>CAJNOJ010000139.1:0-59208 GCA_905250025.1 Adineta ricciae | reverse complement strand
TGCAATATGGCAGGAGTATCAAGATGATGACAGTTTGAATTGCTCAATTGAACTCGGACAATTATATTTCAGTATTGGTGAATATTACTCAGATGATATGCATGATGATAAAATAGCTGAAAAATATCTGAATTTAGCCAGGGACTGCTTTCTATTAGCTTTAGCAAAAGAGCAGAACGATTATGAAACGATGAAAATTTATGATCAATTGAGCGTTGTGTTTCAACTTAAAATGAAACCGATGGTGATCGATAATGAAGGTATATACGAAAACTCGGCAGAAAAAATCGAAACGGTATCAATGGCTGCAAAATATAAAGAATTATATATTGAGTATATGATGAGATTCTATCCGCCAAATTATATTGAAATTGGGCAGACGCACGAGTATTTAGCGGGTTTGTATAAATCAATCGGTAAATATGATAATGCATCGACCAATTATGAAAAAGCATTCCGTATTTTTCTACAAAATCCTCATGTTTCCCCTGCTGATATGCAGAGTCTTGTGGAAGAGATGGTTTCCTTCCATAGTGATGAACGATTGGACTATCAAACAGCTCTTTCCTATCAATTGATGCACCATGAATATATAAAAAGAGCATCAACTATATCGAAATTACGTGATGTTAATTGCCAAAAACAGACCGCAGCAGACAGTCATGTTCAACTGGCTGATCTTTATTCTTCATTGGATCAGGTGCCTTTGGCAGTAGACAATTTAACAGCGGCAATGAATTTATATGCTCAGATCGAGGAAAATATGGCAGACTATTTTCGTAAACAAGAAAATTTGGAATCAATAATAGAAAAAATAACTAAATTAGCGAACGATTCATGTGACGAACATGAGAATAAACGAATGAAGAAAGACAACCACTGAATAGATTTCGAAGAATAAAATAGTCACAAGAGTATGGACAAATGCAGTATTAGACATGCTCTTTTTCCTCAGACTCTAGAATAAAATCAAAAACGTGAAATCTGCGGTTAGTTTTCCACCGCTTCGATTATTAATCGTCTCCATACTACAATTCCGCTTACATCTGCATCGAAACGATGATAAGCGTTATCAGCAATGCGCCAATCTCCTGAAATCTTTTCGAGTGCCACACCGCTGGCAGGCTGCTTAATACTTTCCCATTGCCACTTGCATCTGTTGAGGGTGAGGGGTGTGGGTAGCGGCTGCATACAAGAAATTCACTCACATTCGTCAGGTTCCCAACACACCCAGACATGAGTATCGAGATGAATGCACCAAATCCACTCATATTCCTCAGCTTTCCAGGATACTCTGCTATTTGGGTATCGTGTTGGATACACCGACTCAGCTGCATATGGTAACATAGCGAATTGTCTGCTTTTGGATGAATACCAGGTGTAACGCGATTATGACACCACTCCGTGTATCCAAACAGTTTGACATATACCGGACTGATAAAGGCATACTAGCAGTAGCTGTTAGCAAGAGAACGACGTTTCTATGTGGTACACTTTTTGACAGCGAGCTCAACCAAAACTACCAAATTTGTAACATCATTGTGTAACGAAAAAATGAGTATCTTTTTTTACAATCCGTTGGCGCTAACTATGTATGACAAAAAACAGGATACCTAAAACTAGTCTTTCATGAAGTATCTAATTCATGTGCTTCTGCCTGAAAAAAGTTCTTCTTACGGTGACTTTATGTAACGCGATGGCACGTCTATGCCGATTTCTTCATTTATCTAAGTAAGCGGAGACAACTCTAGATCAAGGCTAGTTTTCTGACTAGAGTTACAACTAGAAATACCTGTAGGAAAAAATCAGGCCTCGAAAATGTCCTTGGACATCATCGTAAAACTGTTAGGATGGTTGCCGAAAAGGCGGAGTATTTCTTCTTTTTATTCTTCATTTATCACATTGGTATATCGTGCTTTTCTTGACATAAGTATGCTCAAATCATAAAATCAAGTCCACATTCAAGATCAGCTAGAGAAGTACGTCGAATTCATTGCGTTACATTGATAAAACAGGTCTCTAATACAAACTACACGTCAACTTGATTAATTTTTCTTTCCTTTGGGTAGTCCGAATTGTCGACTACAAAATTTTTATAGAAGATTCCTCTCAATAAATTGTTCTTTCACAGAAAAATGCACAGTGATCAGTTCACACTCGATTTTTTGTCCCAATTCCGTAATCGAGTTTTATGCAGTATTATTGCCATAATTTTTGAATAACTATACCCAATGAACTGAAGTTTTCAGGGATAGTTAAAGAGCACAGCGATGCGCCATTTAATGAAAGAACCGAACTCATAATGTTCTATCTTTTGAGAAGTATCAAAAAGATTGGACAAAAGATAACCACGTTACATTTGTGAAAGCCGATATGTAACCGTATTTGATATCATGAAATAGTCGCTATCAAGATTCTGAAAGAAATTGAACCTTTTATTCTTTTTAATGCATCCAGTAAGTAGTGCGACATAACAAACCATATGTTCTCGCAAAAAAGCGGTGGAATTAAGGATCTCAAAGAATAAATGATCATCTTTAGGTCCGCCATTACATAATACTTTACATTTGACACGTAAGATATCTTAGCGCCCGATTTGAATTTTTCAGAATATATTGGTTCAGAAGTGCGCTCCCACTCCGGATCCAGGTAGAATCCGACGAGTTCTATCGATTCCAATCTTAAAATTTTCACCTTTATCCTTTTTAACAATAAATCAAGAATTATAATTGCTTGAATGTCAGATCTATGGAAATAGAGATTAACTTTTGCCAAAAAAAATGTTTATTAGAGAAAAAAAAACATCACTCTGGTTTGACATGTTGTCTGAACTTAACAATGTTAAAATATTGTTTTAGAAGAAGTTTTACTTGAATATCGATTCATAATTTTAATGAAAATCCAATGAACCGCTGGAAATAAAACCAATTTAAATAATAAATATGCTAAACCAAATAATTCAATACAAACAGTTGAAAAAAGAATATTATGAAAAATGATTTCGCCCGATTTTGCTATTGGTTCTTGAATATTTCTAATGTAAAATTGTGTTTCACTAAAATCAATTGAAAGAATTTGTTGAGATGATAAATATCGAATATAATCTCCTTGTTGTTGATAAGCAATTCGATCATTGAAGGATTTAATTGTTACTGTAGGAATCCAAATTCCACTAAAAACAACTGGATCATTATCATAAAGACTTTCCGTTCGATTAATAACTTTTGTAAAGTCAAGTTGTACACTCGTATGTTGAGAAATAGTTTGATCATCATTTGAAATCATTTCACAAAATGATAATTGTTGAATCGATGAATAACTTGCACTATGATCCATCGATGGTCCTAAAACACATATCCGACTTGCACCAACATAAGAATTTCCTAAAGAAAGACTTTTACAAATAAATCGAACGCAACAATAAACTCAAACAACCTGTTAGATTAAATTGTACATCGATGAGATGAGTTGTTAATGGAATAACAAGAGTAAGTGTAGCATTATCCGATTGAAGAAAACATTTGGCTACTGGAAGAATAATTTGATACGATTCGATATTTCCCTAAAAGATATTCAATAAGAACGGAATTAGTTTTGAAATTGTAATACTTGAACAAGAATATCTTGACAGGTAAAACCAGTTTGAACAAAATCGACAACTAAAGTCCAATTTTGTTGATCTAATAATTGGAAAATTGTTTTTTCCTCCGGTGCTTTTAGCAATGCTAACAAATGTAAAGTTGACGAAAATTTTGCATTCTTTAACGATGAATCACATGTAAAAAATGTACCATCCGCTTTTTCAATGGGATATTGTTTTATATAAACGGATCCAAACCAAAATCCAAATACAATTAAGACCATTAATGCAAATGACGCTAAACCACCAAACCATAATTCACCTTCTCCAACAATATCCGTTCGTTGAAATATTTTCTTCAGCCATGTCAAATGTTTTCTACCATTTGGTATCCAATAAAGAATACCCATGATACATAGAATGACTCCAATAATACCAAAAACAAGTAAAGTCCAAAATAATGGAGAAACAACAAGACAATGACTGTTTGATGAACTTATTTGAAATGTATTTTGTATAATAATATCATCGTAATTATCACTTGGAGGAGAATTAGGATAAGGATATCCTTGATGGATGGATGGATAATACGATTGATTAACATCATTTACTGATGCAAGTGGACAATATGATGTAGATAAACAAGGTTGACATTCAGATAAAGAATCATTTGAAAGCATTTTTTTAAATCCTGTTGGACAAACTGTACATAAATACGGACCAATACGATTCTTCCAAGTTCCCGATGGACATGATTTTATTTGAGATATAGTTTCTGTTATTTGAGTGACTTCAATATAATGATCAATTGGTGATGCTGGAACATAGAGAACAAGTCCATCAGCGGTGAAAATAATTGGTTCACCTTGAATAACAATTAAACGATTAAAACTCATTATTTTTTGACCAGATTGAACTGGAATACTTTGTTGATTATTAGGAATAGCACTTTGTACGTTCATCGTTGTTGTATCAATAATTTGAAGTTGTGATGATGCCCATGGTAATGTCGGAATACTGTTTATTAATAAAATAGCTTGTGTTCCATTATCAATCCATCCAACTGATCTTGCTTGTGATGAAATTGAATCGATTAATATTAAATTTGTAGTGTTAAATTTCAATCGAAATGTTCGATGAAAAAACGGTAATGCAACGAGAATTTGTTGAGTTTGATGTTCAATTGATATTGACATAATATAATCATAAAAATATCCATAAGTAAAATAGAAACTAGCAAAACTATCATTGATGAGTATTAATTGATCTAGGACAGTTATTTTCGATGGAGGTTCAAGATGAAGTAGATAAACAATCGGTACTCGTAATGCTGTTGATATGGGATAATAACTAGCTAATACACATAAAGACATACCATCTTTAGTTACAGTGATATCAGCATCTTTCGGGAAGAAACGAGTTACATTAGGTAAAACATCACTCCATGGTATATTGATTAAAGTTCCATTATGAATATCATATATAAATATATTTTCTCTTAAAAAGACATATGCATATTCACCGGCTGGATCAACTTTCAAGACTATGTTATCAGCTACATAAGAAGGAAATGTAACTGGTGTTACAGGAAATTCTTCAGTATTTCCTCGAGTTTGTAAACAATTTGTTTTGTTTATATAAGATACACCGATTTCGAAAGTTGTTGTATCATTGTCATTTGTACGTATGTAAACAAAATATGTTTGATTTTGACCAATAGCAATACTTAGAACAAAATCTTGTGTAGATCGATAGGAATAAAAACACGTATTTTCAGGACCATATGGAGCGAATACAACACGAAAAAAAGAATAATCATTTTGGGCTGATATCGTTAGATAGCGATTACCGATCAAACGTGAACTAATTGTATCAAAATCACTTCTCATTGTTGATAACTGCTGAGTTTTACAAATTGTAATAAGAATGAGAAAGATAAGTAGAGCAAGTATTCCACGACATTTCTGTGTCATATCACTGGTATAGAATATGAATAGAAACATAGTTCGAAGTACTCGGATTTCAATAGGTAGTCAAATGCATCTATAAGTTTCTTATTTCTATATTTTATATAAGTGAATGATGAATAAATATTATTCATCGTATAACTTCATATTTCAAATGTGCAACTAAGCGTTAATAATGAAATCATTTGACATAAAAGGACATTTGCATAGTATTCATATAAAAATATTTTGCTTTATCGAATATTCTGTGGGTTCATTTCCGAATACGCATAATGGTGTGATGAAAAGGGAAAAAACAGCAGACACAAGTCGCACTCATACATTTATTCGAAGAATGAAGATAAGATAAAAACATGTTTTTTTTTCGCCTTTTTTGTTTGCATATCTAACATCTTTCTTCCCGCAGGAGAAAATTCTTCTTGCAAAAGACAATGTTGAAAGCTGACGAACATACTATAACATATGTTGGTAGAAATCTGCTTTCATCGCCTCACCTGAATGCTTCGAAGAATCAAATAAAAGAACAACGTATTAAGTACCGTCAAGTAAATAATAAGTGCGATGTTCTCAATTCGGAAAGAATTTGTGTTCCCGTTGATTTAAAAAAATATCCTATTGAGCTGTTAGACACGATTAAACTAAATGAATCTATCTATTCAGATATTATATGACGCACTCTTCGATGGATTTGGAAGATACTCTTCATTGACAAAACAATCAGTCGTATGAGCGAAAATATCGATGAAAACTTTCATTTACAATGAAAGACCTGACTATTGATGTGAAAAAGTACATGAGGAAATCTATTACATTCTGAAACATAAAGCAAAGAATAAAAAGAGATAAAACTTGAAATTAATATCATTTCTCTATGTCTTCACTAAGATCCGCTCGGTTCAAACACATTTCTCCCATTCCAAGTCTTTCGAAGGTGATTATGAATGATTTGCTTGACAAACAAAATTTTACAATAATACATGAGAATGTAAATCTAATCGTCATTATCTTGGCCATTAATTAGAAATCCTACTAGAAGACAAATTCATATTTTCGTTACAATTACACCCGAATTCAACTTTCACATTTATTAACATTATAGTAATTAGTAGATTATTTGAGCCCACCGGAATTCATCGGTATGGTTTATTCCAACATAATACTTCGCATATGGACGCAGTTGCAGATGTAACTCAATATGAACTTTTACCTGATCAATTATTTATCTACATATTTTCTGCTAGAGATTAATCAGGTGCTTTTACTATTATTTGAAAACAGTTCATTAACATCGAATGAGGTTAATTTTACAACTGATAAGATTGATTTAAATAGAAAAAAAAAGCATGTTCAAAGTGTTCATTGATATTCTGGACACATATATTCAGTATAGACTACGGTACACAAGATACCTGATGAATATTATGGAATAGGTCGAATTGTTAGTTGTCATTTATTAGCCTTGGAAATATATCTATTTCATCATCATGGTCATCATACTTGGATATTATCATAATGAAATAGAAAAATCATATTGAATTAAATTCGAAGAATTCAACTTATCGATTCAGGAAACGGCAATCATTGTGACATGTAGATAAGACTGAATTTCGTGTCTGACACTCTTGGACTTTGACACGTATCTATCTCATAGCTTCTCAACACATCAACAGATGAGATTGCGACGTGGGTTACCGTTGTACCACTTTTATGCACGAAGATTGTCATCAAAGCTATTCTCCAACCGCTGCCAATATTCATCAATCATCGGCATCTACAATTAGTTCGTACTTGAATTGAGAAAATACATCAAGATTTCTTGAATGACTGTTCACATTTGAATTTCTCTCAGACGCTGTTGACGAAGATGGACGAGTAATCATCGACTTCTTCTAAAAATAACATCATCTATCGCTATCAATATTGAAAGATATCTAAAAGATCAACCTTAGTTTTGTGAAAATAGTCTTCATCTGCTTCTAGACCAATCTGATCATCATCCAGGAATTCATTTGCTTCGCGATCTTTTTGAGATTTTCGACAAAAACAAGTAAAGAAGATAGCCATTACCACGATCTACAGCGTGAAAAAAGGCGTATAATTCATTGAAAATCGACAACAAAGTCTCGTAT
This sequence comes from Adineta ricciae, assembly GCA_905250025.1. Taxonomy (NCBI): domain Eukaryota; kingdom Metazoa; phylum Rotifera; class Eurotatoria; order Adinetida; family Adinetidae; genus Adineta; species Adineta ricciae. The sequence continues at coordinate 51,532 of CAJNOJ010000139.1, read as the reverse complement.
TACTTTCAATGGTTGAGTGAAGAGAATCGAGGAAACGAAGCCACTTAGTATCGATGTGAGCCTTTTTTGTATCTTTTCATCACCAAATTCAATGCCACGAGCTATGATAAATAGGATCGAAAGACTAACTAGTATTACACATAAACCATAAGCTATGAAGAAGGATGAGTTATTCAATATACTCATTACATAGCTCGACAACATACTATCAGTCGAAAATAAAGCGAATTACTTCCGTAGACGTTATTTTGTTATCTATTGAACAAAATGTTTTCGTTTTAACGGAATAAAAATCTTTAAATACACCCATAGAAAATCATTAATAAAGTATAAAAAATGTTTTTTCTTTAACAGAACAATAAGAAGCAGCTGATGCACTTGTTGTCACATAAGGAGCGATCGTTATTACTTGAAAATATCATTTTTCATTTCTTACTTCGTTGCTTTGACAGCTCATAATAGTACAGACGATTATCTTCATGTAGTTTTCATACAGTTGATTGATTCTATTCAGATGCGATGTCTACCATTCTTCTCTTCGTTTTATACCGAATTATGTAACTTTATATACATAAAATATAAATAATTATCGGAAATTTAACTACGACTTGTTCTCTTTTATGCAGAATTCTGTTGGTGGATTGTACACTTGTGCTCTACATATTTCTTTGATAAGTGAATTTTTCAAAAATCACTCTTCATCTTATCTAATCCATGCGTTTGCTCGCTTCGAACCCGCACAATACATGTAAGTAATTCTTCAACTTATAAAGTTATAATTCCTTCCATACGTAAGAATATAAAAGAAAAGGATTGTTAGCGCCTCCTCCCTTGTTCTCGTGTCTCTCTCTCTATCGCTCTCGTTTTCTCGCTATATAACCCTGGTGTGTGTGTTTTCTTGTAGAGAATAAACATCGCTCTCACGAAAGAGAGCAGCTCTAACATATTGGTGCCGTGACCCACTCTTCTTTTACTTTTTCTCATCGAAAAGAAGGGATAATTACTGGGGATATTAACTCATCCTAACGGAAAGAGTGGTTTATTTCTCATCCATTACGGGAAGAGAGTGGAACAAAATCAACTNAACTACTGATATTTTATCTATGACGAATGGCACATGCTATGTTATGGATTATGAAGAATGTAATTCCATCATTTGTCTAGATTGGCGTGAGATATGCGATGGTTAGTGAACGTTGATTATTCAGTAAAATAAGAATTTCTTTTCGTCATTTAAGGTAAAATTGATTGTAGTAATGGTCTGGATGAGTACTATTGCCTTGAGCTTGATAGACATGAATGCGATCCACAAACAGAATATCGTTGTTCCAATGCACAGTGCATTGATAAGACACTCTATGGAGATTATTTTCCTGATTGTATGGATGAATCGGATGAAAACATATTTAATAGTAAACTATGTGAATTACTAGATTTTCTAATGGCTTGTGAAAATTACGCATGTAGTTCGTTACTGTTTTCATGTGGCGACGGCCATTGTTACGATGGGCCAAACCTTCAATATAGTGATGGATGCATCACTCAACGAGATCGTCTTTATTTTTCCCGAATGCCACCGTCATCACTTATATTATATTCACACATTTATTTGATCTATCGCAATACAACACCAGACATGATTTGTTTTAATCAGACACTCTGTCCCTATCTGGTCATCGAAAACAAAACCCAGAACGGTCTAACGTGTCGGCCATTCGAGACATTTACAACGAAAACTTATGTTACGTTCGATGAAATGTTACGAGATGTTAAACGATTCGTACGTTCATGTTCATTACTACCATTAAATCATGAGATGAATCAATGTTCACTATTTCAATGCGCTGATCACAGTAAATGTTTATCCTATCATCGATTATTGGATGGTACTGCAGATTGTGCTAATGAAGAGGACGAACATTATCCGAATACATGTGCGCTCGAACTTCCCTATCGATTTGAATGTGACAATGGAACAAAATGTTTGTCACGATCACTTGTTTTCGATGGTGTTGTAAGTCAATTTTTACTTGATTAAACATCTGCTATAAAATCTATTTTTAGCCACACTGCTTCGACAAGAGCGATGAACATATTCGACATTGGCATGCATGTTTTGATCCTTTGACGGACCAGTGCTTGACCTACCAAGGAAAAACAGCTCGCTTTGATTTCACATTTTCCGAAATCTGCAATGGCATCATCGAACGAATTTCAAACATTTCGAATGATACAGATGAATCACATTGTCTCAAAACCGAATGGCCTTGTTCGACACACTATACAGATTGCAATTGGATATGGAATTGTCCAGACGGAAGCGATGAATTGAAGACGTGTTCACAATCGAGTCTCAGTGCTCTGCATTGTAATAGTACCAAGCATTTCTGTTTGAATGTAGATACAGGTCATCCGAGGTGTCTGCCGAAAACACGGGCAAATGATGGCATCGTCGATTGCGTCGGATCGATTGACGAACCAGAATTCTGTCGCATGAAATATCCCGGTAAATCGATTCGTCAATTTCGATGCAACAATTCGGACATTTGTATTCACCGGTATCAAATATGTGATTGCCATCAAGATTGTCCGGACAATGATGATGAAACAACTGCATGTGTATGGCTCAACAATGGCCGAGAAAGTTTCTGCCATCCTCGCCAGTTTCGCTGTCGCAACGGTCGATATTTGGCTACCAGTAAATAGTTCAATTTTGGATTTTATCTAATCCTTTCAGCGTTTTTATCTAGAGTTTTGCAACACTATTCACATGTGTTCCGAAGGTGAAGACAATTTCTTCTGTGACGTTGATAACCTTGAAGCAGAGCAAATGTTTGAGATTAGTAGATTTCCAGATTATTCGAATCGAGCATTGACTGCAAGCACCCTCTGGCAATGCAATTCTGGTCTGTATGTTCGCTCGACAATTGATCCACCTGGATTTTTCTGTCTCTGTTCAAATTACTATTACGGTGATCATTGTCAATTTCAACGAAAACGCGTCAGTCTCATCCTCCAACTTCGCATAGACAATCTCATCGATAACCACATGCCGATACTCAAATTTGTGGTTTTATTGGTACGTGATCATCTGACACTTTCGATTATTTCTCACGAAGAATTTATTTATACGCCACAACAACATTGTTCACCACGCTATATGCTAGAATTACTCTACCCAATCGATGATTTACCCTTAGTGTTCTTCAATCATACTATACACATCCATGCATTCATTGCCAATACGCTTCGGCATGTTGCGTTTTGGAATTTTCCCATTTTCTTCGAATTCCTACCTGTTCGTCGACTAGCAAAGGAGCTTGTGGTCATGAACATATCGACGACATTGTCAACAACAATCACTTATTCGAATTGCACGTCGTGTTCGAGTGATTCGTTATGTCTTGGTTACGGTCGTGATCTTCAGCGAGACATTTGTGTATGCCCTCTCGATCGTACTGGCCGTCGGTGTTTGATTGTTTTCAATCCATGTGCGAAGACGAATTGCAGTGGACATGGAAGATGCGTTCCACTTGATGTACGTTATGATGTAAGGAAACAATTCATGTGTTTGTGTGATGAAGAATGGTTTGGTGAAGGATGTGAAAAAGTCAAGCCACATATCTCAATTTCTTTTGTTCCAGAAATAAGTATTCCATTGTCGAATATTGTTTTTATTCATGTGATAGAAACATTCCTAGTCAATGAACCTCGTGTTTTCACGTATTTTCGTCGAGTCCATCGTGAAATGTTCAATCTGACGTTCTATTTCGATCACCGACGCAGTATTGCTAATCTAGTTTTCATTCAATTGTATGAACATCAAGATCGATTTGACTTTTATCTTTTATTACTACGTGGAGAGTATTCTCCATCCCTAACTGAACTCCACGCCGTAGTCCGCCCTTCTCGCCGATGCCGTCCGATTCATGAACTATTCAATCAAACTGTACTCAACCAGCCACCTTTACGTCGCGTAAAAAACTATCAACGCCAATGCCTCGACCAACAAGCCATATGTTTCTACGATGAAACACTGATGTGTTTGTGTGATCGAACGAATCATGTGAATTGTTTTCATTTTCACAGTACACCTCGGAAATGTTCGCGGAACAAATGTCACAGTCATGGTATGTGTGTACAAGATGACGAGATCTGTCCAACCAGTGCAGTATGTGTCTGCAAACAGTGTAGCTATGGATCGACTTGCCAGTTTTCTAAAGCAGATTATAGCCTATCGCTTGATGCAATTATTGGATCACATATTCGGTCGAGTGCAACGAATATTTTTCAACAGTCTGCAGTGTGTCGAATGGCTGTTCTCATTCTTGGAACACTAATCCTGTTAGGATTAAGTTTTAATACATTAGCTTTCGGCACATTCATGCGAAAGATGACACACGAATCAGGATGTGGATTGTACTTGCTTGTCGCCTCTATTCTTGGTCTATTGGCAATGGTAGCACTCATATGCAAAATAGTCATTGTTTTTAATCCAAAGCAAACTAACATTGGTTGTTCACTGATGGAATTTCTACTGAAATGGTCACCAACAAGTTGCGAATGGCTCTATGCATGCGTGGCTACCGATCGAGCGTATACCGTCATATATCCAATTAAATATTCACGTTCAGCAAGTCAGCGCTTTGCTCGACGAAGTATTGTATGCATTCTCATCTTTCTTGCAATCATTTCTTGTCCGGAATTGATCTTTCGTCGTATTGTTATCGATTCATACGATGAACGAGCTTGGTGTGTACTCACATTAAATGCCGATCGACAAGTAATGCTAATCTTATATTCAATTACAAATGTTCTCCTATTCTTATTGCCATTATTAATCAATTTTATCACTAGTATTATTATCATTTACAAAACTACAACCTTCAAAAATCAACAATACTTGAACAACAAAATCGTCTACTCTACTCATAGTCACAGTGTAAGACTAGGAATGAGAGTAGAGACGTTGAGAAAGTCTATTGATAAACATAAGCATATTCTCATAGCACCTGTTGTACTCGGCTGTCTTGGTATTCCTCGCCTGATATTAAGTTTTATCTTTGTCTGCAAAAAACTTGATCGACAACCATACATCAGTCTAGTTGCCTATTGCATCGCCTTTTTACCATGCATGGCCATCGTTTTTGTTTTCATTCTGCCATCGAATCTTTTTCGAGTAGCAATGACTGATTTTATGAGAAGTATTGTATCGCAACGAATCCAGACATTACTTACTGCTCACTAACAGAAGTTATATTTAAACATTCTTTCGAATCGTTTGTATCGTTTTGTTATGTAACTATGTGTTTTGTATGTAAAGAACAAGTCTTTGTTTCAGCAGATTTCGTGGTCATGCTGAAAACGTTATTGTCATTAACGAACAGTATTACTAATTGTATGCTCGCATAGTCGGCTTTTGCCAACAATAGAGGCTGCACTATATCGTGACGGTGAAAGGAAGAAATATGTTATCTTTCGTATGGAGTATCTCGTATTTAAATAGATGTATGTTACCATAGTCTACATTTCATTTAGATTCACATCGAAATGGAGAACATCTCGTTACTTTCTTTGCCTCCTGAAATTTGTCATCGTATTTTCGATTATTGTGATAGTCAAACTATTCTACTTTCGGTCCGTGGTGTCTGCAGATATCTCCATGATATTACTAGTACCTACAGTCGGTTCGAATTGAAATGTAATCTGTCTAAAAACTCGAAATATGATGTTTTATTTCGGTTCATTTCACCTGCAAGTATCACTTCGTTAACTATTGACAATAAGTATCATAGTCATGATGATGATGTAATTTCTTGTTTGACACGAAATTTTCCTCTTATACAATTTACACAACTTCGCTCGTTGCACGTTGACGGTTGTAATTATAGTGTGATAAAGATCATTTTATCTTCAATACCGTTTCACTCATTGGACGAACTTTCAATTACTCAGATCGAAGAACACACACGTCCTCAAGTCATATCGTTGGCTGCTAAGTTCAATCTTCGCAAATTCGTTTTCGCCAAATCAGAATTAACGACGAACGACAACATTTTGTGGCCAATCAATTGGCAATTGGAGTGTTTGGAAATTGGTACTTGTAATCTACTTCAATACCTTTCCATTTGCAAACGAATACCTTCCCTACGGACGCTTGTTATAGAAGATTGCGTTGTTGGTGAATACTGGCCAAAGATATCGAATGGATTATCAAATCAACTGAAATCTTTGACTATTACGAATTGTTCCGCTTATTTTGAAGAATTAGAATTGCTATTTTCAGCGGTGCCGGCACTTACTCATCTAGAATTAGTTTTTGATGAAGATATGTACGAATACGGATTAAATGGTCATCGTTTGGAAAGAATACTCAAGAGAAGATTACCATTATTACATGACTTTAAGTTCTTCTTTGCCTATCATTACAGTGAAAATTCCAATATTCAAATTCTTGACATCAAATCGCTGATACTTCCCTTTCGGTCATCATTCTGGCTTGAAGAGAAACATTGGTACATTACCTGTGATCATATCTTACAAACTCGAATGATTAGAATATATACGACACCTGTTCAAATACGATATGATAAAGGAAGATTTTCAGAACAAGAACTACGTGAACGTATGCGTTGGTTGAGCTCGAGTTTTTCCAGATACGCAATCCGACCTATGATAAGACGTCAAAAAAGATCATATTTTCTAATGCACTCTTCCTATTCTTTCGCGAGATCGATCGTACGGTCGGAATATCTGACGGATCCAATGATTGATTTAGACAGATGTGAAGTATCATCGAAAGATTACACTTGTCGATTTATTCGAAGATCGTTTGAAGCGCAGATTACAGAAAAAGTATGTACTAATAAATTTCTTCCACGAGTTGAATAATAGCTTTAGTAAAACATGATAAGTGTCGATTATCACTCTCATTGGTAGAATCTGACGATGTCATATCCTGAGAACATTCGTACAAATAATGAAATTATACAAGATCTTGCTGCTGCACTGGAACACGACGACGTAAGTCGTTTAACTATCATCATTTCTCTAACATAACTTCTTCACTAAACACAGACGTTTCTTACATTGGATCTGTCAAAGAACCACATCGGAGATACTGAAGTTGAGCAGTTTGTTAATGCCTTGAGATCTAATACGGTAATGTTCTTTCTACTCTTTCCATTTTCGCTTTCACGAGAACTATCTTGCAATTGTAGACGCTGAACACAATTGATCTCAGCAACAATGCAATCACAGATGTAGGCGCCCAACATCTAGCTGAATACTTAAAATATAATACAGTATAATAGGTTTTCAACTCTTACCAATTTCGTTTTATTACAACAAATACTTTGCAATTGTAGAAGTTGACTGCAATCGATCTTAGTAACAATGCAATAACAGATGTAGGAGCTGAGATTCTTGCTCTGTGTTTAACACACAATACGGTAACCGGCTGCTTTCTTTGTTTCTATCTATTTTATTATTTTTCAGTCACTCAGAACGCTCAACCTAACTGATAATAACAGTCAATTCCGCAAAATTATTGAAGCGACTCTCACAATGCGCACAAATGCGGTGAGATGTTATTCCTGTTGTCATTGATTGCAATTGTTTGTTACATTTACAGACACTTACTACGTTGGATATGTCTAGCTGTGACATTGGAGATATAGGTGCAGTAATTCTTGCTGAAGTTTTAAGATCGAATACAATACAGTGATTTCTTTTTTTCCCGATGATTGTGTAATTTTTTCATATGTACGCAGACGATAGTTACGTTGAATTTATCGAATAATAAGATCGAAGACGCGGGAGCAAAACATTTATCAATTATGTCGCAACAGAATAAGGTGGTTGTGAAGTTATTAGTTTTTCTTTCTTTTACAAATACACAGTTGTATACACCGACACTCAAAACAATCGATCTTAGCGAGAATCCTGTTACTTATCGAGGGACCGACTCATTATCTTCTTCACTTTTTAGAATCGAATAGGGTAATTTGGTTTGCTTTTTTCATTTGTGGACGTTGTTATACTATCATCTGTGTAGACACTGACTTTATTTCATAATGAAAGTGATCATCATGCAATAGCTGATAAAGTTCTGATTCTTTTCATTTGCTGCATGTCGTTATTTCGAATCTTTTTTATGTCCAAGCACTTACGACTATCAACTTGTCTGATGATAGACTTGATGATGTAGAAGTACGAATTACCGTCGGTGCTTCACACGACAATCAAGCAAGTCTTTCTTTTCTAGTCTGTGCGCTCTCTTAGTTTGAGGTAAATAGACACGTATGTCATCGAACATCTTAATCATCAACATTTCGTCGAAAATTTACAATATATTCCAGTAGCTAACTATGTTGCTGTTCATAATCTATCTATTTGTGAATCGCATATAGACACTTACTCAACTGATTATCAGTGGCAATCAATATGTCAAAGAATCGACTCGGCAGTGATGGTATACAACATGTTTGTATGGCGCTTGAAAACATAATACGGTAATTTTTCATTTGAATGTTCTCTAGATCATCGATCTTAGTAGCGATAGAATTGACCTTTACGGGGTACGAGATTTGGCTGCTGTTTTAGAATATAATGCGGTAATTTACTTCTGATCATGTTCTATCTTCGAAATAATGGAATTCAAGAAACGGGCGCACTTTATCTTGCAGGTGCTTTAAAAAGTAGCACGGTGAGTGTTTTCCATAATATTAAAATTACTTTGATAGGCTTCTTTCTTAATGCATAGATGCTAACACCACTGAGTTCGCAGATCCATCAAACTAATGACACAGGTGCAGGGCATTTCGGTGATGTTCTATAAGATACTATTTTTCATGTAGACATCGAGGAGATTCTATCTCAATAGAAATAGTATTTCGACTCAAGTATGGAATAAACTGATAGCAATTGACAAGAACAAGATGCTGAGATAGTTTTGTTTCTACAAATTTTTTCATCTCTCAATCAGGTTACATATGCGATCGAAAAAAGGAAAATGAAGTATTTGTATTTCTTTATTTATGGATAAAAAAATGTGAATACCGTTGTGATGAAAATAATGAAAGATAAAGAATTCAAACGATTTGTCGATGATGGAAAACATGACTGATTATCAATAATTGAAAACATCATAACACGTTCATTGATTCGATCACAAACATAAAGATTTCCATCATTATCAAACGCTATATCATCTGGTTGATCGAATTGTGTAAGTTTATCACCAGTTCCTATCAAGACAAAAGTTCTATGAATCTTCGTCGTTTTTCCTTTTACATACCTAATCCACCAGCAATCGTTTCACCAATAGATGAATTGTATAGCCAACGTTGAATTCGTTGATTCTGTGAATCAGCGATATAAATAACTTGAGTTTCGTCATCAACCCATACACTAGTTGGGCGCTTCAACGATTCTTTATCACTCCCTGCTTCCCCACTGCTAAGTCCAGCGATGGTTGTACCGTTCGATGCACCGATGAACCATTTTTGAACTCGATTATTGGCATAGTCCGCAACGTATATCGCATTACGGATGTTATCGACATAGACGCCTTCGGGAGAGTTCAGATTATTGCTTGACGATCCTGAATAATCCTCTTTACCAGCAACGACTATGGGAATATTTGTTTCAGGTGACCATTTGTATACACAATGTCTACTAGCGGATGACATGTAAACATTTTTCTCTTTGTCAACCCACACACCTTCACAGAAAGGGCATGGACCTCCTACAGGCACACTGTCAGATTCGCCCTCAATCCATTTTCTAACACGTTGTTCACCTCCAAGACTGAGATAGATGGCAGGCTTGTTGTTTTCATAATCAACATAGATATCTGTGACGTATTGAACATTGGAGATGACAGTTACACCAATTTTCGACGGACTATCGATGGAGAATTTCTGTATGCGATTATTGCCGGCATCAGCGACATACAATGTTTGTGTTTGTTTGAGAAAAAAGATGCTGCGTGGATCAGTTAATTGGTCAGATTTGTTACCTCTTTCTCCAGTCCCTGCTATCACAATACCTGTTGTGTTCCATTTTGCACAAGGACTTAATATTAACGAGGTTGTTAATGAGAACGAACATACAAATGCAACTTAAATAGGAAAAATAGAAATATTAATCAAATTCATGACCATAAACTTACATATGAAAAGCATGTAGGTATGCATTGTAGAAAATAAAGATGAAAATATTAAAATGATCAGAGTCTAACAGCTCTTTTATGATGCCCAAGTCATGCTGATAAGGCTATATCTTTGCAGTGTCATATATACACAACAGATAGGAAGAGTGTGAGAAAGAATCATTTTTGAAGGCATATGGATGAAAAATCTCATCCTCGTCTCAGCAGTTTTTGGAGAGTACAATATTTGAAATTGAACGTTGATCTCAACGAGGAGGTGTCTGCATCACCGTGAGCTAAAAATGGAATCTCACATTATTTCAGAGAACTTCTGAATTTAGTATCAAAATGACAAGTAACATGTAAGATTTGAAAATACTTCGTTTGTTATTTTGAAGGGAGATCTTATCACATAAACACAACAGATAAGGCTGGACGTTTATATTTAAATGTAAATATCCACTATCGTAGTATTGAAAGAATTGTTTCGCACTAAAATGTTGCACGTTGCACAATCTTCTTTTGACTTTTCAACATTTGTTTTGATTACAATTGCTGTGATATCATCGGTACTTTCCTATGAAGTCGGAGTCGACTATCATTCGTGTGGAGCTAATTTTGTTCAAACAGCATTTCTTACTCAATATCATAATTCAACGGTACGAGCGATAGTGCTTACTCAATTGCAAGGCATGGCTAATAAAGGTGCTCATTTCGTTACTCTAGATATTTGGTTTGGTGTAGAACCTAATACCACTAACGATCAATACTGGTTAGCTACATTTCCGATTAGTCGACAAGAACAAATCAATTTACATCAGTATGCATTGGATGTTGCATCTATACAGAGCCAAATTGACCAGCATCGATTACGACTTAATGTTGCACTTTTTTGGCTCGCAGCTGCTGATTATAGAGTGGGAAACTCATCATCAGGCTATGGACCGGATCATTTAAATGCCACTGTGTTCACGGCACGTGTTGAGAAGATTACCGATGATATTATCGCTGCTGTATCTAATGTAAAACGTTCCGATGGCGTTCTTGTTGTGGAAAGAGTCTATCTCGATTATGAAGTCATGATTGGAGCAAAACTGAATCAAGATTGGTTTCTTCAAACCCACTATCCGCGTTTTCTCCGTGTCGTAGCAGCAGCTGGTTTCACTCCGAGTCTCTACTTCTTAGTTGATGCAAAAGAAGCTTATATTCTCGATGCATCCTACATCGATCCCCAATATCCCGCTCTGAATGGACACCGATGCATGTATTGGGTATATCGTTCTCTAAAATTTCTCAACGACGTACAATTACCACTTCCAACACGAATCGATTTTTCTTGTTATATCGATCGAAATAGTTCTACTTATGCACACCTAGTAAATCATGTCCTAAATGATGCTGATGCTGCTTTGTCAACACTCGGCGCCCCGAAATTCTACGGAGTGGCTGAAACGTATTACTTTGCTAATAGTACACAACGAAGAGAATACGGACAAGCGTTCGCTTTGGAAGCGATGGCTAATCCACGCCTGAATCATCTTCGTTTCTGGACAACGCCTGATGCCGGTGGAAAAGGAGTTCATATTGGATACCCATTCGAAATTGAAGATTATCTTCCTCCCTCAGATATTCGACAACTGCTATAATTGCGCGACCTTTGCTCGTTGAATAGGAGTGAATGAACTTGAAATTTCTACCACGTTCAGTTTTCTTAAACACAATCTGAACGGGCTCTAAAAATAAAAAATTACCCAAGAATTTATTATGACGAGCTCAACAAATTTCATGCTTTTTATCTACCGTTTTTTATTTGGAGGCGTCAGTAATGTTTATATTACTTTTAAAGATGAATATCTTCAGAATAATTTAATAGGCTTTTTTTTTCTTTATTAAATTTGACTGATTTCGAACTATACAGTAAGTGAACTAAGCAATAGTTGTTTTTAGTAATAGAAAGGGAGACAATTAACCTTTCTTTCGTTTCTTTCCATACCCAATTCAACTGTCACATATGTTCATGATGGCACAAATGATTATATTCTGAATGGTCGTTTATCGCACTTTGATACCAACAAAAAGTAAGTAATCGAAAACATTCATTGAGAGAAAAATGAGAAAACTTGTATTCATAAAAACAACATCATTAGGTACCATTGATGTGATTTGAGGACAATTTGAGCAGATGACGCTCTGTAATATATAAAAACTACGGAATTTCGGTAATTAAACTCGAACTCTTTTACACTATCTTCTAATGATTTGTATCTGGTGCCAGTTTCGAACATTGTGTGTTTTTTTTTCTAAAAATAGATTTAGTTACTGTTAGTATATAAATTCAACACGTTCAAATCATTTTCTAACATTAAAGTACCATAGAACACAACAAATCATGCAATTCAATCTGTTTCCATCACTCATTCATATTTGGTGCATCGTGTTTGTCTTTCTTATCATCGAAAACAGCAGCACCACTGCAAATGACAAGGACATTGAGAAACGTTTACAAGCTGAACTCCTCGCACTAGGATTTCCAAATGGGCAATTGCCTACGCTTGTACCTGCTCTGGGAAATTATGTCGATGTCGTTGAAGTCAACAAACTCTTATTTCTCTCCAGTGCCGCACCGCAAACGCCACAAGGTACTTTTGTCAAAGGCCGAGTTCCGAACGAAGTTAGTGTGGCCGATGCGATAACTGCTTCCAAACTAGCATGTGCACGTCAAGTGAATAGAATGAAAACCTATCTAGGTGATCTCAGTAAAGTGAAGAAAATTGTCTTCATCAATGGTAAGGTACAATCACAGTCTGATTTTACTAATCATACTGTTGTTGTCGATGGATGTTCGACGTTTTTGGTCAATGTGTTCGGTGAGAAAGTCGGCAAACATGCACGCACAAGTGGTGGATTAACATCTTTACCATTCAATGTTACGATCGAAGTTGAAATCATCGTACAAAGGAAATAAAATGAAACTGTATACACATGGTGAAGGATTTTATCAATTTCTTTTTCTGGCAGTTGTTTCTTCGAATAAACTAGTTGAGATTTACATCCGCTTCTTTTCTGTGTTTTAATTACAAAGTTAAATCTTGTTGTAGTCTGTGACTGGTTTGAAATAAAACATTATCTTGATCTATATCTGGCATAACGTTCAACGCAGTCGTGCAGTTTACTAAGTAACTAAAAATATCTATTTTACGATGTGTGTAGTTACATTACGTGCGGCATTTATTTATTATAATTAAAGAAGAAAATCTACAAATGATTTTCGCCGACTGAACTCTAAAAATCGAGTAAAAAATGTTCTCATTAGAAATGGCCACCAGTCGCTAAGACCTAATTGTCGACTTTCAAGGTTGACATTAGTTTTGAGTTGGTACAGTGGCCAGTTGAATATCGTGTATCACAGGCGTCACGCGTCGAAAATTTTTCGGTTGACACACCCGAGTAAGAACAGAGCGAAACATATTTAATATCTCACGACGAAACATCCGCGATACCAATGTGTATAAATAAAATGAAGAAACAGCGAACAGAATATTGATGAGTTCCGCCAGAAATTGACAAAATTGTTCGATAGCCATGCGATCCGCTGATTTATTGGTAACCTGAAAAGTAATAGCATTATATATGTAAATGCACATCAAAGGTGCTATTGTCACTGCATAAAACAGCGTTTGTGCTAACAACATCCGTAGAACTTGTTGATTTTGTTTGTTTTTCTCTTCGTCTGAATTACTTAACGAGCTGCTTCTTTGCCCAACAAGAACTTGCTGACGACGTCGTTGAAGAACCAGATTGCGATACGTCAACCGAGCACATGCAAACATAATTGCAACGGGAAGAACGGCAAATGCCAACGTTGAGAATACACTGTGATAGAGCGCGGCAGCACTACTATAAACAATGCCACATACACGTCCTCGTAAATTATAGAAGATGAGAGTATGCACGGGTGCAATAGTACACACTACTACAATGATACAAACAGTACGGCGTGCGATTTGTACTCGTGCGAAGTTTCTCATATGTAAATCGTTAGATGAGAGAGCGAATCGGTCAAAACAAGCAGCGGTCAAACACCATCGGTACGTAAGAGACAAACACTGAAGAACATAAATCCGTAGTTTGCAAAACGCAAGTAATGTTGTCACTGGATCGGTGTGGTTGAGCGCGTATAAAGATAAACTAAGAACACAGATCAAAAATGCAAGTGCTGCTATCGACATTGTTAGTAAATCTAAATGCAAAAGAAACATAGAATAGGATATACAAGACGAAAAAAAACAACTAAAAGAAAAATCCTCAAGTATTATCATTTTCTAATATTCATCTACGTCAAATTTATTGATTTTCTCAACTTACATATACGGTACGATGTGTCATGAAACTTTCGTCTACAAAATAATGAAATGTTCAGACAAGAACCAATTACACCAAGTACAAGATATGTTGAGTATATACAGCGAGTCATAAGTTGCTGAACGAAAGGCAACGTCGTGTTGGATGATGCCATTGTCCACAATATTTGTAGAACTATAATTTACAGGAATAAATGTAAATTTTGATAGCTATAATAAATAGAAAATGATTTCATAGTACGATTAAAAAAACGAGTTACCGCAAATGCTCTCTCTTTAGAACAAACTTACTATTCTATTTGTGCTTTACGTGATGAGAAAAAAAAGAGAATCTTTATTTAGCATGAAACAAAGAACTGACTAACGGAAGGAAAATAATTGACAGTTTTCATTATAAAAGTTCTTGATAATTGGATTTTAAAAAAGGAGTTTTTTTTTTCGGTTAATCACGTAGCTGTATATTGAAATTAGATAAACTGACAAATCGTAACTTGTTTAATAGATCATCAATCAGAGTGTACACATTCATATTCAATCCATCGTATCTCTTCAAGAGAGATTCTCAGTGCAATACTCTCTCACAAGAAGAAACTCAGCCGTGCGCAAAACAGAATATATGAGAACATTTCGATTATACGACGTTCATTTGACGTTAACTCATTATCTTCACTTTTGATGCTCAATTCAGCGCATAGTAGGAAGTTTAATTTCTGCGTGGAGCAAGAAATAACTTTACCAAATATCGCTATTCCTTCAAGCAACTCCAATAAGAAATGTCTGTGTCGTTTGACATTTGTATGTAGAAGAACTCCAATTTCAATACTCAGCTGTTTGATTATCCTAAAAGATGCAACTTTTTTCTAAATAGAATTTCAATTAGTGCGTTTTCTTGTGATGAGAATTGCAGTGTTCATTCTTTGTTTTGTGACAAGTAGGGATTACGTCTTAATCATGAAGTAAATACAAAGCAGTAGATCTTTGAATCGTCAAATTTATATTATTAATAAAAGCGATGAAATGATGAGCAGTAAGGCGTAGTGGAGTCTGAATTATGGTGGTCGCTTTGCTCCGTATTCTTCAATGCGTTTTCGAGCAAGTTGATCTTGAACATGGCGCAAGAGTTCTGCACAGTGTTATTAAATAAATGAAAAAACAATAGATTTTTAACATTTTAATGTTTTGCAGGTCTGTTTAATCCGCTGCTTGGAAACGTTTTTGAGGAGATTTTTGAAAATGTTTTCACTAAAATGAAGGCAAACGCCTTCTCGTTGCACTTATTTGTGGATTTATCATAAAACTATTGAAATCATCTTAATCACACTAAACGATCAATTTGGGCACTTCGAACCATCAATCCCGACAACGGAGATTCTTCTCTGAAATTCCGTTTTGAGAGACGCAAGTTTCACATTTGAGATTTTTCTCTTCAAATGTGAGTCAATTTTCACTCGATATCCTTCTTCAAAGATTCATTTTTTGGATGTCATAATCTACCTGCGTTCTGTTGAAGGAAGATGACAATACTTGTCATAAGATTATAATACGCATTCTCTCTAAGAGATGATTTTCATTCTAAGATGTAAACACACTTGATTCTTCCATCTTGCAACACCATTTATCTCTTTTTGTTCCATCAGTTACAGAAATAACTTCATAAGCGAGGAAAAACTGAATCATACGATTAAATAATTACAATGACTCAAATACGAAAACTGCAAAAAGTAATTGAGTTTTCGCATTTCATGAAACACATGATTCATCGTATAACATGACTCATACGAAGTAGATATTGTATTTCGTTTTCTATTTTGAAATGTATATGTATTTATGTATATGGTAAAACAACTCATTTCCCCGAATCGCACTTCAAATTAAATGGTACAGAAAACCAAAGCTCTCAAAATCTTTTAAGAATGTGATTTCTCCTCATTTTCATTAAAATAAACTGCTTTTAAAATCTAATCTTTCAGACGAGCAGAGGATAAACAACACAAAAGTGGAAACCCTGTCGAGGATGATAATAGTTCTCCAGTTGGTCCTGTTCGCGGCAATCGAAAAGCTAGGAGCTGTTGTCTTCGTACGGGTTATGGACTGGAAAAATGGTAAAATATATCAACGAAGAACAGGTATGGAAAACTTCATTTCGAAGATCTTGTCAACGTGTTGTTTTTGTCGCTAACGAACACTCGAAATTAAACATGAAATAAACTACAAAAGGAATTGATTGAATTTGCTCGTTAGAGTAATGATTATTTTCATAATCTTCATCTTCATAGTTTATATCGGCAGAATCTTCTCTACGCCGGTGATTTCCACAGTACATTGATGATTCTCTACAACGTGATGATAAACAATCAAGAAGATGTGAACTATCACTGCAAACTTCACACGAAGTACATCGTTCATTATAACAACAAGGGTGAGTGTGAGTAAACAGAAGACACCTCCACACCCTCACCCACACCCTCGCACCCTCTCGACGTCAACAAAAAAATGCTGTTTGACTACATAATGACATCGAAACAACAGTTGTTTTTTTTCATCTTCTCCTCTTTCCTTCCACTCAATTACGCCATCTATAGTTCATGTATATTACTGGATTTTAACATTTTACTAACAAGAATACCATTTTCATATGGATTTTGTTATAATTAAATAAAGATAAAGTCATGACGAGTCAACTCTTTGTCGGCGAAGATCATACAGCGAAATATCGTCTCTATAGACCTGGTTATCCAAAGGAATTATTCGAACATATTCGAAATTATTATTTTGATGGAAAAAGTACCGATGAGAAAATTCCACTTGCGGTCGACGTAGCATGTGGAAGTGGTCAAGCAACAGTCGATCTCAGTTCGTAAGTATTTTCGATAAACAAAAAACGATAAAACGAACTTATTCTTTCGAAGATTCNGAGAAAAAAAAACATCACTCTGGTTTGACATGTTGTCTGAACTTAACAATGTTAAAATATTGTTTTAGAAGAAGTTTTACTTGAATATCGATTCATAATTTTAATGAAAATCCAATGAACCGCTGGAAATAAAACCAATTTAAATAATAAATATGCTAAACCAAATAATTCAATGCAAACAGTTGAAAAAAGAATATTATGAAAAATGATTTCGCCCGATTTTGCTATTGGTTCTTGAATATTTCTAATGTAAAATTGTGTTTCACTGAAATCAATTGAAAGAATTTGTCGAGATGATAAATATCGAATATAATCTCCTTGTTGTTCATAAGCAATTCGATCATTGAAGGATTTAATTGTAACTGTAGGAATCCAAATTCCGCTGAAAACAACTGGATCATTATCATAAAGACTTTCCGTTCGATTAATAACTTTTGTAAAGTCAAGTTGTACACTCGTATGTTGAGAAATTGTTTGATCATCATTTGAAATCATCTCACAAAATGATAGTTGTTGAATCGATGAATAACTTGCACTATGATTCATCGATGGTCCTAAAACACATATCCGACTTGCACCAACATAAGAATTTCCTAAAGAAAGACTTTTACAAACAAACCGAACGAAACAATAAAGTCAAACAACCTGTTAGATTAAATTGTACATCAATGAGATGAGTTGTTAATGGAATAACAAGAGTAAGTGTAGCATTATCCGATTGAAGAAAACATTTTGCTACTGGAAGAATAATTTGATACGATTCGATATTTCCCTAAACGATATTCAATAAGAATGGATTTAGTTTTGAAATTGTAATACTTGAACAAGAATATCTTGACAGGTAAAACCAGTTTGAACAAAATCGACAACTAAAGTCCAATTTTGTTGATCTAATAATTGGAAAATTGTTTTTTCCTCCGGTGCTTTTAGCAACGCTAACAAATGTAAAGTTGACGAAAATTTTGCATTCTTTAACGATGAATCACATGTAAAAAATGTACCATCCACTTTTTCAATAGGATATTGTTTTATATAAACGGATCCAAACCAAAATCCAAATATAATTAAGACAATTAATGCAAATGACGCTAAACCACCAAACCATAATTCACCTTCTCCAACAATATCCGTTCGTTGAAACAATTTCTTCAACCATGTAAAATGTTTTCTACCATTCGGTATCCAATAAAGAATACCCATGATACATAGAATGACTCCAATTATACCAAAAACAAGTAAAGTCCAAAATAATGGAGAAACAACAAGACAATGACCGCTCGATGAACTTATTTGAAATGTATTTTGTATAATAATATCATCGTAATTATCGCTTGGAGGAGAATTGGGATAAGGATATCCTTGATTGATGGATGGATAATACGATTGATTAACATCATTTACTGACGCAAGTGGACAATACGATGTAGGTAAACAAGGTTGACATTCAGATACAGAATTATTTGAAAGCATTTTTTTAAATCCTGTTGGACAAACTGTACATAAATACGGACCAATACGATTCTTCCAAGTTCCCGATGGACATGGTTTTATTTGAGATATAGATTCTGTTATTTGAGTGACTTCAATATAATGATCAATTGGTGATGCCGGAACATAGAGAACAAGTCCATCGGCGGTGAAAATAATTGGTTCACCTTGAATAACAATTAGACGATTAAAACTCGTTATTTTTTGACCAGATTGAACTGGGATACTTTGTTGATTATTTGGAATAGCACTTTGTACGTTCATCGTTGTTGTATCAATAATGTGAAGTTGTGATGATGCCCATGGTAATGTCGGAATACTGTTTATTAATAAAATAGCTTGTGTTCCATTATCAATCCACCCAACTGATCTTGCTTGTGATGAAATTGAATCGATTAATATTAAATTTGTAGCATTAAATTTCAATAGGAATGTTCGACGAAAAAAAGGTAATGCAACGAGAATTTGTTGAGTTTGATGTTCAATTGATATTGACATAATATATTCATAAAAATATCCATAAGTAAAAGAGAAACTAGCAAAACTATCATTGATGAGTATTAATTGATCCAGGACAGTTATTTTCGATGGAGGTTCAAGATGAAGTAGATAAACAATCGGTACGCGTGATGATGTTGATACGGGATAATAGTTAGCTAATAAACATAAAGACATACCATCTTTAGTTACAGTGATATCAGCATCTTTCGGGAAGAAACGAGTTTCATTAGGTAAAACGTTACTCCACGGTATATTGATTAAAGTTCCATTATGAATATCATATATAAATATATTTTCTCTTAAAAAGACATATGCATATTCACCGGCTGGATCAACTTTCAATACTATGTTATCAACTACATAAGAAGGAAATGTGACTGGTGTTACAGGAAATTCTTCAGTATTTCCTCGAGTTTGTAAACACTTTGTTTTGTTTATATAAGATACACCGATTTCGAAAGTTGTTGTATCATTGTCATTTGTACGTATGTAAACAAAATATGTTTGATTTTGACCAATAGCAATACTTAGAACAAAATCTTGTGTAGATCGATATGAATAAAAACACGTATTTTCAGGGCCATATGGAGCGAATGCAACACGAAAAAAAGAATAATCATTTTGGGCTGATATCGTTAGATAGCGATTACCAATCAAACGTGAACTGATTGTATCAAAATCACTTCTCATTGTTGATAACTGCTGGGTTTTACAAATTGTAATGAGAATGAGGAAGATAAGTAGACCAAGTATTCCACGATATTTCTGTGTCATATCACTGGCGTAGAATATGAATAGAAACATAGTTCGAAGTATTCGGATTTCAATAGACAGTCAAGTACATTTATAAGTTTCTTATTTCTATATTTTATATAAGTGAATGATGAATAAATATTATTCATCTTATGGCTTTATATTTTAAATGTGCAACTAAGCGTTAATAATGAAATCATTCGACATAAAAGGATATTTGCATACTAATCATACAGAAATGTTTTGCTTTATCGAATATTCTGTGAGTTCATTTCCGAATGCGTATGTATAATGGTGTGATGAAAAGGGAAAAAAACAGCAAACACGAGTCGCACTCATACATTTATTTGAGCAATGGAGATAAGATAGAAACAAGGTTTTTGTTTCGTCTTTTTTGTTTGCATATCTTGCAAAAGGCAATGTTGAAAGCTGACGAACATACTATAACATATCTTTGGTAGAAATCTGTTCTCACCTGAATTCTTCAACGAATCAAATAAAAGAACGACGTATTGAATACCGTCAAGCAAATAATAAGTGCGATGTTCTCAATTCGAAACAATTTGTGTTTCCGTTGATTTAAAAAACATATCCAATTGAACTGTTAGACATGATTAAACTAAATGAATCTTTCTATTCAGATATTATATGAAGCACTCTTCATCAACAAAACAATCCGTCGTATGAGTGAATGATTCTTCTTCAAGGTGCCTGTAGTAACAGGAAATTTGATATGTTAAGGATATTGTGCGGATTGAACCATACAGAATGAGTATATAGATGTGATGAATTTCATAAAACTAAATAATCGTATTCAAATGAAATGGCAATAAACCACCGAAGTTACTAAAATTTGATCAATTCAAGTCTAAATATGAGCCAAAGACTCAAAAATATCGATGAAAACATTCATTTATAAAAGAACTGACTAGTGATGTGTAAAAGTACATGAGAAAATCCATTACGTTCTGAAACATAAAGCAAAGAATAAAACTTGAAATTAATATCAATTCTCTATGTCTTCTCTAAGATCCGCTCGGTTCGAACACATTTCTCCCTTTCCAAGTCTTTCGAAAGTGATTATGAATGATTTGCTTGACAAAAAAGAAATTTTCCAATAATACATGAGAATGTAAATCTAATCGTACAAAAGATATCTGATGAAAATTATGGAATAGGTCGAATTGTTAGCTGTCATTTATTAGCCTTGGGAATATATCTATTTCATCATCATGGTCGTCATACTTGGATATTATCATAAGGAAATAGAAAATCATATTGAACGAAATTCAAAGAATTCCACTTATCGATTCAAGAAACGGTAATCATTGTGATATGTAGATACGACTGAATTGAGAAAATATACATCAACATTTCTCGAATGACTGTCCACATGTGAATTTCTTTCAGACGCTTTTGACGAAGACGGACGAGCAATCATCGACTTCTTCTAAAAATAACATCATCTATCGCTATCGATATTGAAAGATATCTAAAAGGTCTACCTTATTAGTTTTGTGAAAATATTCTTCATCTGCTTCTAGACCAATCTGATTATCATCCAAGAATTCATTTGCTTCGCGATCTTTCTGAGATTTTCGACAAAAACAAGTAAAGATGATAGCCATTATCATACGATCTACAGCATAAAAAAAGGCGTACATCTCATATTACTTTCGATAGTTGAATCGGAAGTACCAAGAAAAAGAAATCGACGAGGTCGAGGTCGTCGAAAGAACTGAACAAGCAGGAGATCTAGAATAATTAAAAGAAAAGAGTTCTACAAAGATACGAATGATAATCGAGAAAATAGAAAAACAGTCGAGGAGATGTGTAAAGCGAATCAAATGACATATTCGATGCATTTTTTTATTTTACTTCATTTGATAAATCATAGTCTATGATATTCAGAAACATGGACACAAGGAAAAGAATGAAACAACAGGTACATCGTTGAACACGAGTAAGAGAAGTGAAAATTGTTGATTACAGGTATAATTTCTAATAATAGTCGCATTGATGCTTTTCACCGGATCATCTACGAATGCGTAGTCGTAACATCAAGGAGCGCTTAGTATTGTAGCTAAATAGGCAACATGTTCTCTTAGATCGTGACAGAATCAGAATTTTCCGATTATGCTGATCTGATTCGTTTTCTACAATATTTTTCATCCTTTGTAACTTACAAGAACGAATGTTTCATTTACAATACTATCTGATGAAAAAGTCTTCAACTGCAACAGAAATCGAACCGAGCTATTTTTTATACTTATGTTGTCCATCGCCTCACTATGGCAGCAATCAGTTACTTGTCGACATTCGAATGCAATCCGTACATATTTGAATCTGTGTCTATAGTATTAATAAGTAGAATTTATCTCATATTACCTCTTTCCTTTTCTCGTAGCTCCGATGCCGTATTCAGTGTTGGTTCGATTATAATTCGTTATTTCATTCGGCTGCATGTATGTATAAAGAGAAAGACTTTATCAACAAATATTTTTTGTAAAGCACTTTTTTTTCTTCTGTTTATGAGGCGTGCGTCACAGAAGTACGGGAGAGAACAGAAAAGAAATGTTGGAAAAAGCCAAGCAACGTTTATGGTTGGGTTGTATTTAAATGATCAGTATTTTATAGATAACGTGAACTGCATCTACCCACATTCGTCCACACCCTCACACTCCCTCAAGATATGGCGAACAGTAAACGAGATGTCCATGTTGTATTTCTTGGTCCCACGGGTTGTGGCAAGTCACGCCTGTGTAATTTTCTGCTCGAAGATGATAAGGCTTTCAAGGTCAATGCCAGCTTTCAAAGCGTCACGAAGGGTATCGAATCAAAATGGAAATCAATAAATACGAATAATGAATTAATAGCATTTAAGTTCATTGATACACAAGGTTTAGCTGATACGACAATGACAAATGCTGAAGTTGTGAGCACTGTGGCGGCAGCTGTTAAACAAGATATTCAATATGTTAATTATTTCGTTATTATCCTAAGAGCTGGCCGATTAACAGACGAAAATCGTAATGCATTAGAGGATATTATCAAGGCATTTAAATTGAGTGATGATGAAAGAAAAAAACATGCTTTTTTATTACTATCACATTGCGAATGTTCGAATCAGCAACTTCGAGATCAATATGAAAAAGAATGTTTAGCCGATCGTACGCTCAAAAAGTTATTGATAGTTAGAAGTAATAGGGCAATCAATTTTCAATGTATCGGATTACCACAACCATCTGAAGTAAATGAATGGATGTATGAAGGTATTATGAAATGGATGAATGTTCAACGAAAGGGTCTTCTTGAGTATTTATCAAAACCTATAGAAGGTATTCGACCTACAAACGATGGCTTTTTTGAAAACATATGTACTATTTTATGATGAACGAAATCCAACGGTCCACTCGAAACATAACTTTAAGTATTAGTTCTGTTTCGTGATAGTGTTTCATTCTATCAAAAAATAAATAAAAGATCTCGCACTCCAAACCGCGATAGATTACGATATTTGATCGTTCCATCGCTTGTAATACACTGGCATGTGTTTGAAAAATGTTTCAGTCCCAAGTGTAAATGTAAATGAACGTACTATGAACAGCCTTCATTGAATCACCTATCAACCGTCAGTTAATATGAAGGCGGTGGTGTCGGTTGAGTGAGAGTTTTTTCTAGGAACAGTAAAAACACCGAATATCTCTCTCAGTATGGCGGTTCATAACGACAACGACCCGCACGACAAATAACCAAGTTCATCGATCAAGTACAAGCAATGCGTCGATAACAATTAAGAAAATGATGTTTACTACATGTTCAAAGATAGTTAATCAATTCGAGATACGAACTATGTTTATGCATTGATCTATACTCATTCTGATTCACCGTTCATCTAGTAAAATCTCAATTCCGCACATAGAAATAATAAACTTTGTCAGTCATGTTGATAAGTGCAAAGTAAAAAACGCATTTACCGTTAACAGGATATCCATGTATAGTATTCTATGTTTGTGTAAATGCAACAGAAGAGAGAGGCCCAGCGATAAACATCTACTAAAAATCTAATGTGAGGTAAAACAGTGTATCGCAGTTAGCTGTTTAGGATCATCTAAGCAGATGAACGCAACGAAAAGATTTAGTACTGTATTTTTTATAATCACCTTGTGGACTGTATGCACTGGTTCACGTCTAATGCATGACACGAATGGTTATAGTAATGCATTTGATTGTTTGCACATTGTGACACTTAGAACTGGACGCTATGGAGCGATTAATGATATACTTAGCCCTCAAGCCAAATTTGAAATAGTACGATTTTGTCGTCGATCGGTTGAGGATCTGTCCATTCCTAATAAAACGACGATGAATGGTCAACAACTGACATTCAATCAATTACGTGAAATGAACATTTCGAGTGATCAACTACTTGACTGGTTTGCCCCAATGGATATAGTTGAAGAATATGCAGCAGGTAAAGTAACAGGTCTGTTTTTCAATTGTTCCGATCTTTGGTTTGGAGCGCAATGTGAATATACATTCGATTCAGACAAGATCTTAGCGAATCTTATACAAGAACAAGAGCAACAGAGGAGAAAATATTCAACTACTGATATTTTATCTATGACGAATGGCACATGCTATGTTATGGATTATGAAGAATGTAATTCCATCATTTGTCTAGATTGGCGTGAGATATGCGATGGTTAGTGAACGTTGATTATTCAGTAAAATAAGAATTTCTTTTCGTCATTTAAGGTAAAATTAATTGTAGTAATGGCCTGGATGAGTACTATTGCCTTGAGCTTGAAAGACATGAATGCGATCCACAAACAGAATATCGTTGTTCCAATTCACAGTGCATTGATAAGACACTCTATGGAGATTATTTTCATGATTGTATGGATGAATCGGATGAAAACGTATTTAATAATAAAATATGCCAATTACTAGGTTTTCTAATGGCTTGTGAAAATTACGCATGTAGTTCGTTACTGTTTTCATGTGGCGACGGCCATTGTTACGATGGACCAAACCTTCAATATAGTGATGGATGTATCACTCAACGAGATCGTCTTTATTTTTCCCGAATGCCACCGTCAACACTTATATTATATTCACACATATATTTGATCTATCGCAATACAACACCAGACATGATTTGTTTTAATCAGACACTCTGTCCCTATCTGGTCATCGAAAACAAGACTCAGAACGCTTTAACGTGTCGATCATTCGAGACATTTACGACGAGAACTTATGTTACGTTTGATGAAATGTTACGAGATGTTAAACGATTCGTACGTTCATGTTCATTACTACCATTAAATCATGAGATGAATCAATGTTCACTATTTCAATGCGATGATCACAGCAAATGTTTATCCTATCATCGATTATTGGACGGTGTTGCAGATTGTGCTAATGAAGAGGACGAACATCATCCGAATACGTGTGCACTCGAACTTCCGTATCGATTTGAATGTGATAATGGAACAAAATGTTTGTCACGATCACTTGTTTTTGATAGCGTTGTAAGTCAATTTTCACTTGATTAAACATCTGGTATAAAATCTATTTTTAGCCACACTGCTTCGACAAGAGCGATGAACATATTCGACATTGGTATGCATGTTTTGATCCTTTGACGGACCAGTGCTTGACCTACCAAGGAAAAACAGCTCGCTTTGATTTCACATTTTCTGAAATCTGCAATGGTATTGTCGAACGAATTTCAAACATTTCGAATGATACAGATGAATCACATTGTCTCAAAACCGAATGGCCTTGTTCGACGCACTATACAGATTGCAATTGGATGTGGAATTGTCCAGACGGAAGCGATGAATTGAAGACGTGTTCACAATCGAGTCTCAGTGCTCTGCATTGTAATAGTACCAAGCATTTCTGTTTGAATGTAGATACAGGTCATCCGAGATGTCTGCCGAAAACACGGGCAAATGATGGCATCGTCGATTGCGTCGGGTCGATTGACGAACCAGAATTCTGTCGCATGAAATATCCCGGTAAATCGATTCGTCAATTTCGATGCAACAATTCGGACATTTGTATTCACCGGTATCAAATATGTGATTGCCATCAAGATTGTCCGGACAATGACGATGAAACAACAGCATGTGTATGGCTCAACAATGGTCGAAAAAGTTTCTGCCACCCTCGCCAATTTCGCTGTCGTAACGGTCGATATTTGGCTACCAGTAAATAGTTCAATTTTGGATTTTACCTAATCCTTTCAGCGTTTTTATTTAGAATTTTGTAACCCTATTCACATGTGTTCCGAAGGTGAAGACAATCTCTTTTGTGAGGTTGATAACCTTGAACGAGAGCAAATGTTTGAGATCAGTAGATTTCCAGATTATTCGAATCGAGCATTGACCGCAAGCACCCTCTGGCAATGCAATTCTGGTCTGTATGTTCGCTCGACAATTGATCCACCTGGATTTTTCTGTCTCTGTCCAAACTATTATTACGGTGATCGTTGTCAATTCCAACGAAAACGCGTCACTCTCATCCTCCAACTTCGCATAGGCAATCTCGTCGATAATCATATGCCGATACTCAAATTCGTGGTTTTATTAGTGCGTGATCATCTGACACTTTCGATTGTTTCTCACGAAGAATTTATTTATACGCCACAACAACATTGTTCACCACGGTATATGCTCGAATTACTCTACCCAATCGATGATTTGCCCTTAGTGTTCTTTAATCATACTATACACATCCATGCATTCACTGCCGATACGCTTCGGCATGTTAGCTTGTGGAGTTTTCCCGTTTTCTTTGAATTCTTACCTGTTCGTCGACTAGCAAAGGAACTTGTGGTCATGAATATGTCGACGACATCGTCAACAACAACAACAACGATCACTTATTCGAATTGCACGTCGTGTTCAAATGATTCTTTATGTCTTGGATATGATCGTGACCTTCAGCGAGACATTTGTGTATGTCCTCTCGATCGTACTGGCCGTCGATGTTTGATTGTTTTCAATCCATGTGCGAAGACGAATTGCAGCGGACATGGTAGATGTGTTCCACTTGATGTACGTTATGATATAAGGAAAAAATTCATGTGTTTGTGTGATGAAGAATGGTTTGGTGAAGGATGTGAAAAAGTCAAGCCACGTATTTCAATTTCTTTTGCCCCGGAAATAAGTATTCCATTGTCGAATATTGTTTTTATTCATGTGATGGAAACAGTCCTAGTCAATGAGCCTCGGGTTTTCACATATTTTCGTCGAATCCATCGTGAAATGTTCAATCTGACGTTCTATTTCGATCACCGACGCAATATGGCTAATCTGGTTTTCATTCAATTGTACGAACATCAAGATCGATTTGACTTGTATCTTTTACTACTACGTGGAGAGTATTCTTCATCTCTAACTGAACTCCACACCGTAGTTCACCCTTCTCGCCGATGCCGCCCGATTCACGAACTATTCAATCAAACTGTACTCAACCAGCCACCATTACGTCGTGTAAAAAACTATCAACGCCAATGCCTCAACCAGCAAGCCATATGTTTCTACGATGAGACACTCATGTGTTTGTGCGATCGAACGAATCATGCGAATTGTTTTCATTTTCACAGTACACCTCGAAAATGTTCGTGGAACAAATGTCACAGTCACCACATGTGTGTACAAGATGACGAGACCTGTCCAACCAGTGCAGTATGTATCTGCAAACAGTGTAGCTATGGATCGACTTGCCAATTCTCCCGAGCAACTTATAGTCTATCGCTTGATGCAATTATTGGATCACATATTCGTTCGAGTGCAACGAATATTTTTCAACAGACTGCAGTATGTCAAATGGCTGTTCTCATTCTTGGAACACTAATCCTGTTGGGATTGAGTTTTAATGCATTAGCTTTCGGTACATTCATGAGAAAGACGACACACGAATCAGGATGTGGACTGTACTTGCTTGTCGCCTCTATTCTTGGCCTATTGGCAATGGTAGCACTCATATGCAAAATAGTCATTGTTTTTAATCCAAAGCAAACTAATATTGGTTGTTCACTAATGGAATTTCTGCTGAAATGGTCACCAACGAGTTGCGAATGGCTCTATGCATGCGTGGCTACCGATCGAGCATATACCGTCATATATCCAATTAAATATTCACGTTCAGCAAGTCAGCGCTTTGCTCGACGATGTATTGCATGCATTCTCATTTTTCTTGCAATCGTTTCTTGTCCGGAATTGATCTTTCGTCGTATTGTTATCGATTCATACGATGAACGAGCTTGGTGTGTACTCACATTAAATGTCGATCGACCAGTAATGCTGATCTTATACTCAATTACAAATGTTCTCCTATTCTTATTGCCATTACTAATCAATTTTATCACTAGTATTATTATCATTTTCAAAACTACAACCTTCAAAAATCAACAATACTTGGACAACAAAAACGCCTGCTCTACTCACAGTCACAGTGCAAGACTACGAATGAGAGTAGAGATGTTGAGAAAGTCAATTGATAAACACAAGCACATTCTCATAGCACCTATTGTACTCGGCTGTCTTGGTATTCCTCGTCTGGCATTAAGTTTTATCTTTGTCTGCAAAAAACTTGATCGACAACCATACATCAGTCTAGTTGCCTATTCCATCGCCTTTTTACCGTGCATGGCCATCGTTTTTGTTTTCATTCTGCCATCGAATCTTTTTCGAATAGCAATGACTGATTTTATGAGAAGTATTGTATCGCAACGAATCCAGACATTACTTACTGCTCACTAATACGAGTTATATTTAAACATTCTTTCGAATCGTTTTGTATTGTTTTGTATGTAAAGAACAAGTCTTTGTTTCAGCAGATTCCGTGATCATGCTGAAAACGTTATTGTCATTAACGAACAGTATTACTAATTGTATGCTCGCATAGTCGGCTTTTGCCAACAATAGATGCTGCACTATATCGTGACGGTGAAAGGAAGAAATGTGTTATCTTTCGTATGGAGTACCTCGTATTTAAATAGATGTATGTTATCATAGTCTACATTTCATTTAGATTCACATCGAAATGGAGAACATCTCGTTACTTTCTTTGCCTCCTGAAATTTGTCATCGTATTTTCGATTATTGTGATAGTCAAACTATTCTACTTGCGGTCCGTGGTGTCTGCAGATATCTCCATGATATTACTAGTACCTACAGCCGGTTCGAATTGAAATGTAATCTGTCTAAAAACTCGAAATATGATGTTTTATTTCGGTTCATTTCACCTGCAAGTATCACTTCGTTAACTATTGACAATAAGTATCATAGTGATGATGATGATGTAATTTCGTGTTTGACACGAAATTTTCCTCTTATACAATTTACACAACTTCGCTCGTTGCACGTTGACGGTTGTAATTATAGTGTGATAAAGATCATTTTATCTTCAATACCGTTTCGCTCATTGGACGAACTTTCAATTACTCAGATCGAAGAACACACACGTCCTCAAGTCATATCGTTGGCTGCTAAGTTCAATCTTCGCAAATTCGTTTTCGCCAAATCAGAATTAACGACGAACGACAACATTTCGTGGCCAATCAATTGGCAATTGGAGTGTTTGGAAATTGGTACTTGTAATCTACTTCAATACCTTTCCATTTGCAAACGAATACCTTCCCTACGGACGCTTGTTATAGAAGATTGCGTTGTTGGTGAATACTGGCCAAAGATATCGAATGGATTATCAAATCAACTGAAATCTTTGACTATTACGAATTGTTCCGCTTATTTTGAAGAATTAGAATTGCTATTTTCAGCGGTGCCGGCACTTACTCATCTAGAATTAGTTTTTGATGAAGATATGTACGAATACGGATTAAATGGTCATCGTTTGGAAAGAATACTCAAGAGAAGATTACCATTATTACATGACTTTAAGTTCTTCTTTGCCTATCATTACAGTGAAAATTCCAATATTCAAATTCTTGACATCAAATCGCTGATACTTCCCTTTCGGTCATCATTCTGGCTTGAAGAGAAACATTGGTACATTACCTGTGATCATATCTTACAAACTCGAATGATTAGAATATATACGACACCTGTTCAAATACGATATGATAAAGGAAGATTTTCAGAACAAGAACTACGTGAACGTATGCGTTGGTTGAGCTCGAGTTTTTCCAGATACGCAATCCGACCTATGATAAGACGTCAAAAAAGATCATATTTTCTAATGCACTCTTCCTATTCTTTCGCGAGATCGATCGTACGGCCGGAATATCTGACGGATCCAATGATTGATTTAGACAGATGTGAAGTATCATCGAAAGATTACACTTGTCGATTTATTCGAAGATCGTTTGAAGCGCAGATTACAGAAAAAGTATGTATTAACAAATATCTTCCACGAGTTGAATAATAGCTTTAGTAAAACATGATAAGTGTCGATTTTCACTCTCATTGGCAGAATCTGACGATGTCATATCCCGAGAACATTCGTACAAATAATGAAATTATACAAGATCTTGCTGCTGCACTGGAACACGACGATGTAAGTCGTTTAACTATCATCAGTTCTCTAACATAACTTCTTCACTAAACACAGACTTTTCTTACATTGGATCTGTCAAAGAACCACATCGGAGATACTGAAGTTGAGCAGTTTGTTAATGCCTTGAAATCTAATACGGTAATCTTCTTTCTACTCTTTCCACTTCCGCTTTCACGAGAACTATCTTGCAATTGTAGACGCTGAACACAATTGATCTCAGCAACAATGCAATTACAGATGTAGGCGCCCAACATCTAGCTGAATACTTAAAATATAATACAGTATAATAGGTTTTCAACTCTAACCAATTTCGTTTTATTACAACAAATACTTTGCAATTGTAGAAGTTGACTGCAATCGATCTTAGTAACAATGCAATAACAGATGTAGGAGCTGAGATTCTTGCTCTATGTTTAACACACAATACGGTAACCGGCTGCTTTCTTTGTTTCTATCTATTTTATTATTTTTCAGTCACTCAGAACACTTAACCTAACTGATAATAACAGTCAATTTCGCAAAATTATTGAAGCGACTCTCACAATGCGCACAAATACGGTGAAATGTTATTCCTGTTGTCATTGATTGCAATTGTTTGTTACATTTACAGACACTTACTACGTTGGACATGTCTAGCTGTGACATTGGAGATATAGGTGCAGTAATTCTTGCTGAAGTTTTAAGATCGAATACAATACAGTGATTTGGTTTTTTTCCCGATGATTGTAATTTTTTCATATGTACGCAGACAATAGTTACGTTGAATTTATCGAATAATAAGATCGAAAACGCGGGAGCAAAACATTTATCAATTAGTTTTTCTTTCTTTTACAAATACACAGTTGTATACGCCGACACTCAAAACAATCGATCTTAGCGAGAATTCTGTTACTTATCGAGGGACCGACTCATTATCTTCTTCACTGTTTAGAATCGAATAGGGTAATTTGGTTTGCTTTTTTCATGTTGTGGACGTTGTTATACTATCATCTGTGTAGACACTGACTTTATTTCATAATGAAAGTGATCACCATGCAATAGCTGATAAAGTTCTGATTCTTTTCATTTACTGCAAGTCGTTATTTCGAATCTTTTTTATGTCCAGGCACTTACGACTATCAACTTGTCTGATTATAGACTTGATGATGTAGAAGTACGAATTATATCGTCGGTGCTTTACATGACAATCAAGTAAGTTTTTCTTTTCTAGTCTTTGCGCTCTCTTAGTTTGTGGTAAATAGACACGTATGTCATCGAACATCTTAATCGTCAACATTTCGTCGAAAATTTACAATATATTCCAGTAGCTAACTATGTTGCTGTTCATAATCTATCTATTTGTGAATCTCATATAGGCACTTACTCAACTGATTATCAGTGGCAATCAATATGTCAAATAATCGACTCGGCAGTGATGGTATACAACATCTTTGTATGGCGCTTGAAAACATAATACGGTAATTTTCCATTTGAATGTTCTTTAGATCATCGATCTTAGTAGCGATCGAATTGACCTTTACGGGGTACGATATTTGGCTGCTGTTTTAGAATATAATGCGGTAATTTACTTCTGATCATGTTGTATCGTCGAAATAATGAAGTTCAAGAAACGGGCGCACTTTATCTTGCAGATGCTTTAAAAAGCAACACAATGAGTATTTTCTATAATATTAAAATGACTTTGATAGGCTTCTTTCTTAATGCATAGATGTTAACACCACTGAGTTCGCAGATCCATCAAACTAATGACACAGGTGCAGGGCATTTCGGTGATGTTCTATAAGATACTATTTTTCATGTAAACATCGAGGAGACTCTGTCTCAATAGAAATAGTATTTCGACTCAAGTATGGAATAAACTGATAGCAATTGACAAGAACAAGATGCTGAGATAGTTTTGTTTCTGCAAATTTTTTCATCTCTCATTCAGGTTACATCTGCGATCGAAAAAAGGAAAATGAAGTATTTGTATTTCTTTATTCATTGATAAAAAAATGTGAGTACCATTGTGATGAAAATAATGAAAGGTAAAGAATTCAAACGATTTGTCGATGATGGAAAACATGACTGATTATCAATAATTGAAAACATCATAACACGTTCATTGAATCGATCACAAACATAAAGATTTCCATCATTATCAAACGCTATATCATCTGGTTGATCGAATTGTGTAAGTTTATCACCAGTTCCTATCAAGACAAAAGTTCAATGAATCTTCATCATTTTTCCTTTTACATACCTAATCCACCAGCAATCGTTTCACCGATAGATGAATTGTACAGCCAACGTTGAATTCGTTGATTCTGAGAATCAGCGACATAAATAACTTGAGTTTCATCATCAACCCATACACTAGTTGGACGGTTCAACGATTCTTTATCACTCCCTGCTTCCCCACTGCTAAGTCCAGCTATGGTTGTACCGTTCGATGCACCGATGACCCATTTTTGAACTCGATTATTGCCGTAGTCCGCAACGTATATCGCATTACGGATGCTATCGACATAGACGCCTTCGGGAGAGTTCAGATTATTGCTTGACGATCCTGAATAATCCTCTTTACCAGCAACGACTATGGGAATATTTGTTTCAGGTGACCATTTGTACACGCAATGTCTACTAGCGGATGACATGTAAACATTTTTCTCTTTGTCAACCCACACACCTTCACACAAAGGACATGGACCTCCTGCAGGCACACCGTCAGATTCGCCCTCAATCCATTTTCTAATACGTTGTTCACCTGCAAGACTGAGATAGATAGCAGGCTTGTTGTTTTCATAATCAACATAGATATCTGTGACGTATTGAACATTGGAGATAACAGTTACACCAATTTTCGACGGACTACCGATGGAGAATTTCTGTATGCGATTATTGCCGCTATCGACGACATATAATGTTTGTGTTTGTTTGAGAAAAAAGATACTACGTGGATCCGTTAATTGGTCAGATTTGTTACCTCTTTCTCCAGTCCCTGCTATCACAATACCTGTTGTGTTCCATTTTGCACAAGGACTTAATACTAACGAGGTTGTTAATGAGAACGAACATACAAAGGCAGCTTAAATATGAAAAATAGAAATATTAATGAAATTCATGACCATAAACTTACACATGAAAAGCATGTAGGTATGCATTGTAGAAAATAAAGATGAAAATATTAAAATTATTACAGTCTAACAGCTCTTTCGTGATGTCCAAGTCATGCTGATAAGGTTATATCTCTGCAGTGTCATATATACACGACAGATACGAAGAGTATGAAAAAGAATCATTTTGGAAGGCATATGGATGAAAAATCTCATCCTAGTCTTAGCAGTTTTTGGAGAGTACAGTATTTGAAATTGAACGTTGATCTCAACGAGGAGGTGTCTGCGCCATTTGTGAGAATTTAGTATCAAAATGACAGTAACATGCAAGATTTGAAAATACTCTGTTTGCTATTTTGAAGGGACATCTTATCAAATAAACACAACAGATAAGGGTGGACGTTTATATTTAAATGTAAATATCCACTATCGTAGTATTGAAAGAATGGTTTCGCATTAAAATGTTGCACGTTGCACAATCTTCTTTTGACTTTTCAGCGTTTGTTTTTATAATAATTACTGTGATATCATCGGTACTTTCCTATGAAGTCGGAGTCGACTATCATTCGTGTGGAGCTAATTTTGTTCAAGCAGCATTTCTTACCCAATATCATAATTCAACGGTACGAGCCATAGTGCTTACTCAATTGCAAGGCATGGCTAATAAAGGTGCTCATTTCGTTACTCTAGATATTTGGTTTGGTGTGGAACCTAATACTACTAGCGATCAATACTGGTTAGCTACATTCCCGATTAGCCGACAAGAACAAATCAATTTACATCAGTATGCATTGGATGTTGCATCTATACAGAGCCAAATTGACCAGCATCGATTACGACTTAATGTAGCACTTTTTTGGCTGGCAGCTGCTGATTATAGAGTGGGAAACACATCATCAGGCTATGGACCGGATCATTTAAATGCCACTGTGTTCACGGCACGTGTTGAGAAGATTACCGATGATATTATCACTGCTGTATCTGATGTTAAACGTTCTGATGGCGTTCTTGTTGTTGAAAGAATCTATCTCGATTATGAAGTCATGATTGGAGCAAAATTGAATCAAGATTGGTTTCTTCAAACCCACTATCCGCGTTTTCTCCGTGTCGTAGCAGCAGCGGATTTCACTCCGAGTCTTTACTTCTTAGTTGATGCAAAAGAAGCTCATATTCTCGATGCATCCTACATCGATCCCCAATATCCCGCTCTAAATGGACATCGATGCATGTATTGGGTATATCGTTCTCTAAAATTTCTCAATGACGTACAATTACCGCTTCCAACGCGAATCGATTTCTCTTGTTATATCGATCGAAATAGTTCTACTTATGCACATTTGGTGAATCATGTCCTAAATGATGCTGATGCTGCTTTGTCAACACTCGGCGCTCCGAAATTGTATGGAGTGGCTGAAACATATTACTTTGCTAACAATACACAACGAAGAGAATACGGACAAGCATTCGCTTTGGAAGCGATGGCTAATCCACGTCTGAATCATCTTCGTTTCTGGACAACGCCTGATGCCGGTGGAAAAGGAGTTCATATTGGATACCCATTCGAAATTGAAGATTATCTTCCTCCCTCAGATACTCAACTGCCATGATGACGCGACCTTTACTCGTTGAATAGGAGTGAGGGAATTTGACATTTCTATCACGTTCAGTTTTGTTAAACACGATCTGAACGGGTTCTAAAAATAAAAAAATTACCTAAGAATTTATTATGAGCTCAATAAATTTGATGTTTGATCTACCGGTTTTGATTTTGAAGGCATCAGTAATGTTTATATTATTTTTAGAGGTGAACATCTTTAGAATAAATTAATAGATTTATTTTTCTTTATTAAATTTTGCAGATTTCGAACTATACAATAAGTGAACTAAACTATAGTTGTTTTTAGTAATAGAAAGGGAGTACATTATCTTTTCTTTCTTTCACACTCCAAATACAACTGTCACATATGTCCATAATGGTGCAAACGATTATATTCTGAATGGTCGTTTATCGCACTTTGATACCGATAAAAAACAAGTAATCGAAAACATTCATTTAGAAAAAATTAGAAATCTTGGATCCATAAAAACAACATCATTAAGTACCATTGATGTGATTTCGAGGACAATTCAAGCAGATGGCGCTCTTTAATATATAAAAACTACGAAATTTCGGTAATTAAATTCGAACTCTTTCACGTTGTCTTCTAATGATTTGTATCTGGTGCCAGTTTCGAACATTGTGTTTTTGTTTCTGAAAATAGACTTAGTTACTGTTACTGTATAAATTCAACGCGTTCGAGTCATTTTCTAACGTTAAAGTACCATAGAACACAACAAATCATGCAATTCAATCTCTTTCCATCACTCATTCATATTTGGTGCATCGTGTTTGTCTTTCTCATCATCGAAAACAGCGGCACTACTGCAAGCGACAAGGACATTGAGAAACGCTTACAAGCTGAACTCCTCGCATTAGGATTTCCCAATGGACAATTGCCTACACTTGTGCCTGCTCTGGGAAATTATGTCGATGTTGTCGAAGTCAACAAACTCTTGTTTCTCTCCAGTGCCGCACCGCAAACGCCACAAGGTACTTTTGTCAAAGGCCGAGTTCCGAACGAAGTTAGTGTGGCCGATGCGATAACTGCTTCCAAACTAGCATGTGCACGTCAAGTGAATAGAATGAAAACCTATCTAGGTGATCTCAGTAAAGTGAAGAAAATTGTCTTCATCAATGGTAAGGTACAATCACAGTCTGATTTTACTAATCATACTGTTGTTGTCGATGGATGTTCGACGTTTTTGGTCAATGTGTTCGGTGAGAAAGTCGGCAAACATGCACGCACAAGTGGTGGATTAACATCTTTACCATTCAATGTTACGATCGAAGTTGAAATCATCGTACAAAGGAAATAAAATGAAACTGTATACACATGGTGAAGGATTTTATCAATTTCTTTTTCTGGCAGTTGTTTCTTCGAATAAACTAGTTGAGATTTACATCCGCTTCTTTTCTGTGTTTTAATTACAAAGTTAAATCTTGTTGTAGTCTGTGACTGGTTTGAAATAAAACATTATCTTGATCTATATCTGGCATAACGTTCAACGCAGTCGTGCAGTTTACTAAGTAACTAAAAATATCTATTTTACGATGTGTGTAGTTACATTACGTGCGGCATTTATTTATTATAATTAAAGAAGAAAATCTACAAATGATTTTCGCCGACTGAACTCTAAAAATCGAGTAAAAAATGTTCTCATTAGAAATGGCCACCAGTCGCTAAGACCTAATTGTCGACTTTCAAGGTTGACATTAGTTTTGAGTTGGTACAGTGGCCAGTTGAATATCGTGTATCACAGGCGTCACGCGTCGAAAATTTTTCGGTTGACACACCCGAGTAAGAACAGAGCGAAACATATTTAATATCTCACGACGAAACATCCGCGATACCAATGTGTATAAATAAAATGAAGAAACAGCGAACAGAATATTGATGAGTTCCGCCAGAAATTGACAAAATTGTTCGATAGCCATGCGATCCGCTGATTTATTGGTAACCTGAAAAGTAATAGCATTATATATGTAAATGCACATCAAAGGTGCTATTGTCACTGCATAAAACAGCGTTTGTGCTAACAACATCCGTAGAACTTGTTGATTTTGTTTGTTTTTCTCTTCGTCTGAATTATTTAACGAGTTGCTTCTTTGCCCAACAAGAACTTGCTGACGACGTCGTTGGAGAACCAGATTTCGATAAGTTAACCGAGCACATGCAAACATAATTGAAACGGGAAGAACAGCAAATGCCAATGTTGAGAATACACTGTGATAGAGCGCGGCAGCACTACTATAAACAATGCCACATACACGTCCTCGTAAATTATAGAAGATGAGAGTATGCACGGGTGCAATAGTACACACCACTATAATGATACGAACAGTACGACGTGCGATTTGTACTCGTGCGAAGTTTCTCAGATGTAAATCGTTAGATGAGAGAGCGAATCGGTCAAAACAAGCAGCGGTCAAACACCATCGGTATGTAAGAGACAAACACTGAAGAACATAAATCCGTAGTTTGCAAAACGAAAGTAATGTTGTCACTGGATCGGTTTGGTGGAGTGCGTATAAAGCTAAACTAAGAACACAGATTAAAAATGCAAGTGCTGCTATCGACATTGTTAGTAAATCTAAATGCAAAAGAAACATAGAATATGATACGCAAGACGAAAAAAACAACTAAAAGAAAAATCCTCAAGTATCATCATTTTCTAATATTCATTGATTTTCTCAACTTACATATACGGTACGATGTGTCATGAAACTTTCGTCTACAAAATAACGAAATGTTCAGACAAGAACCAATTACACCAAGTATAAGGTATGTTGAGTATATACCGCGAGTCATAAGTTGCTGAACGAAGGGTAACGTCATGTTGGATGATGCCATTGTACACGAATAGATGTAAATTTTGATAGCTATAATGAATAGAAAACGATTTCATAGTACGATTAAAAAAAACTAGTTACCGCAAATGTTTTCTTTTTAGAATGAACTTACTATTCTATTTGTGCTTTACGTGATGAGAAAAAAAAGAGAATCTTTATTTAGCATGAAACAAAGAAAAGTGTCTAACGGAAGGAAAATAATTGACAGTTTTCATTATAAAAGTTCTTGATAATTGGATTTAAAAAAGAGAAGTTTTTCTTTTCGGTTAATCACGTAGTTGTATATTGAAATTAGAAAAACTGAAAAATTATAACTTGTTTAAAAGATCATCAATCAGAATGTACACATTCCATCGTATCTCTTCAACAGACATTCTCAATGCAATACTCTCTCACAAGAAGAAGCTCAGTCGTGCGCATAAAAGATCTTCTGAGAACATTTCGATTATACGACGTTAATTTATTATCTTCACCTTTGATGCTCAATTCAGCGCATAGTAGGAAGTTTGATTTCTGTGTGGAGCAAGAAATAACTTTACCAAATATCGCTATTCTTTCAAGCAACTCCAATAAGAAATTTCTGTATCGTTTTACATTTGTATGTAGAAGAACATCAATTTCACTACTCAGCTGTTTGATTATCCTAAAAGGTGCAACTTTTTTTCTAAATAGAATTTCAATTAGTGAGATTTCTTGTGATGAAAATTGTCTATTAATCTCTTTGAGAAGTGGAGTGTTCATTCTTTGTTTTGTGACAAGTAAGGATTATGTCTTAATCGTGAAGTAAATACAAAGCAGTAGATCTTTTAATTGTCAATTTTATATTATTAGTAAAAGCGATGAAATGACGAACAGTAAGGCGTAGTGAAGTCTGAATTAGTGGTCGTCTTGATCCGTATTCTTCAATGCGTTTTCCAACAAGTTGATCTTGAACATAGTGCAAGAGTTCTGCACAGTGCTATCAAATAAACAAAAAAACAATACGTTTTACCATTTCAATGTTTTGCAGATCTATTTAACCCGCTGCTTGGAAACGTTTTTGAGGAGACTTTTGAAAACATTTTCGAGTTATCTGAATATGTTTTCACTAAAATGAAGATAAACGCCTTCTCGTGGTACTTATTTGTAGATTTATCGTGAACTTATTGAAATCATCTTAAATACACTAAACAATCAATTTGTGCACTTCGAACGATCTATCTCGAAAACGGAAATTCTTCTCTGAAATTCTGTTTTGAGAAACGCAAGTTTCACATTTGAGATTTCTCTCTGATTGATGTCAACTTTCCATTAGATCCATCGATCATATTCTAACATTTCTGAATTTTTCTCTTCAAATGTGAGTCGATTTTCACTCGATACCCTTCTTCGAAGATTTTTTTTTTGAATGTCATAATCTACCTGTGTTCTATTGAAGAAAGACGGCAATACTTACCATAAGGTTATAATACGCATTTTTCCTCAGAGAAGATTGCCGAATAGTTTCAAGAGTTTATTTGTTCTCTCTGATGACTTGAATTACAAACAGTGAAAAAGATGATTTTCATTCTAAGATGTAAACATACCTGATTCTTCCATCTTGCAACACCATTTATCTCTTTTTGTTCCATCAGATACAGAAATAACTTCATAAGTGAGAAAAACTGAATCATACGATTGAATAATTACAATGACTCAAATACGAAAACTGCAAAAAGTAATTGAGTTTTCGCATTTCAAGAAACACACAACAAGTACAACTTACAAAAGATTTCAGATGAAAGGCATAATTCATCGTATAACATGACTCATACAAAGTAGATATTGTATTTCGTTTTCTATTTTGAAATATATATTTACGTATACGGTAAAACAACTCATTCCCCCCGGATCGCACTTCAAATTAAATGGCACAGAAAACCAAAGCTCTCAAAATCTTTTAAGTATGTGATCTCTCCTCATTTTCATTCAAATAAACTGCTTTTAAAATCTAATCTTTCAGACGAGCAGAGGATAAACAACAGAAAAGCGAAAATACGGTCGAGGATGATAATAGCTCTTCCGTCAGATCTGTTCGCAATAATCGAAAAAGTAGAAACTGTTGTCTTCACACGGGCTACAGACTGCAAAAATGGGAAGTATTTCAACAAAGAACAGGTATGAATAACTTCATTTCGAAGATCTTGTCAACGAGTTGCTTTTAATTATTAGTTTCTTAGAATGTTTATATCTGTCGACTTGTTGCTTTTATCGCTAACGAACACTCGAAATTAAACATGAAATAAACTACAAAATGAATTGATTGACTTTGCTCGTTAGAGTAATGATTATTTTGATAATCTTCATTCTCATAGTACATTGACGATTCTCTACAACATGATGATAAACAATCAAGAAAATGTGAAATATCACTGCAAACTTCACACGGAGTACATCGTTCATTATAACAACAAGGGTGAGTGTGAGTGAACAGAAGACACCCTCACCCTTAACTATCCTTAATTTTGAACAATAAATATCTATTTCGGTGCAAATAGTATCAGTTCGATTACATTGTACAAACGAAAGAATGGCGAAGAAAATAATTACATGTCATCAAGGTTGCATATATATATATATATA
Source organism: Adineta ricciae (assembly GCA_905250025.1). Lineage (NCBI taxonomy): Eukaryota > Metazoa > Rotifera > Eurotatoria > Adinetida > Adinetidae > Adineta > Adineta ricciae. Next base: position 10,683 of record CAJNOJ010000139.1, on the reverse strand, counting down.
TATAACAAAAAATATAATAATGATTTATCAAATCACTATTATATATTCGTAGAACAATTTCGTATGGCTATTATTGCGAAACGAAACGAAAGTCAACAGTAAGAGAAAAATGAAGTTTACACAGTAATATTCTCTTGACCTTTTCTCTTCCAGAATTCCATGGTTACCAAGCGTGGGAGTTTGCTGTGGTTTGTCCGTCATTGCTTTTGCGATTGCTGCAACAATCGTTTTAGGGCTTATTCCTGTTTATTTATCGACGAAAAGTATCGACATGACAAGTAAATATCGATTTCTGATCTCTTCATAATTTATAAACCATTTCGTCTTCAACTAGTTACAAATCCACTGGTCATTGCATACAGAAGTAATATGATCAACGGGAGTCGACTGACAATTGGTCAAATAACAGCATTAACGCGATCTGTACGTTCTCTTTTTCTTTCAAAAAAGACAGCCAATTTTCTTGTGACATTTCTAGTTTCGTAGAGCATTGCATCTTCAAGGAATGACTAATCTCGGTGCTGAGTTTGCTCCTTTAAATGTAAGTTCAACTCATCGACGTAAAAGGTAGTCGAACATGTTTTTGTAAACAAATCTGATAATTTCTCTGAAAATTCAGAGCCAACGGTCTGTATACGGACAGCATCACTGGCGACTTGTTAAATGTTCAATTCTCATTAAGATATTCCATAGATTATGACAACCGTAATTGCGAAAATCAAGTCATCGAACAAGCACGTGTTCATATCAGTAGACTCTATACCGTTTTTACTTTACCAATCAGCTTCACCAATGGCTATACTTATCTAGTTCAACTGCGTTTTTGTGGTGCTCCTTCGTTGTCAATCACGCAACAGTGTTTCTCATCAGACGAATCAGCAAACGTATGTGAGACGAACGCATGTCATACTCCACTTACTAGATTACAAAACTCGAATCGATATACTTCATCAGATTATATTCGAAATCTTCTCAATTCGGATTATTGGATCCGCACACCGGGAGGCAATGTTAGTTACTTCAATCTCTCTACTACACCTGCCTTAGCTAATATAGGTATCGCTTTTTCGATAGCAATGTTAGAACCATGTGGAGTTATTTTGCCCCATATACATCCTCGTGGGTCGAAAGGTATTTACATGATTAGTGGAATTTCACTTCTGGTTGGATTTGTTCAAGAAAATCGTGCACAGGTTGTTCTTAATGAAATTCAAGTTGGATATGCCACTCTGATCCCGAGAGGAGCCATTCATTTTGTGCAGAATCTAGGATGCACTTCATCGGTGCAGATCGATGCTTACAATAATGCAGATCCTGGTCTTTTGACACTCGGTTTGAATATGTTTCGCTTTCCAGATAGTGTTCTATCAGCAGCCTTTGGTCAAACTGAAGACTTTATCATTAATTTAAAAAGAGCGATTCCTGCTTATCCTCTCGATGTCAACAAAGCTTGCAGAACGAAATGTGGATTACCTACATAATTTTTCTATTCGTAATTGGTTACACGTTGATAATTAAACAGATAATTTTCGTCGTCATATTTGCTTCGTTATACGAGAAAAGAAAAGCAGTGTTTTTTTGCCTATTGTTCTGTTATCTTGTTCGAATATTTGCACTGAAAAACTTTTTTGTTTAATAAAACAATGATTACGTATGGATGATATTTGAAAACAATCTTGTTTTTTTTTTATTTCAAGGGTAAACAAGTGCTTTTCTTTTTCGGTGATATATTAATCCAATATTGATTCATTCTTCTATTGTAAAACTTCGAAAATGCACTATCAACACCTATGTGTCATCATCGCGCTTGTTTTTGTCGCAGTTGCGCATTGTGACACAACAACGGTTTGTGATTCTAGCGCATGTCAAACTCCACTGACTGGTTTACAAAGTTCAAATCGATTTGTTCCAGCGGACTACACGAGAAATCTCCTCAATCCTGATTATTGGATAGTGACGCCTGGAGGAAATGTTAGTTACTTCAATCTTTCGACTACACCGGCTTTAGCTGGTATTGGTATAGCTTTTACATTGGTTATGTTAGAACCCTGTGGTATTATTCTACCTCATATTCATCCTCGTGGCTCCAAGGGTGTATACAGTATCACTGGAAAGTCACTTTTGGTAGGTTTCATTCAAGAAAATCGTGCACAAGTAGTTCTCAATCAAATTGGTATTGGTTATGCTGCGGCAATTCCTCGAGGAGCCATTCATTTCGTACAGAACTTAGATTGTTCTCCTTCTATGCAGATTGTCGCTTATAACAATGAAGATCCCGGTCTTCTTACGCTTGGTTTGAACATGTTTCGTTTTCCCGACGGTCCTCTATCACCTGCGTTTGGTCAACCTGATGATTTCATCAATAACTTGAGATCAAGTATTCCCGGTTATCCTCTCGACGTCAACAAAGAATGCAGAAGAAAATGTGGTCTGCCTACATAATGACATTGAAACAACAGTTTTTTTTTCAACTTCTCTTCTTTCCTTCTATCCAATCACGCCATCTATAATTCATGTGTATTACTGGATTTTAACATTTTACTAACAAGAATACCATTTTCATATGGATTTTATTATAATTAAATAAAGATAAAGTCATGACGAGTCAACTCTTTGTCGGTGAAGATCATACAGCAAAGTATCGTCTCTATAGACCTGGTTATCCAAAGGAAGTATTCGAACATATTCGAAATTATTATTTTGATGGAAAAAGTACCGATGAGAAAATTCCACTTGCGGTCGACGTAGCATGTGGAAGTGGTCAAGCAACAGTCGATCTCAGTTCGTAAGTATTTTTAATAAATAAATCCTGTAAAATAAACTTATTCTTACGAAGATTCTGTGAACGTGTGATTGGTACTGACGTTAGCGCTGATCAAATTGCTCATGCAATACCAAAAGACAATGTTGAATATCGATGCAGTCCAGGTGAAGATTTATCTTTTCTCGAATCGAATTCGGTTGATCTAATCACGATTGCAACAGCATTACATTGGCTTGATGTTGAAAAGTTTCTCAAGGAAGTTCAACGTGTACTCAAACCGCATGTCGGCGTCATAGCTATATGGACTTACTCATTTGGTTCGTTGGAGCATCCCGATGCTGATGCTGTTTATCAAGAGTTTCATCAGGTTACCTTGAAACCATATGCGAACGAAAAACAACCTCTAGTTACTAATTATTATCAATCACTTATCCCACTTTTTCCATATAAATCAACACTTCAAGAGTATACAATCGAATCGCGTTCGGAATCAACACTTGAACCATTTCTGAGTGCACTCGAAACCGTATCACCTGCGCAAACATACCGAAAGCAAATGGGTGAACAAAAATATCAAGAATTGTTCAATACGTTGCGTGAGAAATTCATTCAAGCTTATCGGAAATCAGAAGTTCAAAACGACAAAGATCAAGTCGGTGATGCTAATCAAATCAAAATAACTGGTGTACGACCTATTCGTCTCTATTTAATGAAAAAAAACTGATTGATCTCAATGCGAAATATCAAAGGACATTCGTTCAATTTCTTTCTTATTAAAAAGTGTTTTATTAGAATTTGATTTCCATCCACTCATATGTTAATGACCGAGCACAGAATAAAGAAATGGGTGTGTGATTATGACGTTTCGCAAATTCTTTTCATAGAGAGAAGAAAGAGAGAGAGAGCGAGAGTGAGAAAAAGTGTGACTGATAAGATGTTGAAAGATACGAAAGACTTTCCTCTCACACACAACCACATTCGACATTGATAACGACGCTGGAGAATGAAATATTTGCTTTTCACGATTTCTATTCTTCAAATAGTTCATTGCCAAAAACTCTATGAACTATTGAATTCAGTAAAGTTCTTCAATGAAGGTTGGATATCCAATTCTGATGTCTATGAATATCAGTATGAATATGCATACTACACCGAACCTGAAAATGTTACGAGACAACGATTCTCGTGGATGGAATTATACTCTCGACCTTATTTATATAAACGAAATCCAGATCAACCGTTACAATGCGATTCAAATCCGATCTTGGCTGAAACTGATTTACCAGGTGCAGATTTTCTCTCGATCATACCATCGGCTGCTGATCCATCTGAATGTAACACCCTATGCTGTCGTTATGCATCATGTACTTCATGGTCCTATGCATCAGCTGCTCCGTCCGATTTCAACGATTGTCGACAAGGTAGACCATGCTGTTATTTGAAATCATACACTCCGCAATCTGTTCGTAATCCAAATATCATTTCGGCAATAATGAATCGAACGTTTCCGTTTGAACATCCTCCCTCTGGTTTGAGATCAGCAGTACCAATTGGCGGAATTACCACAGGCTCAATTGAATTACGTGGTGATGGAACATTTCACGAATGGACGATCGAAAATCAATCACCCGCAACCGGAGCGAAATTAGGGTTTATCAATGACGCTCTATTAGCTTTTCGTATCACAAATTTAGATACAAAGGCGAGTGATACTCGATTGATTCGTACACATCCAACTCATAGTATCAAAGGAATTCAAACGATCAAATATCACGGCTCATATCCCGTCAGTAAATTAGAGTTAGTCGATGAATCGTTGAAAGCCACTCTCGACCTTTATGCTTATTCAGTATTCAAAGTTGCGGATTTGAATCGTTCACTGACACCTGCAATTATCTTCTCATTGAATGTACGCAATCCAAATCCTTACCCGATTTCCATCGATTTTATGTCAACATTACCATTATCCGCTCAAATCGATCAAACGCGACAATCCAATCACATCATTCAACAAATAACTCCGGCTAATTACACTGATTGTATCGTGCTCTGTCATCAAAATCCTTCGTGTGCGTCTTGGAATTGGCAAATTCTGAATAATAATCCAACATGTTCATTGTATAGCGATGTTCCTTACAATGAATATTTATCTGGTCATATCAGTGGTGTACGTGGTCAATGGTCATTTGATAAACCAGGTCCGCTAGTCTTAGATCGTCCTGGAAGTGCAACAGCAAATGGCCAATTCTTGTTATGGCCTTATTTATCATCGAATCGTACAATATCCGCCACCGTTGATAATAACATTGAGAATTTATTGAACAAGTTTGCTGAAAATGGCCGATGGTCGGATGATACACCCATCCAGCAATCTACTGGCGTTCATGGAGCTGTTTCTGTCTCCACAACTCTACAACCGGGAGAGCAACAAACCTTATCAATTCTCTTCGCTTGGTATTTTCCACATCATTTTTGGTTAGATTTGCCATTGGATAATTACTATTCCTTACTATTCACGAATGTGACAGACGTAGCGAAATCTATTGGTAATGAGGAACAACTGGAAGTGATTGCCAACGATATTTTAAGTTTACATAATATCTATTCGAATTCAAGTATGCCCGATTATTTAATCGATTCATTGATCAATAGTGTGTCGCACATGCGTAGTGCAATGTATTTTTCCAATGGCGATTGGCGGCAATGGGAAGCATTCGATTGTAACGATGTTGATAGTGTACACAATGATCATCAACGTCACTTGCCTTACATTCTCTATTTTCCCGAAACAGAAAAACTCAAAATGTACCAATGGGCAAAATACCAGCAACCAGACGGAATGATTCAAGAGACCTTCACTGTCGGTTGTCTTGGAGATACTGAATCTTATGATACCCATGGTGGTCGACGAATGGGTGATGTCACATCGATATTTATTCTGGAAACTCTGGAATTATATCGATGGACAAATGATACGAAATTTTTAAATGATATGTATCCACATGTTTCAGCTGGCATACAATGGCAATTGAGTGTTTCATCCAATATTGGGTTACCGGAAAATCTTGAGTGTACTTATGATATACCATATTTGAGTCAATATCCAACGACAACATTTAATTCGTTTATGCACTTAGCAGCGATGCGCGCATGTATGGAATTATCGAAAATTATGCGTGATACAAAAACGTATAATCAATGTTATGAAGCGTACATCGTGGCAGGAAAACAAATTGACAAATTATTATGGTACAACGATAGTTTAGACACGGGTTATTTCTTAGCATACACGGGTGGACATGGTGAGAAAGCGATATTCACCGATGCGTTGTACGGGCAAGTTTTAGCATATACGTACGGGTTGGGTAGTCTCTACAATGTATCGATCATGCTGAAACATTTGGAAAGTGAAGTTCGATTAGCTGATACGACGTACGGATTGCGAATGTTAACAGGCCGAGAACCGTTAACGAATCCACAAGATAACTCAATATGGATGGGTGCTTCGCAAGATTGGTCAGTATTGAATCTATGGTTTAATATTGAACCACAGAGTGCATTAGTGCAATCGCAAAAAGGTTTAAATCTTGTTCGACAAGTATTGAACGATCAATGGAATACTCATGGAATCTATGCAGCGGATGGTTATGGTGTGGGAGGCAAACCTTGGATTACATCACATTATGGTTTTCATATGGTGTTTTGGCATTTACCGTTTGCTTTATCCGGGCAATATGTGGATCTATCCAATGGAATATTGACTTTTTCACCGGCATTATCCGTACCTTATACACTTCCAGTTCTGATTCCAAACATATTCGGATCATTGTCTGTTATTGCATCATCAAATGACAACAGGTTATTTACATTGTCATTATCAATTGGAAATTTATCATTGAATACCCTTGCAGTTTATAACGTAGTCTATCCAGGAAGTGTTCATCTAACAGCTGGACAATCTGTCCAATGGGTTGGCTGATTTTCCTCCCCATTCAAAACTTTGAGTCATCTTAGATTTGAACACTGAATACAAACTCTATTCGTTTTTCTTAATAAGTTTGCATCTATGAGAAATGTATTTCTAATTAAATTTCTATTAAAATAGCTCGATCAAGCACTGAACAATAGACCAAACCTGTCAGTGGCATTGCTTTATCCAGATTTTGTCGCAAAAATGACCTCGAACGGTAATTATGTATACATTAAATAAATCTAAGTAAACAATGTGCTAGCATTCTTTTATCGTGCACATCTAGTGTTTCATTCGAAACGTACGTGTACACACCGTTTTATGCAAAATATTTCCTCTCACTAATCAACAACGTCAAAAAGACGAAGTATAATCTGCATCATTTCAATCTTTACCATCAAATCCTTCGCTATTAAGTACCATCTCATCCTTTTTCTGATTTTGTTCATGTCACTCAATAAAGCATAGTGTATAAGCATTGGAAAATTCTATTACAACAAACCGATGAGAGGAATGTAATTCTTTCCAGTAATCAACCAAAGCTTCGTTCAACGTCATCATGGAACGAAGATAGCATCATGTTCGCTAATCAGAAAACAGTTGGTACTGATCCACGTGCCAGTTTTATCGCTATAAATGATATAGGTTGTATCATGAGCATAAGCAACATCGCACTTATAAACATGATGCAACTACAGTGAAAGCACTGAGAAGACACTTTCGCTCGATGAAGCTACTTACACCCTTAAACCGTATGATCCAAACCTCGTGTTGCTTATGAGAAAAAAGGAAGAGAAATCAACAGTTTCACCGGCCTTTCGTCTCAAATGCATTAACTCAGCTCTGTAATTCGAGAGAACTGTATTGGTTATGCGCATATTCCATTTGGTAAACCGTAAATCTTCTGTGAATATTTTTACATTCTATCGAAAGCAGAGAAATATGGTACTCAACACTAACAAGAGAAAAAGTGAATCGATTCAATTACTACTTGTAACGAAATATCAATGAAGAGCTTTCGTTACTACTGCAGTATATACCCATTGTTGATCAACAACAAGAAGCTGAAAAAGCACACGCTTATATACCAGAGACGACGCATAGAGTCGAAAGAGATGTGATGATGAACTGCTACTATCGGCCAGGACCTGAATGTTGTCTGATCATCGGATGCTGACCGATCGTTCTATTCATCCTGTCGGCACGCTTTCCTCTTAAAGTATATTAATTTATATTGATAGTTATCATGCACCTAAACGAGATCTCATAGGGCTAGATCTGCACGATCAATTAGAACTTGTTCACTGATATCCAGTATACAGTGAATGCTGCTAATGAATATCATATCAGCAATGTTTGTTTCCTTATCTGCCGAAATTTTGCAGAAAAACTGTTAAATACCGATGTAATAATTTCGTTCTTTGAAAAGTATCACTCGCCCTAATTCCTTCTGATAATGAAAGCGTGAATCATGCGAAATTTTGTAGGCAAATTTGAATGCTTTTCGAAGATTAAATGAGACATACTCGAGTAAATATTGCAAAATTGATTATCTAAAGAAATGCTGCCTTCATTCTTACACAGCTAAAACTAACACGACAAGATACGTGTCAATCCCGATGTAATACGAAGTGACCTTCAATTTGTTCTTGATAAGATCCTCAATTAAAACTTAATAACGATATATTTTTCGTTTTTCTTTTTAATTTCATAGTCTATTCAAAGGAGTTAAAACGGGATTTAATTCGAAACAATCACGTGTGACACATTTAATCTCTTTGATTTTAAACGATAGTATAAAACAAAGCAAAATTTTCATTCTTTTTTTAATCAACTTTCAGAATGCGTCTTTCATTCGGATTCGCTTTTCTCCTGATCGGCATTGCTTTCGTCCAAAGCAAACCACTTTTCAACAACATCAACGATCTACAAGCTCTCGCTGCTCAATATCCGCAATATGCTGTAAGTTTAGTGACGAAGGAGTCGATGTTTTTTTTACTGTTTAATTTAGAGTTTGATCAACCAAGCTACCAGTCTTGCAAGCCAAGCTATCAGTGCTTTCTCTGAAAATCAATTAAACTCACTTGGAAATTTAGTTAGTGACCTTGCTGATAAAGTTCTCCATGGTAGACTTAGTGCTGATGCTGCTGCTAATCAATTATTAGGAGCAATTCAAGCATATCTTGGTTCAAATTCTCAATTATTCGACGAAATTCAATCATTTCTTCAACAAGTCGTCAGTATTGCTCAAACGCTTACGGGTAACTTCAACGGTCAAGCTCGTATTGCTTTTCCATCATCGGCTGATCTTCTAACGTTAGCCAATCAATTTAAACCAAGTGATTTACAAGGTCTCCTCAGTCAATTTCCACAACTTTCCGTAAGCTTAGGAGAAACTTCATCGCTGATCGAATAATGTTATTCATCTTAGAGTTTAATCAATCAAATTACTAACATCGCTGATCAAGTCAGCTCTGCTTTATCGCAATCTCAATTACAATCAATTGGCGGCACAGTCTTGAATCTTGCTCAAAATGTTCTCAATGGTAACGTCGATGCCAATGCCGCTGCTAATCAATTATTGGGAGAACTTCAACAATATTTCGGTTCAAACACTCAACTTTTCAACTCGATTGCCAGCATTGTTCAACAATTGCTTAATGTTGGTGGCTTCGGTTTAACTCGTCCAGCTTTGAGTCGAAACTTACAAATTAGTGATTTAGAATCTCTGATTGTTCAGCATCCACAATACGCCGTAAGATCAATGATTTCAATACTTTCTGATAGTCACTATTTTAATCTCTTTAGAACATAGCCGCTTCATTAGCCACTTTGGCTAACCAAGCTATCGCTGCTTTTTCACCTGCTCAATTGAAATCCCTTGAAAACTCGGTTCTTAGCCTTGCTCAACAGGTCATCAGTGGTCAACTTGATGCCAGCAGTGCCGGAAGTCAACTATTAGCACAAATTCAACAATATACTGGTTCAAACATTCAACTTTATAACGCAATTGCTAACGTTGTTCAGCAGTTGGTTAATCTTGGTTGAGGATACTGAAAAGATTGTTCGTTTTTTTGCTTTCTATTCAAATAAAATCTGATTCAAACAGCAGAAATGTCTAAATCGATTTGATCACTATTACCACTTGTAGCATCATGATAAAGATCAAATCTAATTGTATAATTCGTACCGGATACAACTGCAAATGATTGTGATATCGTCCCACCAGCTGTCGAAATCGTATAACATGAAATGGATGTGTTACGAGTGCATGTCGAATCTACTTGTCCATTGTCTGAACATTTGAGCCAATTTGTTGGTAGAACACCGGACGAGGAAGAAAAATCTCCATTGCTTATCAGTTGAGTATTACTAGCATCGTACACTTTGATATTCGTTAGATACATAACTGCACTTCTAATATTGGTGAAGGCAAAAACGAGTGTGCGTAGGCCGGTGTATGATGAAGCAAAACTTTTGGAAAATGTATGCCAACGACCATCTGGACAATCAGTTTTTGAATACGAGCCCAAAGTCGAAGTGATTGTTGAAGCACAATTGAATGCTGATATTTATCAAACAAAACTCGATTCAATCTGTTTGCAAAGAAACAAGGATGAACACTTACCAGTCGTTGTTGTAACTTAAAAGAAACAAAATGATAATTATAAGTACAGAGAAGTCGATAGAATTTACCTGTTGTCGAAGATGTGGTTGCCGTTGTTGTACCTTGACAAATTGGTATTGAGATAAATAATTCAATCGGAAGGCAAACTCACTTGAAGTATATGTCGCTAAAGACGAACGCGTGTCCGTTTATTAAATAAAAATATTAATAAGATAGAATAGAACTTACTGCTTGTTGTACTCTGTGTAGAAGTTGTTGTACCTTTATTTATTGAATGGCTGATGAAATTGAGAACGAGTAGAATAAAAGAATCGCTCACTT
>CAJNOJ010000138.1:251251-272816 GCA_905250025.1 Adineta ricciae | reverse complement strand
GTCACAGACAAAAACAATGCATTCAAATTATTTTTAATGATCTCGTTAACAGAGAGCGTAATTCAATATGACTGTTCAGTCGAGGGTCAAGCGAGTCTGCCTCGACGAGCGTTACTTGTTCATATTACCAGTAATTGTCCAAGCTTCAGTTGATGGATCGTATATTTCTGCAGTATCTAAAATATTGTCACCATCATATCCTCCACTGACCAATACTTTTCCATTTGGTAAAATAGATCCTGCAGCGTAATTTCGTGAATTGTTCATACTACCAGTCATCGTCCATATTCCTGTCAATGGATCATACAACTCTGCAGTATTTAAAAAATCACTACCATTAAATCCACCAGCCACCAGTACCTTGCCATTTCTTAATACGACTGCTATATGGGCATGACGCATATCATTCATAACACCCGTCGTTATCCAGCGTTGTGTGACTGGATCGTACAGTTCAGTAATATCAAGAATAGAAGAATTTTGAATCCCTCCGACCACTAGTACTTTTCCGTTTTCCAGTAAAGAGACAGTGTGTTGGTATCGTACAGCACTCATATCACCAGCAATCGACCATCCTAGACAGTACACTTCGTGCAATGAATAAAACTAGATTATTTTATCACTTACCAGGCTTCTTGGTAAGAGTAGTTGTTAATGTCGATGTTGACGTTAATATTGTCGTAAACGTAGATGTGGACCATAGCATTGTACTACTGGTATTGTCCGATTTTTTTGGAGCAAGAATAGCAAATCTTAGCAGAAGACCTAATGTAATAGCAACTATTACCACTATTATGAAAGCAATGCAAATGATTCTGAGTCGAGGATGTTGCCAGCATTTGAACGATCTAATATTCCGAATATTATATTGGGTATATGCTTTGTTAGTATGCATCTGACAAAAGAAAAGCAAAGAAACTCGACTAAATCAGCAAACGAAAAAAGCTGTTGTTTTGTCTTAGTTTATATCTACGCAACATTCATTTAAAAATAATAACAGGTAGCATGCGTCATCTTTTCATTGCAAATATTACGTATCAACATGATAAAACACTAGTATCAAATAACTTTGTCATCTAATGGTCTACTTATCTTTCATAGATGACATGCGTGAAAAAATGTACCTGGTATTGACTAATCGTTTATTACAATGGTTTCCTTACAGAACAATCCAATTTTGATCCTGTATCTCAACCATATCGGAAAAGATGTACGATAGCGAAGTAAATAATTTTATTCAATGCAGTAAACTGACAGAATATAAAGCAGAACATGAAACGAATCAAACGTAGATTTAATTTTTACGAGATTTTCTTCGCATAAATTTCCGCTAAAGTCATTGGTACTTGAATTTGGTCTGCTTCTTCAACGCCCAATTCTTTCGCTAAACGTCGACTATTTTCCACTGATAATTTATCAAATTTATGTTCAACTAATAAACGTCCTTCGCGACATAAAGCGGGATCGATGTTTTTGATTTCACAATTAAATGTCGCAATGATTTGCTGATGCATTGCATCACCTAACAATCCATCGCTAAGATTTAGCAGATTGCTAACAGCTTGATTGGGATTGACACTTTCTTTACGATCAAGTATGATATTCTCCGAGTCTTCGATAATCAAAATAGAATTTGGATACTGCATTAGAAATGGCAAAAAGCCAGGTTTCGAAATTTCCTTAACAAAAAATCACCTTCAGACAAGTCAATTTGCAAAACACGTACTTACCGTCACTAAATCTGGTGGAATGTAGATCAACATTTTCTCGGTAATTTCGTGAATTAAATAGCGAATATAATAAGTTTTCCCAGTTCCCTGAAACGATCAAAAGATTATTTCAATAAACAACGATGCAGAATTTATACCGGTGGTCCATGTAGGAAAGTAATACCAGTTGAATCGGTTTCATTCAGTCATTTTAGCAATTTTTCATGCACTTCAGTAAATTGTTCTCCATAGTTAAGACGTAAATCTTTGATTAATGGTCGTTTAATCGAAATTGATGAAGTATAAAAACCCGATTGAGGATTGTAACAAACCATTTGCAAACTTGTTTCTTTTACTGAAAACAGTTTATATCGGTGTAACTGATCCAACAAAGAGTGAGCCTGCTCAACCACTTTTGGAACATAAAAGATCTATCAATGTACATGTTTTCTATCTTTACAATGCAAAGATCGGACCAAACTTATCACAAAAGAAGTGTTACAAAAGAATTTACCATTATCCGTATCTGGTTGGAAACCAAATGGATTATCCATTTCTCCAACAGATATATTCCCACCCGATATGAATATAGACAAATAATCATTCAAATCAAGGTATAGATCAGAATAAAAAGAGATTTTTCGTTCATATATATATTGTGAATTTGATACGATTGAACATGGATCAATTTGATATTGATCGAGTAAATACTTGACTACACTGAAAAGAAAAATTCTGTCATCGACAATTGCACCTTACAAGCTTTTACCTGGTTGTATGAAAAGTGTATAGAACGGTATTATCGGCAATTTGAGTAGAATACGAATTGCTGACCATGGTGCATGGTAATACACGATATTTAAGAGCAAAAAGTCGAGCTGGTTGAATGGTTCCATGCAATGACATTTCCATGAGAAGTTGTTCATGATTGGCAACCGTTTTGGGGTTTATGTAGCCTTGATAATTCTCTGTGATTCTTTCTGAGTTCGATGTCATTCTTTTGCAGATTAGAAAGGCAGCAAGCAATGTCTTTATATACGGCGGGATATGAATCAACTCAAACGTCATTGCTTGTTAGTTGTGCAATGTTGTTTTCTTGCCCTTACGATTATTTGTTACCTCATTGACAAAGGCATTTGGGTAGATGTCCATAATATGACGAAATGAAACACACTCGGAAGTTTTACAATAATTCAAAGAAATGTTTATGATTTCGATATCTTGACGTCCAACGTTTTCCATGGATGCCGCAATCATGCAGCTATATAGACAAAGCAAAACGATAATGGTTGCTTGTGGTCTCGTATTCTTCTTTGCTCTTGCCAATTGAGATCAAAATATATTGGATCGTTTCTAGTGACCTTTGACCACTCTTTTCATCCTTCATGACATGAGAAATACTCAAACGTCAGTGCATTCTCTCATTACAATGCTCAGTTAATTGAAAAGTCGCTGAAATTTCAGCATCAATAAATTCATATTTTCCAACATTCAGGTTCATAATCGTACAGGTGCATCTCAAATGAGCATAACAAAGCCGTTTATGTTATACGGCAATCGAATATACCTTTTCAACATAGTTACGATCCAATGTAAAAAGATGAAAGAAAATATATTTCATGTCGAGCATATTGCACGATTTAATGAAAACGTTTCTCATTATTGATATACTTATTTTCACGTCGTCACGGCAACGATCTACATCATATTCACGTCGAATATCCATAAGGATATTTGACAAACTTTTTCTCATATATACATTCATTTGAGACGCGAAGTAATCACTATTCTAATGATTTATTTGCGTACTGATAATGTCCACCCTATGCTTCACACATTTCTGCATTAAAACAAATCTGACATTTACGAATGATTTTCTCTCTCTCTCTTTGATAAATGTTAATATTTGTACGAACGAAAAGTTGATGAATATGTCGAGAGATGTTTTATTAGGAATTAGAAAATAATCAAAGTCATTAAAATGTATTCATTCAATGGTTTATTTGTTTTTGAATAAATCAGCGCAAATCTTGTTGCAAGCTTTGGTTGCTTCACCCACTGACAAGCCTTTTCCTGTTTCAGGATTTCGTAGTTTTCCTACGCATTCGATTCCGCATTTCAGTTCTGGATTGATTACATTGTAGCTATCTTTTCGTTTGGTAAAAACGTCGCCGTTTTCGTTCGAATCGCTCTCACCTGTGTGAACCAATCGATGAACAAAGGAATGAATAAGAAAAAGACAAAATTTTCTCACTTGATGTGATCGATCGTTCGATTTGTTCATTGTCAAGATAATTGAGAATTGAACGAAGTTCTAATTGTAGATCTTCGTTATTTTTGTCGTCATCAGCTTCCACATTTCGTACTGATGGATAGCAGATGACATGAGCAATCAAAAGACAAAATACTACATAAAACTAAATGTAGTAGAAAGAGAAGAGGTTATTCTCAAAATTTTACCTGTAAATGTGAGATGCATATCGTGTCACAGGTATTCGAAAGAAACGAAGTCTTGAATAGTGTATGAATAACGTGTTTTCATCGCTTTTTATACACTTCGCATTGATTCGATATTATTCATGTATTAATTTCTGCTTTTAAATTCTTTCGTTCTGTTCTCAATTATTTGCGCTTTCTCTCTTTCTCTCTAATGCCAATATTACAAAAAAAACGTAACGTCATACAAGTACATATATCGACAAAAAACAACTCTCGTGTGCAAATAATGAGTTCTGTTCCACATATACGAATATACATATACCAAAGAGCCGATGTTAATAGGTTATTCATGTTATTCATTCAGTCATAAATAAAGTACATATACCAGAAAAAAAACACATCTAAAGCTTGGACTAAAACAACATTTGTTCAATTGTGTATAATATGTCAAAAATACTATCTCGTGTTACTTGTTTGTTTTATCTGTAGTTTCGCTTTTTGATGCAGTGATGTAATGCATAGAGAAGAAGTCATTTTGAATCCAGAATAACTTGTTCAATGCTATGATGATTTCGTTCTTCCGTCTTTCGTCGATTTCATCATGATGAATCACGCCATCGATCAACACATGTTCNACGTAGACTATCTTTATGCATTTCGATTGCTTTTCTGGACCACTTTGGACTATTGGTAAAACACCCATAGAATATGAGATTGAGTGGCGATTTATCCCTGAGACCTTGGTGCCATTGATTCTTCAGATTATTCCACCAGACTGTCCAGTTTGTACTGTTGAATTTTGTCTCGTCGTCCGCAGTTTCTTGTAACATGTCTAGAATATCCATGTAGACTTGTCCATCTTCTAACTTCTTAAATTCTTCGATAATACTGGAAGCAGAAAATTTATTCTGCATGTCTTCCGGCTCCGCTGGTTTCAATGTAATTAAAAGATAGGAGTCATTGTTTTCCATTTGTTGCCTTTCGATTTGAATGATGCGAAAACGTGTAACAAGAGAAAACAGTACTTCTCGTTCATGCCTCTTTTCAGAGATTGAAGTAATATCTGCAAACACCGGTGCTTCATAGAAGCGGCTTTCTGTCGAGTCACAGCGATTGTCAGTGATGATGATTTCAAACAAACAAGAAACGACAGCATTTTCAGGCAGCGCAAACCTAAATGCAACATTCGGATCCCTTGATGTCGAACCAAATGTGGTCAAAGTGATAACAGGATGATTGGAGTTCCAGACTGAATAAAGATGATTCACTTGTTCTTCAGTTAGATGTTGTCCTCGATAAACACTCCGAATCAATTGTTCTTTGTCCAAATTTTTATAATCGGCTGACTGACGCTTGCACAACTGACCATGTAAGTCTCGAATAAACAGGCTGAGTATTCTGATAAGTGGCATGCGTCGTGTACGCAATGCGTGATTGAGAACACAATAAACAAAACTATCGCGCGTGTATTCTCTGATAACATTATTCGGTCGATATTGTTGGGACAACAGATTTATCTCATGAAGTTTTGCTTGATTATTCTTATAGTATGAACGACATTCGTTGAACATAGCATCATACGGTAATGCTATAGTGTCAGGTGTGTGACAAATCAGTGTAAGAAATAAATGAAACCATTGGGAAGTGGGTACTGACGATTTGATAAATGATCTTTGTTCGAATGGCCATCGGTTGCTGAATGTTCTCACATCTTTGTGAAGCTTTTCGATTAGTGTTGTTGGATCAGATGTTACAGATCTGACTTTCTCGACTCCATTCGTCCACTCTGTGTGGTGGCTCTCATGTCTACAATAGACGTATACGAATCTGAGTTGTCTTTTCTGTATGAGTTGATCACGATATTGCTTTCCCAGTGTACCAGAAATGATTAAGAAAACATCAGTCTCTAATTCAGAATGAACGAAAACAGGACTGTTTTTGATATCATCAAACGATTGGAAACGATCGTTGTTAAGCATCGTCGGAAGTTCCTGAAGAAAGTGTTGTTTATCTTCGATGCCCACAATAGCTACCAAGTAGTCGTCGAAGTTGTTAAGTAATTTGAGATTTGATGACTGCAATGTATTTCCGTCAATAGGACGTTGAGTCGTAGCTTCTGCCATTGGCGACGATAAGCAAAACTAATCGTTTTGTCTGACGTACCAAACTATATACGACTTGTGTACAACACGTGCGCGGAAGAGAAAGAACTGTGGAAAAATAGTTATCGCTCGTAACGATATGTTTCTACAGTAAATGTGCGTGTCGATGTAGTTTATATTTTTCGTAGGCGAGCACGTCGAAGATAAGAAGTATGTCGTAATTGTAAGTGTTCGAAAAACATTCATAAGGTAAGCTCTTTTTGTCGGATTGCGAAAAGAAGAAGAGCGAAGAAACGATCGACCCGAAGGAACGAGAAAAAGACGAAGATAAGAAAAGAAAGTATGTTATATGTCTCGTGCTCTATCTCTTCTATCTTATTCCTTCGCTATTATATTCTGTGAAATGTCTATGAATACTGAAAGAGAACGAAACAGATGTGGATGCGATGGCTTATATAAAGAAGGAGAAATATATACTTAGTATCAGGAGAGACAATGTTTACCAGGGTAGATCGTTAAAGCTTTTCTTGTTTGACCTTTGATAGAGAGTTTACATAGCGTACTGAAGTTATTGCGAACGATATCGTCAACTGAACTTCATAAAAAAAAACAGATTAAATCAATTGTGGCAGATGTTTTTAAATTACCTTTACTACAATATTGAAATCTATTTACGGCGGCTTGTTCGTCGGACAGATACTCGCAGGATGATAGCCCGCACCGCACTCATTGAAATCAGTCCATTTTCCCGCATTTAAAATGCAATGGAAGTCCAAGAAGCACGATATTGTTTGACTTCATCTCGTGTATTTGTTATTCAATTTTTGTTTAAACATTGTATTCGTCAGACAAATTGAAAAACTGCATTAAATATTTCTTTCAGTTCCTTTATTGCAGTAGCAGTGGGGTCAATAGGATTCTACCAGCGATGAGCCTAAATTAACAGCACAATTATGAAAAATGCTGCTTAATGATAGCTGAGACACTGTGCAGCTCTACGTCCTAGTTTCTCGTTCATTTCAGATTTGGAGTCACTTTTTTTGAAAAAAATTTGTGTATTTGTTTGTTTGCTTGCAATACTTTGAATAACTGTAACAATATGACAGCAATTCTGTGAATACCAGATAATTCAACCATTCTGTAACAGTTTCTTTTGGGATTTTAAAGAATATAATAATAATTTTCGACTTTCCAATAGTTTTCAACATTTCCGTTAGACTTTCAAGAGCAGAGAAAGATTGCTAATTACGAATATTCATTGTTTTTCGTAACTTACTGTACAATTAGACTTGAACTAATTCGAACTCGAATCTCATATCATTCTCGCTAGCTTTTGGAGCACTGGATCAATCTTATCAAGAAATTTGATTACTTTGTACATGATAAAATGGGATACTGTGTAAAATAACTGATTGCAGCCGATAGTTCCATAACAAAGATCCTCAGAAGCATAAAGAGAATCACATCGTTGCTTGTAAGCCTAATCTGCCTATGTCTCGTGNTGATTTCCATCAGTCGTCATTGTGCCTTTGAAGTCATGAGTGGTGCGAAGAAAGTAGTTTTTTGTGATGTCATATTCTAATAGTTTCTGATAGATGATTTCAGCTACCGAGTTGATCAATGGTGTGGCGACGCGAGCGAGGGTGTTTAATGCAGTGATGTCATCGGAAGTGAAGTTGAGAAACTTGGATAAATAGTCGAATCGATAGCGAAGATCGGTGTCCAAGCGAGAACCATCTATATGCTCAGACATGATAAAAGTGAATGAAAGTATCAAGATATGCGTGATTTTATAATAACATCGACAGACATATCAGTTCTGTTTTGTTTCTCTCTGATGTTTAATTATCCATATTGAATAGTAAGCGAAAGAATTTCTCAGTTCTTCCACATCTGCTTATTGTTCGTGTTTCATTTTTAGCAACAGAAAAAAGATTTTCTCACAAATTACACTAGACTATCTATGGATCAGAAAAACGTCGTTTCTTCCAACGCACTCTAGTCGGAATATGTTTCTCTGTAACGATTAGGGTATGCAGATAAACTTCATTTTATCCACATTCACTCTCTTACTGCGTAGTATAACTCAAATAAATCTTGCATATTGTGACAAGAATATCGAGTTTTCATCGAGCGGTGAATTTGATCGATATTACGTGAGAATTGGTGACATAGTGGTATATCATGTTTTAGTTGTCCAAGAAATATCCATCCATGCTTATTTTCCTTGTATCGCCATAACATGAGCAAAGTCATTATTACGCCCCTCTTTTATGGCATTACTTAGTTTTCTTACTAGGAATCGATCCTGGTCATAATCTTCGATAGATAGACCGTCTTATATATGATAACTTTCAAGAAAACTGCTACATGATGGTCAATCCGAGTCTTGAAGCTCGCAATATCTACAGTATTATTCCTTATGATATAAGTACACACACATACAGGCGTTTTCGAGATGATGCATATGCATTGACGCATTCTTCAAACATGATAGATAAGTTGCAATGTTAGATCGGTGATTTATCCACATTAGTTTCTATCTTTGAATTTGGCAAATATTCTACTAGTCATCATTTTATAAGTGTTACTATACCTGCTTTATGGGAATGCTTTCTTTATTCGCCAAAGTAAAAAAAAAACGTTCAGAAATCACAAGATTCATGGATCAGAGAAAACGTCTTCTCTTTCCATCGTAGTCAGATCTAATCTCGATTCTCTATAACTATCAGGTATCGGTTTACAAGTTTCACTGACGGTAACAGTTTCTCGTTCCAGTGCTTCTAGCTTAACCAACAGGTTGTCATTAAAAACATCACCGAAAATATGTTGCTTTGTTCCCTCGTCGATCACATTCACGAACTTCATCCCGTCCACGTTTACTTTCTTGCTGCGCGGTTTAACGCATAAATAAATCGTGCACATTGTCAGAAGAACATTCAGTTTCTTCATCAGTCGATCAATTAAAGCAATACGACTTTGGGATCCTTTCGACAAAAGTAAGCAATGCTTCAGTTGTCCGAGAAATATCCATCCATACATATATTTCTCATAGCGCCATAATGTCAGCTCACGATTATTACTTCCGTCTTTGATCACGTTATCTAGTTTTTCCGTATGTCTTCCAGTAGATAAAAGGCAATAGAAGCGATAGTCGTTCACAGACAGTCTCGCATTTTCGATGAATGGTATTCGGAGAATAATTCGCGAGTCACCTGCATCGTACGAATCAGCAGCCAGTCGAAGTAATCCATCCACCTTAGTGGAACGGGGTCTGATTGACTTCGACTCATCAGCACACTCTTTCAGCGATTCGTATATCATCCACAGTTGTTCTTGCACTTTATACACCTTGGACGGTTCTCTGTGCGGAACGATCGGTTCAGGTCTGGAACCTTTTTTCTCTGTTGGTGCAGAAGGATTTTCTAAGCGTTTCACTTTCTTTTCTATTTCTTTCTTCATCTTTGTATTAGTATCACCTATTAGTGCCAACAATTTTTCATAACAGCTCTCTGCATGTGCCTTGTCGTCGATCTTTTCATACGTTTCTACAGCAGTTTTCACTGTATTTATAACTTCGTTCGTGTTTGTTGTACATAACGTTTCCAGATATACTTCGTACAAAGCTAGCCATCTTGTTGGTACTACAGTCGTCAGTGCATTAGACCATTCGTATAGTTTTCTAAAACAAGATCGATTTGATTCAATACTTGGAACGGCACGTAGACTATCTTTATGCATTTCGATTGCTTTTCTGGACCACTTTGGACTATTGGTAAAACACCCATAGAATATGAGATTGAGTGGCGATTTATCCCTGAGACCTTGGTGCCATTGATTCTTCAGATTATTCCACCAGACTGTCCAGTTTGTACTGTTGAATTTTGTCTCGTCGTCCGCAGTTTCTTGTAACATGTCTAGAATATCCATATAGACTTGTCCATCTTCTAACTTCTCAAATTCTTCGATAATACTGGAAGCAGAAAATTTATTCTGCATATCTTCCGGCTCCGCTGGTTTCAATGTAATTAAAAGACAGGAGCCATTCTTTTCCGTTCGTTGTTGTTCGATTCGAATTAGACGAAAACGTGTACCAAGAGAAAATAATACTTCTTTTTCGTCGGGCATAGTAGACATTGAAGAAATATCTGCAAACACTGGTGCTTCATAGAAGAAGTTTTCTGCCGAGGCATAGTGATCGTCAGTGATGATGATTTCAAACAAACAAGAAACGACACCATCTGCAAATGGTATAAAGTCCAACGCAACATTCGGATCCCTTGATGTCGAACCAAATGTGGTCAAAGTGATAACAGGATGATTGGAGTTCCAGACTGAATAAAGATGATCCACTTGTTCTTCAGTTAGTTGTTGTCCTCGGTAAACACTCCGAATCAACTGTTCTTTGTCCAAATTGCGAAGATACTTCGATCGGCAGTCAGACAATTGACTATGTAAGTCACGAATAAACGGGCTGAATATCCTGATAAGTCGCATGTTTCGTGTACGTAAAGCATGATTGAGAACACAATAAACAAAACCATCGCGCGTGTATTCTCTGATAACATTGTTCGGTCGATATTGTTGCGACAACAGATTTATCTCATGAAGCTTTGCTTGATTATTCTTATAGTATGAACGGCATTCGTTGAACATATCATCGTACGGTAATGTTATGGTGTCAGGTGTGTGACAAATCATCGTAAGAAATAAATGAAACCATTGAGAAGTGGGTATTGACGATTTGATAAATGATCTTTGTTCGAATGGCCATCGGTTGCTGAATGTTCTGACATCTTTGTGAAGCTTTTCGATTAGTGTTGTTGGATCAGATGTTACACATCTGACTTTCTCGACTCCATTCGTCCACTCTATGTGGTGGTTCTCATGTCTACAATAGACGTATACGAATCTGAGTTGTCTTTTCTGTATGAGATGATCACGATATTGTTTTCCCAGTGTACCAGAAATGATTAAGAAAACATCTAGTTTTGATTGAAATTCATTAAACACAGGAATCTGTTGAATGTCATCGAATGATTGGAAACAATTGCCGTCAATTATCATTAGAAGTTGCTTATGAAAGTGTGGCTCATCGTCGACACCCACGATGGCAACGAGATAGTCATCAAAGTTATCAAGTGTTTGAAGATTTAGTGAGGATAGAATATATTCATCAATGAAACGTATGTTCGTTGCTTCTGCCATTGATTGTGATCAATAAAATTGATTTGAGAACCACGAACGCTAAAAAATGAAAATGTACCAGAGTGGGTGGATGGTTGCTGGTGTGCTATAGAGGTGAATGTGCATATTTGCTTTTAGTGTCCAAATATTTATGTATTTAAAATATAGAGCAAGATGAGGCACGTGTAGCATTACATGAAAAATAATCTGTATTGTTATTCTTTCGGTTGACTTTTTTTGTGCAAGGTTTTTTCTCTACTCAGGAGAAGGAGAACAGTGGGAAATAGCACACACACCATAGAAGCTGTATACAATGGGATTTTTCTCTTACATAAATGATAAAGAAAAATTTTTATCTGGGAATTTTGTTCCGATCTTTATCAGCAATGTTTTATCAAATATAGAAGCATTGAAGACCTGGTTGAAATAATGCTCGAATCTTATCTTGATGATGTGGGCGAGGGTGAAAGGTTTTACGATTGGAACTGATGGAGGCCATCAGACTGTATCTGGGACCGATAATGGAACTGTGTTAAGTCATGCAGAAGCGAATCGGCCTGGTGTTTTCTTAAACGGTTGTGTTTTTTTCACCGCTTTGACAGTTTTTTAGATTTTGGAACAATGGAATTTGTATGACTGGAATCAGTGAGATCAAAGTTGGAATGCATATAGGAAAAACTAAATCCTGAAAAACTCGGACGGGGAGATAAGATATCGTATCGGAAATAACAGGAGAATTATTTAAAAATCTGCTAAACTATATGTAATGGTTAATGTATATCTATAATTCGCCTTGGCAACCTGCTCGTTGGACATTGACCTTGCCCTCTCTTTGTTATATCACATGATTTAGTTCCGATACAAGTTATGAACAATAAAGAACCAACACTCTTGTGAGTGTACAGATGACACAAGATAACATCATACTGAAAAGTATAGGCGACCACTCCCATAATTCGTTACACTACACCCTTCTGTCTACACCCACTCGAAAGGCATGATATCCTAATCACAGCACCTTCCTTGAAATGAGTTAATTCTGCAGTTGAGATAATTCAGAACAAAATTAGATAACCTGTACGTATGTCATAGACTCTTTTCAAAGTCAGAGATTGTCCAATATTTCGTTTCGGTACTCTATCAAGTGTCACAATCAGAGTTCATCGATGAAGGACTTTATATTGAATAGTTCGACGAAGAAAGAGCTGGTTTCCCACTGCTCCTCTTTTTTTCTTTTCTCTCTTCTTTAGTTTTCTCAATGTTCTTGTCTACATTATTACTTCGCATTTGTTATAATCTTATATTTCATGATGTTTAATTTTCTGCAAAATGAAAAGGAAAAAAAATACTCCAAGAAAATATATTTCATTAAAAAAGAGAAAAAGACGAAGTGGCAAGCCAGAGAAAGGGAGAACAGCTGCGTAATAAAATATGGGTTCCCTAGAGAAAAAAAGTATGTTGTTGTTGCTCAACCTTGTTGATATTTCTGGAAGCACAGTCAACATCGACAGTAAAGTTTACTTTCGGTAACTTTTCTTCTCTGTGATTATTAAGTATTTTTCTTTCTCTCTCTGCGTAGATATGGTAGAAATCAAATGCATTTTCATGAAAGGCATACACTTTCAGTAGCTGTAGAGTATTAGCATCAACAACTGTGTTTGATTATTTCAGAGCGCACCGCATCCATTTTTTACGAAGTTGTCTTACCCATAAAGATACTAATTCAAGTCTGTTGCAAGCATAATCGTCCGGGTCGGTCTCAATGATAGCCCTCTTTAAGATTAATTTTTATCGAGTTCGATGTACGACTAGGAACTTTAATAATGAAGTTGAAGCAAAACACCCACAAAACTCACTTCGCCACCACCCGCTCCGACTTTATTGTTGATTTCTTTGATGTAAAGCTGTAATATGCAGGACGACGATTTCTGTCGAACATCGATAGCTAAGAGATATGTTCAAATATTTTAGATGGATCCTACAAAATGGACTATTGATCAAGTAGCAGATTGGTTGAATGACAAAGGACTGCATGACTACGTCAAGAATTTCAAAGGTATGGTAATGAAATCAAAGCTTACAGCTGTAGAACAAAGTATAACGGCTCATCGTATTGCGCCTAACTCATTGGTTTTCATTGAAAATCACCGAAAGGCAGGAAAAATAGTCAATTTTGAGAATTATTTCATTGATACGGACTCATGAATGGATTTCTTTTTTTTTCGAAATGATGAAGATTGTCATAAAACGCATAATGTTGTAGAGAATGGAATTGACGGGAAAACACTTCTGAGCGAAGGTCTTGGAGAAGCCGAGCAGAAGGAACTTATACCAGTCATGAAGGGTCGTATTACTTTCAAAGAAGCTTTGCAGAAACTCAAGTAAGCGCACATAATAAATTTTGATGCTTTTGTAAAATGGTCTGCTGTAGGAATTCGTTGGCATCTGATCAGACCGCGGTGTTATCCTCAACAGACGAGCCTCCGGTAAGTTTTAACATATGAAAAGATAGCTCATGATCTCTAGTTGTAGTCCTATGCAGACAGCACAATGAACACATCAGGTACGACGCCACTGGATAAGTATTTTCTGAAGTGTTCTCTCTGTCACTTAATGATACATGATAATATTGTAATGGACCATATGCAGCGGATTCACCATTCGTTGAAAATCTCTCAAACTCGCCTTTTTCAAACAACTATAGCCATTCATCCTTTTATTCTTGAATATCTTTAAGGGCTAGAACATCAAGAAAAAAGTACCAAGCCTGGATCTCAAGCACAAGCTTGGAACGAAACTGCGGATTCAGCTGATGTTACCTTAGCTTTGGACAAATCCTATGCTGGAATGTCATCTACAACGTGTAAAAAACCATCACAGGTAATTACGGATATGCGTACAGGTGAGGGTGAGGGTGTGGGTGAAGGTGGGTGATGGTATGATTAAACTGCAGTTGTACTATTCTCATTTGCCAAATCCAACTGCGATTGTAGTATGGAAATTGCGAGAAGCTATGCAGAAGGGGGCGGAATATAAAACGACATCATTACAGATAATCGCTGAATAAGAAATATGACAAGCACTATTGACAGGTTAAGATTTAGCAACTTTGCCTCGTATCAATAGTTTGGACATCAGATTTCTTTTTCTACATACATGGCACATTCGAATGTTTGATTTAACCATAGTTTTAATTCATAATTTGGTGCATCATCGTCGTAAAACTTTCTTTCGATAAGAGGACATTTATGCAAAGACGTTCTTGACTGTATTCCGACGTTTCATCTGATCGCCCCTTCATATATCTTAGAACTGAATTCCTACCAGTTCCAGAATTCCTTGACACGCTTCCACTCACCCACACCCATACCCCTTAAATGCTTTGTTCTTAATTAGGACGATCAATACGACACCATATCTACCGCTGACGTCAGTGTGACCATCATGGATGACCAGAGTAAGGATACGTTATCAACACCTTCAAACTCGACAAACAACCAAGAACCAACCGTACCAAAAGAACTACCAAATCTTCTAACGTCAGAAACTTCAGGTGAGTTTATTGGGTGTACAGAGTAGCAGATGTTGAACGATTTATTTCGTAATTACATTTCACCTTTGTCTTGCAAAACTAATCATTAGTCTGTCTGATTCTTAGGCAGAGCATCACGTGAAAACTCCGAGACGACCACTAAAATCAAAGTTTGGTGTCAAATTGACGGATATGAACCGGAAGGAATTCTACTCGATAGATCTGCTGATATTGATGATTTGAAAGGACAAGTACTTAGTGAACAAAGTACTAAACGCTCATACCGCGCTTATTACCAAAATCAATTACTCAATGCTAACACGCGTATTCCATTCGATACGACAGTTGATCGACCAGTAATTCTTAAGAAAATTGATCCATCGCAATCGACAGGAACTAATGGTAAATATATAATTCGCTGTTACACTGTACGGCTTTACTGTTGATTTTGTTAGATACAAAACCAAGCGTGACTCACACAGAAGCACATCATTCAAAACTACCAGGTAAAAATAAAATGACGCAGTAAGTCGGAAAATCACCGATCAAACAGACAGTTGTCATATGTGTACAAAAATTAGATCAAACGAACGGACGTAATTAAATTCTCTAACTATAAAGCGTGTATGTTTTGTTTCAGTGGCGAACGAAGGCGCGGATTTATTCTCAGAATTTCAAAGTATACTTCGAGGCCTGTTACAAGAATATCGTGTTCCAATAGAAGAGTTAAATTTTGATGAAGTTGCCCGTCTCCTTTACGACCAACACAACGAAGCATTAGCACAGATAAAGGAACTACTGCTCGAAAATGCTTTCAAAGAGTTTTCAAAAAAGTTCCTTGAACATCCCCGGATCAACGAAATATGGAGAAGTAGAAAAATGCAAGCAGAAGGTGGCATTTTCAAGAAATTTCAAGACGAACTGAAGGTCTTATGGGAAAAGTATAATGTCGATGCTGAGCTCGATTTCAATCGTGTATCACAACGACTATTTGACGAAGATATGAGTGTTCTTGAAGAAATTAAAGAACATCTTATACCCAGACAATTCAAAAATTTTACAGATGAACTGAATGCCAATGAATTGTTTAAGAAAGTCTGGCAAAGCAAAACATTGTCATCATCCAGCAGTACTGATGGTAATATGATGGAATTTAAAACCGAAATAATGAAAGTATTTCAATCGGAAAACATTCAATTGGATCCACCTATTCTTGAGGAACTACTACAAAAACTTCATAAAGCTGAGGATGAAAACATTGCGGATTTTTTCAAGGATTTGCTCATTCCGAAAAAAATCAAACTATTTCTTATAAAACTCCAATCGAACGAAAAACTCACAGCAATATGGCCAGCTAATATGGTAATTTTCGGTAATATCAAACGTATATTAGGTGTGTTGGTTGTTAGTAATATCGACGAACTCTACAGGCTTATATCAGAGCTATATTTCGATTGCCAAACCGGCATGAAACTGATCGAAAGCAAATGTACCGGTGAAATATTCAACAAAATCAAATCAGATCTCTATCAAGACCCAGAAATTCGAAGCAAAGTGTTCCACGAGACGGGTTCTATTACTACAGTCAGTGTTCCCGATAACAAACACGNATCTGCTGATATTGATGATTTGAAAGGACAAGTACTTAGTGAACAAAGTACTAAACGCTCATACCGCGCTTATTACCAAAATCAATTACTCAATGCTAACACGCGTATTCCATTCGATACGACAGTTGATCGACCAGTAATTCTTAAGAAAATTGATGCATCGAAATCGACAGTAACTAATGGTAAATATATAATTCGCTGTTACACTGTACGGCTTTATTGTTGATTTTGTTAGATACAAAACCAAGCGTGACTCACACAGAAGCACATCATTCAAAACTACCAGGTAAAAATAAAATGATGCAGTAAGTCGGAAAATCACCGATCAAACAGACAGTTGTCATATTTCTACAAAAATAAGAACAAAAGAACGGACGTAATTAAATTCTCTAACTATGAAGCGTGTATGTTTTGTTTCAGTGGCGAACGAAGATGCAGATTTATTCTCAGAAT
The DNA here is from genome assembly GCA_905250025.1 of Adineta ricciae. NCBI lineage: Eukaryota > Metazoa > Rotifera > Eurotatoria > Adinetida > Adinetidae > Adineta > Adineta ricciae. Next base: position 255,784 of record CAJNOJ010000138.1, on the reverse strand, counting down.
TTCAAAGTATACTTCGAGGCCTGTTACAAGAATATCGTGTTCCAATGAAAGAGTTACATTTTGATGAAGTTGTCCGTCTCCTTTACGATCAACACAACGAAGCATTAGCACAGATAAAGGAACTACTACTCGAAAATGCTTTCAAAGAGTTTTCAAAAAAGTTCCTCGAACATCCTCGGATCAACGAAATATGGAGAAGTAGAAAAATCCAAGCAGAAGGTGATATTTTCAAGAAATTTCAAGACGAACTGAAGCTCTTATGGGAAAAGTATAATGTCGACGCTGAGCTCGATTTCAATCGTGTATCACAACGACTATTTGACGGAGATATGAGTGTTCTTGAAGAAATTAGAGAACATCTTATACCCAAACAATTCAAAAATTTTACAGATGAACTGAATGCCAATGAATTGTTTAAGAAAGTCTGGCAAAGCAAAACATTGTCGTCATCCAGCAGTACTGATGGTAATATGATGGAATTTAAAACCGAAATAATGAAAATATTTCAATCGGAAAACATTCAATTGGATCCACCTATTCTTGATGAACTACTACAAAAACTTTATAAAGCTGAGGATGGAAACATTGCGGATTTTTTCAAGGATTTGCTCATTCCGAGAAAAATCAAACTATTTCTTATAAAACTTCAATCGAACGAAAAACTCACAGCAATATGGCCAGCAAATATGTTAATTTTCGGTAATATCAAACGCATATTAGGTGTGTTGGTTGTTAGTAATATTGACGAACTCTACAAGCTTATATCAGAGCTATATTTCGATTGCCAAACCGGCATGAAACTGATCGAAAGCAAATGTACCGGTGAAATATTCAACAAAATCAAATCAGATCTCTATCAAGACCCAGAAATTCGAAGCAAAGTATTCCACGAGACGCACTCTATTACTACAATCAGTGTTCCCGATAACAAGCACGAGTTGAGTGTCATTTCAAATTGTATACATATGAGGTCACGCAATCCTTTTCAATTGCAAGATCTTGTACAAGCTGGCGAATTGCAATATATCAATCAAACCTTGAAAGTCATTTCTGACGAATTAGTTGAAAATTACATTCGCAACCGTTGTAGTTTTCTTGAATTCATTCAAGATTGTCTGACACCAATTATGTATTTTTTGAAACGCTTGCAAAATTTAGATGATTTTATGAATGCATTAACATTCAAATATCAAACAGAAAAATACAACATGACAAATCCACCAAGCGACGATACAAATCTCAGTTTACGAATGGTATTACATGTTCTACTGATGAGCTCGGATATATTCTTACGTCGTATTATCATGTCATTGGCAAGTAAGAGAAATCCGGTGCCATTTGTTTCACCTGCTATTCTAAACCGCGATGCGAACCAGCAACATGAATTTATACCGGCAATTATCCATGTTTGGGATCACACAAGACCAACAATTTTGTCTTTTGGTGTCGGTTCTTGTCAGGGTAAATCCTCTTTACTGAATCAACTATTTAAATCGACATTCGAACAACGAATCGATAGCGTTTACTTCCAAGGAACAATCGACCTTGATTTCGGTTACTGTTTCGTTCCCGAACGTCTATTAAACATTGCTGATGCACATGGGACACTTGACAAACAGCTTTTGCAGAAAATTCAATCGTTATTCGATGGATTTCTAATCCATATCGACAAAACTTCTTTCGATAAGAATGCGTCTGGCGTACTTGAATATCTCGAGATCCTATCGCGTGATAAATTTCAATTCATGATCATCCGCGATTTACCCATCAATAATCGACAAGATTATTTCTCAAAGGCTCAAGCATTGTTGAAGCAATCAGATTCACGATTGTCAAAGAATGTGTATGTGTATCCATTAATAAATGCTTCAAATGCAAATGATCGAGATACGAGTTTCGCTATTCAGTCTTTACGAGAAGATATTCAGAAAAAAGTCACAAAAGACATCAACACAATCAATAGCAGGGCTGAAATTTTGTCTAATTTACACAGACTAATGCAGCCAGATTACGTTCAATACTTGAAAAAGATGGATGGTATTATTCAACCATTGACGAAACGACTATTAGACAAAAATCAACGCCGAAATGATCAGAATTTTCCATTGTACTTGAAATTTCAAGAATTGTGCAAATTACGACAAAGACTCAAACGACTTGATTTCTACGGTTCCGAAAGTGAAAATATGTTTGGAATCAATGATAAGTTATTCAGATTGGAAAACGAATTAGATCCATGCAGCAAACACTCCTCGCCAATTTCATCCGGGAATATTTTCCAATCATATGTCGATATCTTAAAGTCAGACAACATGTTAATGAGTTTAGATTTATTAGCAACTGAATTAAAATCTGCATTGCGAGGTTTAGGTGCGGATAAAATAGCTGGAAATCTCAACACTGAACATGCATTTTTATCATTGGAAGTTCTTTGGCGAAACTCAATTATTTGTCATGATCATTCATCACCAGAGACACAAAAGCTAATTCAAGATTGTTATTATGAATTCGTTGCAGCTGGCTTTCCGTTTGAAATTATCGATGGAGATAACTTCTATTTTCAACATCAGTTTTTATCAAAAATTCTACATCGATTCGCCTCGAAACGAATACTAGTTATAAGTATCATAGGTCCACAAAACAGTGGCAAAAGTACACTTTTAAACTATATGTTCGGTACATTATTTGATGTGAGAGATGGGCGATGTACGCGAGGCATTTATGGTTCATTAGTTAAACTGCCGAAACTTGATCAAGCACGCTGCGGACAGTTGGAAATCATCCTTAATACTAGCATACAAAATATTGATTATATGATGTTAATTGACACAGAAGGTCTTCTATCGATCGAGAAAGGAGATAAAGAATACGACAGACGTTTAGTTTTATTCTGCTTGGCTGTATCACATTTGGTCATTGTCAATATGTTGGGAGATGTCAATGAAGCGTTAAAAGATATGTTAACGTTGTGTGCTGATTCGTTGAAACAAATTGGTGTCAACACGGTCAATCAACCAATCGTGCATTTCGTTTTAAATCAAAAAGCTGATCCAAATTTGAAAAATCATATAGACGCAATTGGCAAAATTATTGACGATCTCAAAGAAAAAGAATTAGCTGAGACTATTGACATTAATGTCAAAACATTTCATTCACTGCCATCGGCGTTTAAGAAAGAACGCGTATCGAATGACACTTCAAGTGCGTGTTTTCTCCGAACAGAACCTGATTTTATTGAACGTACTCAAGAATTATGCAAGAAAGTCATCGAATCCGCTAAGTCAGCTTATGAACGATGCAGTGAGATGTTTTCCAATCCCGAGCAATGGCTAAAAACAGCTGTGAACATATTTGATACATTGCAGAAATTTCCAGATTTAACTTATTTCAAGGACATCAACGAGCGCCGACAAGATGATGAAATACGCAAGAAAATCAGTGATCTCATATCCGCAACATTATCGGCAACATATCGAGAAAAAATGATCCAGGGTACATGCGAATTCACGGAGTATGACATTCGCAATCATTTTCAGAAAGAGTTTCAAGTGCATCAAGAGAATTTTGATATACAATTAGAGAACATTTTCAAAATTACTAACGCCTCCGATCGTATTCGAGATCGATCGCAACAATTTCTTCAACGACAAGTGACAGAAATACGTAATGCTTGGTGTACAGCAGCTATTCAAGCACGTGACAAAAAACAAATGGAAAAACTCGTCAAAGATGGTTTTGCTGATCTGCGCAAATTCATTGATGATATCATTAAACGTGGAGACACAAAGAACAAAGAAGAAGCAACAAAAGAGTTCGAACTCATGTGGCTAAGGAAGATCAAGTCGATCAAACAGAATTTCAATCCAGTGGAACGATTAAAACAAGCCATAAATTTTGTATATGCAAATTATAATATTTTCGAAAAACAATCTCTACCAACTCATGATTGTGTCCTCCAGAACCTCCAATTAATTCAAAAACTCATTGAAATCAATGATATGAGAAACGTCGTAGATACATTGAAGAAAAATTTCAATAAATTAACTACTGACCTTCAAAGTCATGCGCTGGAAGTTTGTCATAAACAATCAGACGCTAGTGTTGGATATACCTTGGCTACTCTGCACAATTTTAAACATTTGAACAAGGATATATTGACAGATTTCAATAAGGCGGGTTCTGTGCAAGCAAACACTTCTGAAACCTTCAACGTGTCACCAGAGGAGAACGTGGAACAGGTAGAACGGAAAAAAGAAAATTGTTGCAAAGAGGTATGAACTTCGCTGGAAATGTTATAGGTTTTGGATCACCGCAAGCAGCGTCGAATATACCTTCTGCACCCGCCATTCCAACGCCATTACCTTTTGATTTCATGAAAGCAACGCATGAAATGATTCTAAATGAATTGGACAAGAAATCAAACGCTATTTCAAACATTTGCAACATTCCAAAGTTTTTCGACAGAATCCTACACGATGTCATGACTATCGTTAATGGAAATGATGCCGTTCCTCGACCTATTGAAACGGATGA
>CAJNOJ010000138.1:129471-251158 GCA_905250025.1 Adineta ricciae | reverse complement strand
TTTTTGAAACGCTTGCAAAATTTAGATGATTTTATGAATGCATTAACATTCAAATATCAAACAGAAAAATACAACATGACAAATCCACCAAGCGACGATACAAATCTCAGTTTACGAATGGTATTACACGTTCTACTGATGAGCTCGGATATATTCTTACGTCGTATCATCATGTCATTGGCAAGTAAGAGAAATCCGGTGCCATTTGTTTCGCCTGCTATTCTAAACCGCGATGCGAACCAGCAACATGAATTTATACCGGCAATTATCCATGTTTGGGACCACACAAGACCAACAATTTTGTCTTTTGGTGTCGGCTCTTGTCAGGGCAAATCCTCTTTACTGAATCAACTATTTAAATCGACATTCGAACAACGAATCGATAGTGTTTACTTCCAAGGAACAATCGACCTTGATTTCGGCTACTGTTTCGTTCCCGAACGTCTACTAAACATTGCTGATGCACATGGGACACTTGACAAACAGCTTTTGCAGAAAATTCAATCGTTATTTGATGGATTTCTAATCCATATCGACAAAACTTCTTTCGATAAGAATGCGTCTGCCGTACTTGAATATCTCGAGATCCTATCGCGTGATAAGTTTCAACTCATGATCATCCGCGATGTACCCATCAATAATCGACAAGATTATTTCTCAAAGGCTCAAGCATTGTTGAAGCAATCAGATTCACGATTGTCAAAAAATGTGTATGTGTATCCATTAATAAATGCTTCAAATGCAAATGATCGAGATACGGGTTTCGCTATTCAGTCTTTACGAGAAGATATTCAGAAAAAAGTCACAAAAGACATCAACACAATCAATAGCAGAGCTGAAATTTTGTCGAATTTACACAAACTAATGCAGCCAGATTACGTTCAATACTTGAAAGAGATGGATGGTATTATTCAACCATTGACAAGACGACTATTAGACAAAAATCAACGCCGAAATGATCAGAATTTTCCATTGTACTTGAAATTTCAAGAATTGTGCAAATTACGACAAAAACTCAAACGACTTGATTTCTACGGTTCCGAAAGTGAAAATATGTTTGAAATCAATGAAAAGTTGTTCAAATTGGAAAACGAATTAGACCCACGCAGCAAACACTCCTCACCAATTTCATCCGGGGATATTTTTCAATCATACGTCGATATCTTAAAGTCAGACAACATGTTAATGAGTTTAGATTTGTTAGCAACTGAATTAAAATCTGCATTGCGAGGTTTAGGTGCGGATAAAATAGCTGGAAATCTCAACACTGAACATGCATTTTTATCATTGGAAGTTCTTTGGCGAAATTCAATTATTTGTCATGATTATGCATCAGTGGCGACGCAAAAGTTAATACAAGATTGTTATTACGAATTCATTGCAGCTGGCTTTCCGTTTGAAATTATCGATGGAGATAATTTCTATTTTCAACATCAGTTTTTATCGAAAATTCTACACCGGTTTGCTTCGAAACGGATATTAGTGATAAGTATTATAGGTCCACAAAATAGTGGTAAAAGTACACTTTTAAACTATATGTTCGGTACATTATTTGATGTGAGAGACGGACGATGTACGCGAGGTATATATGGTTCATTGGTTAAACTACCTAAACTAGATCGAGCACGTCGGGGACAGTTGGAAAACGTCCTCAATATCAACATACAAAACATTGATTATATGATGTTAATCGACACAGAAGGTCTTCTATCGATCGAGAAAGGAGATAAAGAATACGACAGACGTTTAGTTTTATTCTGCTTGGCTGTATCACATTTGGTCATTGTCAATATGTTGGGAGATGTCAATGAAACGTTAAAAGATATGTTAACATTGTGCGCTGATTCGTTGAAACAAATTGGTGTCAACACGGTCAATCAACCAATTGTGCATTTCGTTTTAAATCAAAAAGCTGATCCAAATTTGAAAAATCATAACGACGCAATTTACAAAATTATTGACGATCTCAAAGAAAAAGAATTAGCAGAGACTATTGACATTAATTTCAAAACATTTCATTCATTGCCATCGGCTTTTAAGAAAGAACGCGTATCGAATGACACTTCAAGTGCATGTTTTCTTCGAACAGAGCCTGATTTTATTGAACGCACACAAGAATTATGCCAGAAAGTCATCGAATCCGCTAAGTCAGCTTATGAACGATGCAGTGAGATGTTTTCCGATCCCGAGCAATGGCTAAAAACAGCTGTGAACATATTTGATACATTGCAGAAATTTCCAGATTTAACTTATTTCAAGGATATCAACGAGCGCCGACAAGATGATCAAATACGCAAGGAAATCAGTGATCTCATATCCGCAACATTATCGGCAACATATCGAGAAAAAATGATCCAGGATACATGTGAATTCATGGAGTATGACATTCGCAATCATTTCCAGAAAGAGTTTCAAGTGCATCAAGAGAATTTTGATATACAATTAGAGAATATTTTCAAAATTACTAACGCCTCCGATCGTATTCGAGATCGATCGCGACAATTTCTCAAACGGCAAGTGACGGAGATAAGTAATGCGTGGTGTACAGCAGCTATTCAGGCACATGATCAGAAACAAATGGAAAGACTCGTTAAAGATGGTTCTGCTGATTTGCGCAAGTTCATTGATGATATCATAAAACGTGGAGACACAATGGACAAAGAAGAAGCAACAAAAGAGTTCGAACTCATGTGGCTGAAGAAGATCGAGTCGATCAAACAGAATTTCAATCCAGAGGAACGATTAAAACAAGCCATCAAATTTGTATATGCAAATTATAATATTTTCGAAAAACAATCTTTACCGACGCATGATTTGGTCCTCCAGCACCTCCAATTAATTCAAAAACTCATTGAAATCAATGATATGAGAAACGTCGTAAATATATTGAAGAAAAATTTCAATAAATTAACTACTGACCTTCAAAGTCATGCGCTGGAAGTTTGTCATAAACAATCAGACGCTAGTGTTGGATATACCTTAGCTACTCTGCACAATTTTAAACATTTGAACAAGGATATACTGACAGATTTCAATAAGGCGGGTTCTGTGCAAGCAAACACTTTTGAAGCCTTCAACGTCTCACCAGAGGAGAACGTGGAACATGTAGAACGGAAAAAAGAAAAAAGAACGTTGTTGCAAAGAGGTATGAAATTCGCTGGAAATGTTATGGGTTTTGGATCACCGCAAGCAGCGTCGAATATACCTTCTGCACCCGCCATTCCAACGCCATTACCTTTTGATTTCATGAAAGCAACGCATGAAATGATTCTAAATGAATTCGATGAGAAATCAAACGCAAACTCAAACATATGCAACATTCCAAAGTTTTTCGACAGAATCCTACACGATGTCATGATTATCGTTAATGGAAATGATGCCGTTCCTCGACCTATCGAAATCGATATTGTGCAGAAGATCGTCGGCTTGATCAATACGTACTTCAATGAAATGGATCTGGAATTGCTTGTGTTTCGTTTGTTATTGTCAAAACAAACGAAATCGAATATTCATCTATGCGTCCTAATTGTATTAACAATTTTTTATTACAATGAACAGAAGAAACATTTCACTCAACAACTTGAAACATTAGAGGCTCAGAAATCGTCACTGTTAAACTATTTCATCAGTATGGTTGTACCTGATGCGCAGTGTGACCAGGAAGGTGCGAAACTATTCGCTACTCAAGTGAAAAACACCATTCAAACTATTTTAATGCGCAATGGACAAAAAATCATCGCCACCGAAGTCCAAAATAATCAAAGCGATCTCAGTCGAAAACGGATTCAAACAATTTGTGATGGCAAACTTCTAATGCCTTCGATTACGAACGATTGGTTACTCCAGTATATCCAAGCACCTACAGATATAATCGTTGAAGAATTTCAAAATTTATGGAATGGAATCCAACAGGGAATTGATCAACAATTAGAAAAAGAAAAGAAACAATGGCGACAGACTTTAGTTGAATTTTTCAATCGAATCGAGTTTCTACTTTCTTCGTTGGCCAATGAAGGTTCATCCGTACAATATATTGACGATATATTCGAAGCATCTGGTGGAACGGCTTCTGATAATTTGATCAACAAAGGTCAGTGCATGGGTTTATTATTATACACGTATCTTTCAGGCGGAACAGTTCAAGCCGATATGGCTTATATAGTTCGTCGAAATAAGTATACTTTGAAAACAAAAGGATCGAAGTTATTTGAGAAACTGCCATCGCCAAGTCCAAAATTGGCCGATGTTATCAAATCAATGAAAGGTGAAGATGGTTCAACTATGATCATTGCTTCCATAAAAAATCTACACAAGTTTCTCGAAACTATAGTTGGCGCGCGAAAAACACTCGAAGATGATTATGACGGAATTTTCGCCACGTTCGCTGTATTCGATAAAGATCAAATATATAACAAATTGTTAGACAAAGCACGTGGCTGTACCTCAAAATGCCCATGCTGTGATCGACCATGTGACGTTGATCATAGCTTAATCAAGTCTAATCCAGGTATGTGATCAAAATTTACTCTTTTGTACGTTCGTAGCAGCGAAAAAACTCTCCCCGGTAGACTATTGCTACCATATTTTTATCTAGATCTTTCTGTAGGGAGAGCTTTTATAATGTTCATAATGGCGTTTGCACTTGTCTTGAAAATCTGGTGGCTATCATTTTACTTTTTTGTATACATTGTTATCGTAAATTTAGGCGATGAAGATAATCGGCATGCTTGTCAAACTGGCCATCAATTACGAGCAATGGCAGGTACAAAATTTGAAGTGTCAAACGAAGCGTCATTATCTCAATGTGAACAAATGGAAGATGGCAAACCCATTATTGTGAGAGGTACGAAGAAAACCTGGTTAGAATTTAAAAAAGATCATCCTCAGTGGGATTTCGGCAATGCGATTAACCCCGACGATTTGAACAAATTACGAAGTAAGTTTCTTCATGTTTGGGGTAAAATTGGTAAATGTTTATGTCAACAATATGGTATGAAATTTGTCACAAATAACACACCTCAAGCCGCTCCAGCTGCTTTTCATTATATATTATTACTTGATGCATCAGGATCAATGGCTGGAGATCCTTGGAATGCTTTGATGCAAGCTGTGAAAGAATTTATCAGAATTCGAATCGACTGTGGTGCAGCAGATCGGATAACGATTATCGTTTTTGCTAGTGCTGCAAAGTACGCTATGTTTAATGTTGAATCAAAAGCAGTTGACATTGGCAAAATACAATTTACAGGTGGTGGTACAGATTTTACCAAAGCATTCGACTTAGTAGTTAAAACGATAGAAACTATTCCACTTCCAACTTCTACTGCTAATGCAACTCAAAATTTATCTTTCATCATTATATTCATGACCGATGGGCAAGCTAATTATCCCGAAAACGAGCTCAACAAACTATTAACTATGAGAACAAAAATTAATCAGTTCTGGACTGTCACATTCGGTAATGCGCAAATGGATCTTTTGAAAAAAATAAATGACAAAATGGGTGGCACATTCAAAGAATTAAAAACTTTAGAAGAACTCATCAGTGTCTATGCTGAAATCGCTCGAAATTGAAAGACGTTCATTTGATTCCTATCTATATCCTACGATGACATTTACCTCACATTGTTTTATCACATGAAATAAATCTTAATCATGATTTCATATAGTTCTTTTTTCCTACGCCTAATTATTTAGCTCAAAGAAGACGAGTTGATCTAATAATTCACAGGATTGTGGATCTCGAGTCACTTGATGCAGATCATGACGCATTTGGGCATTGTCTAATGTCTTGTCTGTACGTTGTCGAATTTTTTGCTGTCGTAGATATCCGTACGTTCTGTCAAATAGTTCCGGGCCCAGTCGACGAAAGTATTCTCTAACGTAAATCGAATCTATAGATTCAATTAAGATAAATATCGATTCTTACTGTTGTAAGTGCGCTACTTTCATGTCATTGGTTACATTTCATGAGGAGGTACAAAACTCGGACGCATCTGAATAGAACACGAGAACAATCTTTAGCGTGAAGATACTTCTTTTCTCTCGAAAATCACACGCTATTAACAGTTGTTAGTTACCATTGTAGGCATGCTCATGCCTGTTGGTGAATAATATGATGTTTCATAATTGGAGGGTGCCGCAAATGAATGATACGTTTGATCACAGTTATAATGCGAATTTAACCCAGAAGAATAGGTTCCCGATGACAGACTGAAAGGGATCGATGTGCGACCAGTTGAATAATCCGGGACTGGTGGGTAGCTAGTATTAAGTAAGCCCTGATTTATNTTTAAGAAAGATCACCCTCAGTCGTATTTCGGCAATGCGATTAACCCCGACGATTTGAACAAATTACGAAGTAAGTTTCTTCATGTTTGGGGTAAAATTGGTAAACGTTTATGTGAACAATATGATATGAAATTTGTTACAAATAACACACCTCAAGCCGCTCCAGCTGCTTTTCATTATATATTATTACTTGATGCATCAGGATCAATGGCGGGAAATCCTTGGAATGCTTTGATGCAAGCTGTGAAAGAATTTATCAGAATTCGAATCGACTGTGGTGCAGCAGATCGGATAACGATTATCGTTTTTGCTAGTGCTGCAAACTACGCTATGTTTAATGTTGAATCAAAAGCAGTTGACAGTGGCAAAATACAATTTACAAGTGGTGGTACAGATTTTACCAAAGCATTCGACTTAGTAGTTAAAACGATAGAAAATGTTCCACTTCCAACTTCCACTGCTAATGCAGCTCAAAATTTATCTTTCATCATTATATTCATGACCGATGGGCAAGCTAGTTATCCCGAAAACGAACTCAACAAACTATTAACTCTGAGAACAAGAATTAATCAGTTCTGGACTGTCGCATTCGGTGTTGCGCAAATGGATCTTTTGAAAAAAATTAATGACAAAATGGGTGGCACATTCAAAGAATTAAAAACTTTAGAAGAACTCATCAGTGTCTATGCTGAAATCGCTCGAAATTGAAAAACGTTCATTTGATTTTTATCTATATCCTACGATGACATTTACCTTACATTGCTTTATCACATGAAATAAATCTTAATCACGATTTCATATAGTTCTTTTTTCCTACGCTTAATTATTTAGCTCAAAGAAGACGAGTTGATCTAACAATTCACTGGATTGTGGGTCTCGAGTCATTTGATGCAGATCATGTCGTATTTGGGCATTGTCTAATGTCTTGTCTGTACGTTGTCGAATTTTTTGCTGTCGTAGATATCCGTAAGCTCTGTCAAATAGTTCCGGGCCCAATCGACGAAAGCATTCTCTAACGTAAATCAAATCTATAAATTCAATTGAGATAAATATCGATTCTTACTGTTGTAAGTGCGCTACTTTCATGTCATTGGTTACACAACTGAATCCGATGCCCGTTGGTTGCATTTCATGCGGAGGTACAAAACTCGGACGCATCTGAATAGAACACGAGAACAATCTTTAGCGTGAAGATATTCCTTTTCTCTCGAAAATCACACGCTATTAACATTTGTTAGTTACCATTGTAGGCATGCTCATGCCTGTTGGTGAATAATATGATGTTTCATAATTGGAGGGTGCCGCAAATGAATGATACGTTTGATCACAGTTATAATGCGAATTTAACCCAGAAGAATAGGTTCCCGATGACAGACTGAAAGGGTTTGATGTGCGACCAGTTGAATAATCCGGGACNACTTCTTTTCTCTCGAAAATCACACGCTATTAACAGTTGTTAGTTACCATTGTAGGCATGCTCATGCCTGTTGGTGAATAATATGATGTTTCATAATTGGAGGGTGCCGCAAATGAATGATACGTTTGATCACAGTTATAATGCGAATTTAACCCAGAAGAATAGGTTCCCGATGACAGACTGAAAGGGATCGATGTGCGACCAGTTGAATAATCCGGGACTGGTGGGTAGCTAGTATTAAGTAAGCCCTGATTTATCGAAGAATAATATGGATCGTATGCCTGCGGTTGACCTCGTCGTTGGTGCGCATGAGTCGACTGTCCAAGCATTTGATTTTCAAAGTGTGGTTGAAAAGTACCGTCTACATTTGTGATTAACGGCTGCGACTGAGTCGATGTCAAATCTGCGATTCAAAAATCATCTCATCATTTTGTAGAAAAACAAGTTGAAGAGCAGTCCTACCTGATGCTATTTGTAACTGTAACAAAACGGGTTGCTCAAATGTCGTGTCACCAGGTATTAGTGTGTCTGACCTCAACCTAACATTCTGATAGATTGCTCGATATTTATTTGCATCCTTTCCTAGTAACTTCTTTTTAAGATCGTCAATATCCATCTCCGATTCCAGCCGCACCTTTTCCGTGTCACAATTGTCAATTTGTACCCAAATAGTCGGTGCCATCATGCCAGTCGTATGCCTTTTTTTAAACAAACGTTGAGAATTTTTATGAAAAAACGTAAAATGCGATGGGAAAAAACACTTGTTTTGCTTTATGCCAACATAATTGCAAAATAATACGCGACAGAAGACAGAATCGAAAATTCTCTTACTGGAAGAGAAAAATATGTTTATTTATTTAGGAGAAGAAAAAAAACGGTTCTCTGCGCATACACACAGATTCAACACACTTTTCGTCCCTGCACCCACACTCCAACGATATTTCGGTCATCACCAGCATTCACCCATTTCTCAAATATGATGTCACTTTCATCTTCACTCCAATAATCGAATGCCTGATCATCCTTGTTACAGTCGACAAGTAGTGCATCGAACTCCTTTCCGATTTCGAAGCTTCCGATGTGTGTATCGATGTTCAACGCGTGTGCGCCTCCCAGAGTCGCCAAGTAGAAAGCGAATGTGAAATCAATGTCTGGATCTTTATGTTCAGGAAATTCTGGAAGNACCCATTTCTCAAATATGATGTCACTTTCATCTTCACTCCAATAATCGAATGCCTGATCATCCTTGTTACAGTCGACAAGTAGTGCATCGAACTCCTTTCCGATTTCGAAGCTTCCGATGTGTGTATCGATGTTCAACGCGTGTGCGCCTCCCAGAGTCGCCAAGTAGAAAGCGAATGTGAAATCAATGTCTGGATCTTTATGTTCAGGAAATTCTGGAAGTGCAGCAATCGAACGATCGATCGAAACAAAATCCATCGTTCTATTACCGAACACAGCAGCGCGTACGACCGGAAGCATGTTGCTTGAATACCCACCCCCAACATCAGTTCCTAGACCCACTTTCAAACCCTTTCTTCGAAAACGTTCAATGGCCGTGATTCCTTTCGAAAAAAGGAAATTTGCAATTGGGCAACTGGCTACAGCGCTTCCACTTGCTATCATGTGATCAACTTCATCGTCAGCTAGATAGACTCCATGAGCGAAAACTGCTTTATTTGTCAGAAGACCGGTTTGATTGAAAATAGCTACGTCTCGTCCATTCCCAATATCAGGATGAAGTGCATGTACGAATGCAACCTGATCTGCTGTCTCCGCGATGTGTGATTGTATATGGACATCATATTTGTTCGCTAGTTGTCCCAGTTGAGCGAGTAAATCTAGTGAACATGTTGGTACAAATCGAGGTGTAACAACAGGATGTATCAGAGCCTTCATCTCAGCGATATCTCTACCTTTTTCCATACGATGCACATAATTAATGAATTCTTCTGTATACCGAACACTTTCCTCCGTTGTTTCAATGTAGAAATCTGGTGAATTTCGATCTGCACACACTTTACCAATGTAAGCTCGTTGTCCTTTTTCTTGACAGATATCTGCTAGAGTTTTCGTTGCTTCAAGATGTATCGTGGCAAAGTATTGCACTGTCGTCGTTCCATTACGTAATAGCCTCGAGACAAGTTTTGTGTAGAGATTGCGCGCGTAGGAAAGATCGGCACATCTAGCTTCATTCGGGAAAGTGAATTTGTCGAGCCATTGAAGAAGAGGTACTTCAGTGGCGCTTCCCACTTGTCGATATTGTGGAGCGTGGCAATGTAAATCAACAAATCCCGGACAGATAAATTGACTCTCACTTAAATGAATAATCGTATAATCTCGATATAGATCAACAGTATTGAGAGAATCAGCAGGTTCGATGATTTCGATTTTGCCCTTATTCACAGTACAAATGTGTTGTTTTCTAATTCGTAATGTCGATGGATCAGGTGTATCAATGATGGTTCCATGAAAAATATATTTCCCGTTGGACATGTATGTGGTAAACGAACTTCTGAAACTAAATTTCAAACAGGAATAAAGATCTTTTCATATTTTATTTTATATCGTAAGAAAAAGCAAAAACGAAATTGCTATTTGTTTTCTTTATTTGTTATCTCCATCATCACTCCTTTTTCTTCTTCGTTAACGCATTCACGACCAGTATCTGTTGAAGGTCGTCGATGACAAAAGTAGACGAGATGCGAAGCAATGTAGAGAAGAGTTGCCATCAGTATCCAAATCGCCAACAGTGTTGGAAAATGGTTGGGATCATGATCCATCACTAAGCCTATACAGAGAGTCAAATGCAAAGTCTTCATCGAAACAAAACATACCAGCTATTTTGTTCGATGACATCGCTCCGAGTGCCGTCCCGCACAAAAGTAAACCGAGAAGCATTGGTATAACATTGAGCCTTTGATTGAAATAACCGAACGATAAAGGAAATATCGGTGAAAATATTAAGCCGGTTATTGCACCCAGAAGAAATAAACTCATACTTGATAAACCAACGATCCAAACATAAGTAAGCCATGCTGCTGCGAGGCATAGAGCACCTGCCCAAATAATACTAAGACAGATATTTACCGATAGAAAGATTGATATAATTGCGAAAAGGAAGCGTCCGACCTGGTGTGTCAAACTATGGTTTTAATGATGATCAGGAAAAAGCTAGATATACATACGGAACTGGAAAGCCAAAAGAGAATCATTCCCCAACTGGCATCTTCATTGGACAACTTAAATTTTTCGAATTTCAGAAACGAAAAGTAGAATTTGGAAAATGTTTGATAATTTCCACCCACGAAAAATGTGTAAGCAATAAACATTATCGAAAGAATTAAACCATATTGGAAAGATCCACGACCACACGTACGCGGGGAATAAGGTGACGACTTTTCCAAGCTCTCTTCGACTTCCTCTACTCTTGACTTTTNACCCATTTCTCAAATATGATGTCACTTTCATCTTCACTCCAATAATCGAATGCCTGATCATCCTTGTTACAGTCGACAAGTAGTGCATCGAACTCCTTTCCGATTTCGAAGCTTCCGATGTGTGTATCGATGTTCAACGCGTGTGCGCCTCCCAGAGTGGCCAAGTAGAAAGCGAATTTGAAATCAATGTCTGGATCTTTATGTTCAGGAAATTCTGGAAGTGCAGCAATCGAACGATCGATCGAAACAAAATCCATCGTTCGATTACCAAACACAGCAGCGCGTACGACAGGAAGCATGTTGCTTGAATATGCACCTCCAACGTCAGTTCCTAGACCTACTTTCAAACCCTTTCTTCGAAAACGTTCAATGGCAGTGATTCCTTTCGAAAAAAGAAAATTTGCAATTGGGCAACTGGCTACAGCGCTTCCACTTGCTATCATGTGGTCAACTTCATCGTCAGCTAGATAGACTCCGTGAGCAAAAACTGCTTTATTTGTCAGAAGGCCGGTTTGATTGAAAATAGCTACGTCTCGTCCGTTTCCAACATCAGGATGAAGTGCATGTACGAATGCAACCTGATCTGCTGTCTCTGCGATGTGTGATTGTATATGGACATCATATTTCTTCGCTAGTTGTCCCAGTTGAACGAGTAAATCTAGTGAACATGTTGGTACAAATCGAGGTGTAACAACAGGATGTATCAGAGCCTTCATCTCAGCAATATCTCTACCTTTTTCCATACGATGAACATAATTAATGAATTCTTCTGTATGCCGAACACTTTCCTCCGTCGTTTCAATGTAGAAATCAGGTGAATTTCGATCTGCACACACTTTACCAATGTATGCTCGTTGTCCTTTTTCTTGACAGATATCTGCTAGAATTTTCGTTGCTTCAAGATGTATCGTGGCAAAGTATTGCACTGTTGTCGTTCCATTACGTAATAGTCTCGAGACAAGTTTTGTATAGAGATTCCGCGCGTAGGAAAGATCGGCACATCTAGCTTCATTCGGGAAAGTGAATTTGTCGAGCCATTGTAGAAGAGGCACTTCAGTAGCGCTTCCCACTTGTCGATATTGCGGAGCGTGGCAATGTAAATCAACAAATCCCGGACAGATAAATTGACTCTCGCTTAAATGAATAATCGTATAATCTCGATATACATCAACAGTATTGAGGGAATCAGCAGGTTTGATTATTTCGATTTTGCCCTTATTCACAGTACAAATGTGTTGTTTTCTAATTCGTAATGTCGATGGATCAGGTGTATCAATGATGGTTCCATGAAAAATATATTTCTCGTTGAACATGAATGTGGTAAACGAACTTCTGAAACTAAATTTTAAACATGAATAAAGATCTTTTCGTATTTTATTTCATATCGTAAAAAAAGCAAAAACGAAGTTGCTATTTGTTTTCTTTATTTGTTATCTCCATCATCACTCCTTTTTCTTCTTCGTTAACGCATTCACGACCAGTATCTGCTGAAGGTCGTCGATGACAAAAGTAGACGAGATGCGAACCAATGTAGAGAAGAGTTGCCATCAGTATCCAAATCGCCAACAGTGTTGGAAAATGGTTGGGATCATGATCCATCACTAAACCTACATAGAGAGTCAAATACAAAGTCTTCATCGAAACAAAACATACCAGCTATTTTGTTCGATGTCATCGCTCCGAGTGCCGTCCCGCACAAAAGTAAACCAAGGAGCATTGGTATAACATTGAGCCTTTGATTGAAATAACCAAACGATAAAGGAAATATCGGTGAAAATATTAAGCCGGTTATTGCACCCAGAATAAATAAACTCATACTTGATAAACCAACGATCCAAACATAAGTAAGCCATGCTGCTGCGAGGCATATAGCGCCTGCCCAAATAATACTAAGACAGATATTTACCGATAGAAAGATTGATATAATTGCGAAAATGAAGCGTCCGATCTGGTATGTCAAAATATAGTTTTAATGATGATCAGGAAGAAGCTAGATATACATACGGAACTGGAAAGCCAAAAGAGAGTCATTCCCCAACTGGCATCTTCATTGGACAACTTGAATTTTTCAAATTTCAGAAACGAAAAGTAGAATTTGGAAAATGTTTGATAATTTCCACCCACGAAAAATGTGTAAGCAATAAACATTATCGAAAGAATTAAACCATATTGGAAAGATCCACGACCACACGTACGTGGCGAATAAGGTGATGACTTATCCAAGCTCTCTTCGACTTCCTCTACTCTTGACTTTTGTCTTCGATTTCTTATTTCCAGGATATAGAGAAACATATGTCCAAGAGCGATCAAAAGACATACGAATGCGGTGATGGAATATGGAACAAAGATATTTCGATTAGTAAGAAATGGACGAATGAGTAAATTAGCAAAAACAGCACCGACTCCATAGCCTAAATGAACTGCATTTAATGGTGCTGAAGCATTGACAGTCCACATTTTCAATAATAGATTGTTCCCACCTATGTATACCCATTCAAATAGATAACTGAACAATCTGAACTTACCTAGGTCAGTAAAACCTTTCGAAATCCCTTGAGCAAATGAAACAATACACATCAGTATCAACGAGGTGATGAATGGTGTAGCGAAAACGACAATGGCAGGTAAAACGAATGCACAGAAAAGGAGACCTTCAGAATGGTTTTTGACGATACTTTGTAAAGTAGCACCGAGACAATTTGCTACTAAATACCCAGCACTTCTCGATGCAAGTACTGAGCCCATTCCACTATATGTAACTTGAATATTTGCAGCAAGAATGGGCATTGTTGGACCGATTAATTCAAGATGAAAACCCTAAATACAATTCGTCAGATGTAAAAAGTATTTTTACACTCAGGTCGAATCTACCATGGTAATCCATGTTAAAATCAAATATCCAGTTTTAATCAGATCCCATGGTTGTTTCAAATAGATTTGTATATTTGACAGAATTTTTGGCTTGGATTCTCTATCCATGTGTCANAACCCTAAATACAATTCGTCAGATGTAAAAAGTATTTTTACACTCAGGTCGAATCTACCATGGTAATCCATGTTAAAATCAAATATCCAGTTTTAATCAGATCCCATGGTTGTTTCAAATAGATTTGTATATTTGACAGAATTTTTGGCTTGGATTCTCTATCCATGTGTCATTCAATTAAGGGATACCTTTCAAACAAATAAACAGATAGAACGAGCACATGCAGTTATCAATGTGCACACACACACACACACACTATAAGATAAGAAAAATATGTTACATAGATCTACAGTTGAATATTAAATGATTGCTTAGCAATACGCGCTGTTTAGTGGATTTATCGGGGATGATAAAGTACGTCTCATGTTCCAAAAAGCTGACACTCCTATACTTTACATTTCTTGAAGGTATTAAATATAAGCAGCGAACAAAAACATGATTTTACCATGTCAAATTTGTTTCATCGTGTCACTACGAGGGTGTAACACAATACGAAAGATAGTCAATTGCTAGTGCGATATACTTTCTGAAATGTCTTCTACGAAGAAGCCAAGGGATGAAATATAACTGACTTGATGTGCAGATCATTAACATAGCGATGGCCTTTGAAACAATTCCAATGCAATTATATTCTAGTCATTATGACGCTCGTCCATCTTCTTTGCTAGACACACTGAAAATCATTTTGCGATTATGCACGACGACCTTTTTACACAACGGCTGCAGTAAGTGGAAGATCGTATATAATAATATACATAGAAAAGCTTTCATCTAATTTTTGTTAAAGACAATATGTGACGAATAACTCAGTATCCGAATCTAAGATTCATCCATGTAAAAAAATCAAGTTCGAATTCCAATCGAAGACAAATAACATACTGTATTATGAGTTTTTTTTGTAGAAATCATACACTGCGAACAATAAATATACTGATCGATTGTTGTTATCAACTCGCAGCGCATATACAAGCAATGCAGACTGAAGATTCCAGAAGATTTGTCATTGATACTAGTGAATCATTTGTATTTCGATGCTTCTTAACAAAATAGATGCAAAAGACCACTGATTGTCATACTGATCATTCTAGCAATCCTCACTGCAATGTGCATCGTTACATTAAAAACCTTCCTTCCTGTTTACTTTGTAAGAAGGAACCTAACAACGAAAACAGCAACCACATTATGGTACATACCACGGAGTCCTATCGATGACTTATATACAACAGACGTTTAATATTACTTTTGGTCGACTACTAAGCATTGGTTTCTGGACTAAATGGAGTAGTAGTGGTAGTTTCGTTGGACCGACTGACTTTTGAATGCTTTTTCTAAATTAATTTCGATTTGTTTGAGTAAACAAATTTTGGGCGTATTCATAAATACAGAATAATTGGAACCGGTGAACAAGATGCAAAAATTTCAACTGTATCTCCCTTTTGAACATATCATCGTATGCAAAAAAATTGTGGCTCTGCAGGTTCGTTTTTCTGCATCCGATTGGAAGTTGCAAGCTGTTCATATCGGGAACGGTTTTTTTAGAGTAATTGTTTTTCAAAAACGCGATCAAAAAGGATTAAACTATTACTTGCTCATCAGATAGTGATCTACAAAAAAAATGTTCAGTCACTCCGCAATGAATAGTTNAAAAGCTAGATATACATACGGAACTGGAAAGCCAAAAGAGAATCATTCCCCAACTGGCATCTTCATTGGACAACTTAAATTTTTCGAATTTCAGAAACGAAAAGTAGAATTTGGAAAATGTTTGATAATTTCCACCCACGAAAAATGTGTAAGCAATAAACATTATCGAAAGAATTAAACCATATTGGAAAGATCCACGACCACACGTACGCGGGGAATAAGGTGACGACTTTTCCAAGCTCTCTTCGACTTCCTCTACTCTTGACTTTTGTCTTCGATTTCTTATTTCTAGGATATAGAGAAATATATGTCCAACAGAGATCAAAAGACATATGAGTGCGGTGATGGAATATGGAACGAAGATATTTCGATTAGTAAGAAATGGACGAATGAGTAAATTAGCAAAAACAGCGCCGACTCCATAGCCTAAATGAACTGCATTTAATGGTGCTGAAGCATTAACAGTCCACATTTTCAATAATAGATTGTTCCCACCTATGTATATGTATTCAAATAGATAACCGAGCAATCTGAACTTACCTAGGTCGGTAAAACCTTTCGAAATCCCTTGAGCAAATGAAACAATACACATCAGTATCAACGAGGTGATGAAAGGTGTAGCAAAAACGGCAATGGCAGGTAAAAAGAATGCACAGAAAAGGAGACCTTCCGAATGGTTTTTGACGATACTTTGCAACGTAGCACCGAGACAATTTGCTACTAAATACCCAGCACTTCTCGATGCAAGTACTGAGCCCATTCCACTGTATGTAACTTGAATATTTGTAGCAAGAATGGGCATTGTTGGACCAATTAATTCAAGATGAAAACCCTAAATACAATTCGTCAGATGTAAAAAGTATTTTTACACTCAGATCAAATCTACCATGGTAATCCATGTTAAAATCAAATATCCAGTTTTAATCAGATCCCATGGTTGTTTCAAATAGATTTGTATATTTGACAGAATTTTTGGCTTGGATTCTCTATCCATGTGTCATTCAATTAAGGGATACCTTTCAAACAAATGAAAAGATAGAACGAGCACATGCAGTTATCAATGTGCACACATACACACGACAAGATAAGAAAAATATGCTACATAGGTCTACAGTTGAATATTAAATGATTGCTTAGCTATACGCGCTGTTTAGTGGATTTATCGCGGATGATAAAGTACGTCTCATGTTCAAAAAAGTTGACACTCCTATACTTTACATTTCTTGAAGCTATTCAATTTAAGCAGCGAACAAAAACATGATTTTACCATGTCAGATTTGTTTCATCGTGTGGCTACGACTGTGAAACATAATGAGAAAGAAAATGTTCAAAGTTATGCGATAAGTTCATCGTACCAACAGTCAGTTCTACCTTATTTAAGTATATGATAGTCAATCCCCAGTGTTAAATACTTTCTGAAATGTCTTCTACGGAGAATCCAAGTCATGAAATATGACTGACTTGATGTGCAGATCAATTAGCACACTGATGATCTTTGAAACAATTCCAATGCAATTATATTCCAGTCATTGTGACGCTCGCCTATCTTCTCTGCTGCCGTAACTTAAACAGTCAACAAGTTCGACCGAGAGATTTATTTACACAAAATTTCTGATCAGACGTTTATTTTCAGTAAGGAGAAGAGATCAAACTTTGCTAGACGTACTGAAAGTCATTTTACGATTGTGCACGACGACCTTTCTACACAACAGTTGCAATAAGTGGAAGATCGTATACAATGCTGTACATAGAAAAGCTTTCATCTAATTTTTGTGAGAGACAAAATGTCACAAATAATCTTGAGGGTGAGGGTGTAATTCCGGAATCGTAGGAACTGATTCCCAAATGTGTAACATTGCGGAATAGGATGTATTCTCGCAAAAGACCATACTGATTGTAATACTGATCATTGTAGCAATCCTCCCTGCAATGTGCGTCATTACCTTAACAACCTTCCTTCCTGTTTACTTAGTAACAAGGAACCTAACAACGATAACAGCAACAGGAGCAACTGGTACGTAAAAATTGAATGTACAATCTCAGAATTTTCTACTTATTCCGCCGTAGCTACGACAACAGTAGTACCTAGTGCAGCAACAACATCATGGTACATACCACGGAGTCCTATCGATGACTTGTATGCAACAGACGTTTAACATTGGTCGACAACTAAGCATTGGTTTCTGGACTAAATGAAGTAGTAGTGGTATAGTATCAATACAGCATTAGTTGTTCGTTGAACCGACTGACTTTTGAATGCTTTTTAATTAGTTTCGATTTGTTTGAGTAAACAAATTCTGGGCGTATTCATGAATACAGAATAATTTGAATCAGCGAACAAGATGCAAAACTTTCAACTGTATCTCCCTTTTGAACATATCGTCCTATGCAAAAAATTGTGCCTCTGCAGGTTCGTTTTTTCTGCATCCAATTGGAATTTTCAAGCTGTTCATATCGGAAACGGTTTTTTTTAACGTAATTATTTT
This sequence comes from Adineta ricciae, assembly GCA_905250025.1. Lineage (NCBI taxonomy): Eukaryota > Metazoa > Rotifera > Eurotatoria > Adinetida > Adinetidae > Adineta > Adineta ricciae. The sequence goes on along the minus strand of CAJNOJ010000138.1, from coordinate 232,894 downwards.
TCAAAAACGCGATCAAAAAGGATTAAACTATTACTTGCTCATCAGATAGTGATCGACAAAAAAAATGTTCAGTCACTCCGCAATGGATAGTTCTATCCATCGAGAGAATCGTTTAGTTCAAAAATTTAAACAAAAATATTACATATGTTATAGAGTTTATTATATACCAGAACACTAGTTCACCAGAATAGTACTTTTGCAAGATACGATTTGTATGTAAATGGCTTTGTGCGAAGTTACTTAGTCTTCTTAATGAGAGTTTTTGATAGGTGATGCGACACTAATTTGTATCATGGTTTCTTCAAAAAACATATCCTTGTTACAGGATAGTACAACCGGAAATCTTCATTTCATTTCAGAAATGATCAGAACTTGTCACTGAAGAACTTTTCATATTGTGCTATAGACTTTCTAAATTGATTCCGAAATGAGTCGACGTCATAGTATCTATGCTTCTTACACCTTGAAATATTCTTCCGTGACTTTTACATGTAGACTGAAACGTAAATAAAGTTTTGAACAAGGAAAATCAGCAGTCCAATATTTAATGAGAGAAAACTAAAATGAGGAAAATCACCTTTTCTTTTAATTTTGATTTCTAAACAAAGAAATCCCTAATATGTAAACTTGTTGGAAAATGAGATCATTTATTTGCGCGCTATGTCCTTCAATGGAAAACAACGTTTTCTGATCGTTTTATTCATTATAAAACAAATTTCAGGTAAATTTTCAGGATAATCCCGATGATAATCGATCTAGTCACACGCCTTTTCGTAAATGTAGGTTTTTCATATAATCGACCAATTTTTTCTTCTACTTCACAATGGAATCCGAATGGCACAACAATTGCGAACGAATCTGTCATCGGATCAAATCCTTTTGATTTCTTTATCAATAAGAATAATACAATTTATATTTCGAATAAAAATAAGGGACAAATCCTCGTTTTTCTCTCTGGAAATGTGAGTTTAATTAAAGCTATTTCTGTCAATATAACAAATTCATCAAGTTTGTTTGTAACCACAAAAGAAGACATTTTCGTTGATACATTTCACTCCTCAACTAGCGTTGTAAGTGAAATCAAGTCGAAATCAACAAAGTTGATTTCAATTCCACGAATGAATTTCTGTCGACAATGTTTTGATCTTTTCCTAAGTGAAACTTATCAAACTCTTTATTGTTCATTATCTGAACAGCATCAAGTTATTTCCAAATCCTTGATCAATCCATGGAGCCATTCGTCAATTGTTGCGGGAACAGCGAGTCCCGGTTCCACATCAGCAACACTTCGCAATCCTCGAGGAATCTTTTTTGATGAAAAAAGCCAAGAACTACTCGTTGCAGATTGCGGAAACCATCGAATTCAATTATTTGAGTATCAAAATTTACTGGGAACAACTGTCGCCGGAAATGGATCACCCAACGTTACATTTGATCTTGATTATCCAACTGGAATTGCACTGGATAGTCAAAGTTACTTGTTTATTGTTGATTCTCGTAATCATCGAATTATCGGTCAGAATGCGAATGGTTTTCGTTGTTTATTCGGATGTAATCAATCAGAGGGTTCAGATGCAAATCAATTAAGTTACCCGTCGACTCTTAGTTTTGATTCGTTTGGAAATATTCTCGTTGTTGATCAAGGAAATAGTCGAATTCAAAAATTTAACCTGATTATCAATTCAGGCTGTAAGTTATAAAGTTGACCTTAACTGATATTTCTCTATTAAAGTCTGTGACCTTCTATTAAATAACTTGTTCCAGCAAACACATTTTTATTCTAAAAGATTGATAGTAATTGATTTTCGAAAAGCTCTGAAATAAGCTTAGAGAATTTAGAAAAATGTTATGTGGCTCGAAGAAGTACTTATTTCAAATCCGACGTTCCACGTTTGAAAGTCAGTAATTAGTCAAGCTTGATCGTAGTAGTTAACATTAAAATATGCATTGCTGCACTAGGAATTGTCTTACCTATTCATTTCATTATGTTGCTCCGTATGCCGACAGTAGCAGCCATTGTAACAATTGATAAGAGAAACTAATATTTTCTTCACGATGATTTTTCTATTTTTGTCGACTTCTAGTTTCAACTGTTTGCTCGACTAGTTCGACAACAATCGGTGAGTTCTCATACTATCATTCTAGTCCATTCATCCTACTCATTCCACTGTAGCTACGACAACAGTAGCACCTGGTGCAGCAACAACATTATGGTACATGAACAATCCCTGCTCACCACAAACTACCTACAGGCACGTCACATTATCGTACGTTGCTCAGAGCACCAAAGAAACAATAACATTTGCTGTAGTCAACGTTCCAGCCTACACATGGTTAGATGACATATCTGTTGTCGATGTAACTACTTCAGCGCAACTGCTCTGCAATGGTGGTTTCGAAAATGGAACATGCTCACCATGTTGGATCGGAAGTGGTTGTGTAGGTCACATTTCGACAAATACACCGCACAGCGGAGTATATGGTATCTACAACGGAGCCTTATCGATGACTTATATGCAGCAGACGTTCAATACTACTATTGGTCGACATCTGAGCATTGGTTTCTGGACTAAATGGAGCGGTAGTATTAGTACCAGTATCACGACGAGTGTATCAATACAACCGTAGTTGTTCGTTGCACCGACTGACTTTTGAATGCTTTTTTTAGTTAGTTTTGCTTTGCTTGAGTAAACAAATTCTGGGCGTATTCATAAATACAAAATAATTTGAAAGGATGAATAAGACAACAAAGCTGAATTATGACGTATTATGAGTCACTTTTCTCAAACAATCGAACCGTTCTTTATCTCTTTTATATGTATAAGTGTAAACAAGTTTCACAATATTGTAACCACGTGTTCTATTACGTACAAGAATAAATAAGTACAAAAGGCTATGTAATTTCCTTTTTGTTTTGATTCATTAGAATAATACGTATACAAATGAATGCTTCGCCGCTAACTGATGAAACTGTAACTTCTGTCTACGCTTCTGGACATCCTAATATCACATGTCCGAAAGATGCTGTTAAACTTCTCTTTGATAAATCAGTATATCAGTCAGCATCGAAAATCAAGCGTGAATTACATGAACATGAAATCACCCAAGATGAACTGGATGTTGTAGCGAAATACGGTCGATTTCCTTATCGTCCGAGTGATTTATTTCTTAAAGTATGTATTCCATCGACAACAAAGACACTTTCATAGAATCTATCAATTTTAGCTCTTTTATGGTGCGATTCGTACCCTCGATGCTGATCCAATGGCCGGTTGTGTATCACCAAATTTAGTCGGTACGTCGGGTGTGATTCCTCTGACAATCATATCGACGATTCCGGATATCATGCAACACGTGTTGGTGGCAAAACAGGTGAAACTGCTCGCATTATTGGTGATGCTCTACGCGATTTGAACAAACGCGCTGCACAAGAAAATCGTTTTGTGATCGTCAAGCTTATGATTGATCATTTCAAAATCGGAAACATCCTACATCCACATATGATTCTACCACCAAACAAATGGGCACAATGCAGTATTCCTACAGCTGAAGAACTTCCTAATCTCATGATAGAAGTGAATATCTACCACCAGCTCATCATGGGTGCATTTCATGCGAAATTTCTTGTCGTTGACCGAAAGATCACTTTGTTGAATACTAATAATATTTATGATCGGCCAAATTTAGAAATGATGATGCATTACGAAGGAGATATTGTCAATTCATTTTACGATACATATCTGATTACTTGGCAGTTACCGTTCGAGCCAGAGCCTGCCTACTTACGAGAAGAAGCACCAATCAATCGGGATTTCCATTTCGGACTCGATAGTGCTTTGAATGCATCTGTGAAAGGTTCGTTACAAAAAGCTGCTGATCGAGCACGACGACAACTTCAGCGTCGTCGAAGCGTTGAACAAAGTTCAACATCTCACAAGACTTTCTCGGAGATCCCACACCGAGTTATATCGAACAATCAATCCGCTGATTCGCACACTGAACTAATAAAAGTAGAAAAAGAACCACAAAATAGTGTTGTTGGTTATATCACTCCTCTTTCACAATGTTCTCTCACTATTCATCTCAATGGATCGTCTCCATCTGCTCAAAGAACGGAAACCCCGAATACTCTATCTGCCCAACAGCTGGAACAGCTCTTAGAAGATTTCAATCCTTTTATTTTCCATACGCCACATCAACCTGTTCCAATCGCTCTCGTTAGCCGTATGTCGCACGGTGCGCCAGGTCATGGAGATACTGTTAATCCACAGAATGGCGCATGGCTGAGCGCCTTTCGATATGCTCAACAATCGATATTTATCCAATCTCCGATGTTTAATGCATCACTCGCTATCGACGGAGTTATCAACGCATGTCAGCGCGGTATCAAAGTTACTCTATGGCTCGATTTAGGGTATGACTATTTGAAAGAAGGCTTCGGAACATTTCAAGGTGGAACGAACCAGCACGTGGCAAAGAAACTCTTTCGAAAATTGAAAGAAAACAATAATGGATCAGAGAAGAATCTCGACATTTTCTGGTATACTGCAAAAGGTATGCTCGAGAATAACTGACTGGTTTAACAATCCAATTGATTTTCTATCATAGATCAAACGCNGTAATTGTTTTTCAAAAACGCGATCAAAAAGGATTAAACTATTACTTGCTCATCAGATAGTGATCTACAAAAAAAAATGTTCAGTCACTCCGCAATGAATAGTTCTATCCATCGAGAGAACCATTTAGTTCGAAAATTTAAACAAAAACATTACATATGTTATAGAGTTCATTATATACCAGAACACTAGTTCACGAGAGTAGTACTTTTGTAGGATACAACTTGTACGTAAATGGCTTTGTGCGAAGTTACTTAGTCTTCTTAATGAGAGTGTTTGATAGGTGATGTGACACTAATTTGTATCATGGTTTCTTCAAAAAACATATTCTTGTTACAGGATAAAAATTAAGGGAAAAAAGTGGATAGTACAACCGGAAATCTTCATTTCATTTCAGAAATGATCAAAACTTGTCATTGAAGAACTTTTCGTATCGTTCTCTAGACTTTCTAAATTGATTTTGAAATGGGTCGACGTCATAGTATTTATACTTCTTACACCTTGAAATATTCTTTCGTGACTTTTACATGTAGACTGAAATGTAAATAAAGTTTTGAACAAGGAAAATCAGCAGTCCAATATTTAATGAGAGAAAACTAAAATGAGGGAAATTACCTTTCCTTTTAATTTTGATTTCTAAACAAAGAAATGCCTAATATGTAAACTTGTTGGAAAATGAGATCAATTATTTGTGCGCTATGTCCTTCAATGGAAAACAATGTTTTTTGATCATTTTATTCATTATAAAACAAATTTCAGGTAAATTTTCAGGTTAATCCCGATGATAATTGATCTAAACACACGTCTTTTCGTAAATATAGGTTTTTCATATAATCGGCCAATTCTTTCTTCTACTTCGCAATGGAATCCGAATGGCACAACAATTGCGAACGAATCTATCATCGGATCAAATCCTTTTGATTTCTTTATCAATCAGAATAATACAATTTATATTTCAAATAAAAATAAGGAACAAATCCTCGTTTTTCTCTCTGGAAATGTGAGTTTAATTAAAGCTATATCTGTCAATATAACAAATTCATCAAGTTTGTTTGTAACCACAAAAGAAGACATTTTTGTTGATACGTTTCACTCCTCAACTAATGTTGTAAGTGAAATCAAGTCGAATTCGACAAAGTTGATTCCAATTCCACGAATGAATTTCTGTCAACAATGTTTTCATCTTTTCTTAAGTGAAAGTTATCAAACTCTTTATTGTTCATTATCTGAACAACATCAAGTTATTTCCAGATCATTAATCAATCCATGGAGCCATTCGTCAATTGTTGCGGGAACAGCGAGTCCCGGTTCCACATCAGCAACATTTCGCAATCATCGAGGAATCTTTTTTGATGAAAAAAGCCGAGAACTACTCGTTGCAGATTGCGGAAACCATCGAATTCAATTATTTGAGTATCAAAATTTACTGGGAACAACTGTCGTCGGAAATGGATCGCCCAACGTTACATTTGATCTTGATTGCCCAACTGGAATTGCGCTGAATAGTGAAAGTTACTTGTTTATTTGTTGATTCTCGTAATCATCGAATTATCGGTCAGAATACGAATGGTTTTCGTTGTTTATTCGGATGTAATCAATCAGAGGGTTCAGGTGCAAATCAATTAAGGTATCCGTCGGCTCTTAGTTTTGATTCGGTTGGAAATATTCTCGTTGTTGATCAAGGAAATAGTCGAATTCAAAAATTTAACCTGATTATCAATTCAGGATGTAAGTTGTAAAGTTGACCTTAATTGATATTTAAGATTTGATCACTTTTGAGTCCTTCTCTGTATGTAAAGTAACAAAAGTACTTTTATTAGAGATCTTTGTGAGAAAATCTTTCGTTTTTGACGATTTCGAGGTCGTTTTATCAATTGAAAGAGAATTTTTTTCTGTTTGGTACAAGATTTGTCGATTTGAGTTAATTATGAACAAGTTAAAGTGAGAAAACGTATGTAACTCGGCTTCTAAGTGACTTCAATAAGTATTTTTCTATTCAAGACAAATCGTTTCACTTCCTTTCTCATGGCTCTCTATTAAAGTCTGTGACTTTCCATTAAATAAGTTGTTCCAGCAAACACATTTTTATGCTAAAAGATTGATAGTGATTGATTTTCGAAAAGTTCTGAAATAAGCTTAGAGAATTTAGAAAAATGTTATGTGACTCGAAGAAGTACTTATTTCAAATCCGACGTTCCACGTTTGAAAGTCAGTAATTAGTCAAGCTTGATTGCAGTAGTTAACATTAAAATATGCATTACTGCATCAGGAATTGTCTTACCTATTCATTTCATTATGTTGCTCCCTATGCCGACAGTAACAGCCATTGTAACAATTGATAAGAGAAACTAATATTTTCTTCACGATGATTTTTTTATTTTTGTCGACTTCTAGTTTCAACTATTTGCTCGAATAGTTCGACAACCATAGGTGAATTCTCATACTATCATTCTAGTCCATTCATCCTACTCATTCCACTGTAGCTACGACAACAGTAGCACCTGGTGCAGCAACAACATTATGGTACATGAACAATCCCTGCTCACCACAAACTACCTACATGCACGTCACATTATCGTACGTTGCGCAGAGTGCCAAAGAAACAATAACATTCGCTGTAGTCAATGTCCCGGCCTACACATGGTTAGATGACATATCTGTTGTCGATGCAACTACTTCAGCACAACTGCTCTGCAATGGTGATTTCGAAAATGGAACATGCTCACCATGTTGGATCGGAAGTGGTTGTACGGGTCACATTTCGACAAATACACCACACAACGGAACATATGGTATCTACAACGGAGCCACATCGATGACTTATATGCAGCAGACGTTCAATACTACTATTGGTCGACATCTAAGAATTGGTTTCTGGACTAAATGGAGCGGTAGTATTAGTACAGGTATCACGACGAGTGTATCAATACAACCTTAGTTGCTCGTTGAACCGACTGACTTTTGAATGCTTTTTTTAGTTAGTTTTGCTTTGCTTGAGTAAACAAATTCTGGGCGTATTCATAAATACAAAATAATTTGAATGGATGAATAAGACAATAAAGCTGAATTATGACGTATTATGAGTCACTTTTCTCAAACAATCGAACCGTTCTTTATCTCTTTTATATGTATAAGTGTAAACAAGTTTCACAATATTGTAACCACGTGTTCTATTACGTACAAGAATAAATAAGTACAAAAAGCGATGTAATTTTCTTTTTTGTTTTGATTCAGTAGAATAATACGTATACAAATGAATGCTTCGCCACTAACTGATGAAACTGTAACTTCTGTCTACGCTTCCGGACATCCTAATATCAAATGTCCGAAAGATGCTGTTAAACTTCTCTTTGATAAATCAGTATATCAATCAGCAACTAAAATCAAGCGTGAATTACTTGAACACGAAATCACCCAAGATAAACTGGATGCTGTAGCGAAATATGGTCGATTTCCTTATCGCCCAAGTGATTTATTTCTTAAAGTATGTATTCCATCGACAACAAACAAACTTTCATAGAATCTATCAATTTTAGCTCTTTTATGGTGCGATTCGTACACTCGATGCTGATCCAATGGCCGGTTGTGTATCACCAAATTTAGTCGGTACGTCGGGTGTGATTCCTCTGACAATCATATCGACGATTCCGGATATCATGCAACACTACCATCACGTTATTGTGAATGCTCAGAAGGAAGTTCTATTCGCCACGTGTTGGTGGCAAAAAGGTGAAACAGCTCGCATTATTGGTGATGCTCTACGCGATTTGAACAAACGCGCTGCACAAGAAAATCGTTTTGTGATCGTCAAGCTTATGATCGATCATTTCAAAATCGGAAACGTTCTACATCCACATATGATTCTACCACCAAACAAATGGGCACAATGCAGTATTCCTACGGCTGAAGAACTTCCCAATCTCATGATAGAAGTGAATATCTACCACCAGCTCATCATGGGTGCATTTCATGCGAAATTTCTTGTCGTTGACCGAAAGATCACTTTGTTGAATACCAATAATATTTATGATCGGCCAAATTTAGAAATGATGATGCATTACGAAGGAGATATTGTCAATTCGTTTTACGATACATATTTGATTACTTGGCAGTTACCGTTCGAGCCAGAGCCTGCCTATTTACGAGAAGAAGCACCAGTCAATCAGGATTTCCATTTCGGACTCGATAGTGCTTTGAATGCATCTGTAAAAGGTTCGTTACAAAAAGCAGCTGATCGAGCACGACGTCAACTTCAGCGTCGTCGAAGCGTTGAACAAAGTTCAACATCTCACAAGACTTTTTCGGAGATCGCATACCGAGCTATATCAAACAATCAGTCCGCTGATTCGCATACTGAACTAACAAAAGTAACAAAAAAACCACAAGATAGTGTTATTGGTTATATCACTCCTCATTCACAATGTTCTCTCACTGTTCATCTCAATGGATCGTCTCCATCTGCTCAAAGAACGGAAACCCCCAGTACTCTGTCTGCCAAACAGTTGGAGCGGCTCTTAGAAGATTTCAATCCTTTTATTTTCCATACGCCACATCAACCTGTTCCCATCGCTCTTGTCAGCCGTATGTCGCACGGTGCGCCAGGTCATGGAGATACTGTTAATCCACAGAATGGTGCATGGCTGAGCGCCTTTCGATATGCTCAACAATCGATATTTATCCAATCTCCGATGTTTAATGCATCACTTGCTGTCGACGGAGTTATCAACGCTTGTCAGCGCGGTATCAAAGTTACTCTATGGCTCGATTTAGGCTATGATTATTTGAAAGAAGGCTTCGGAACATTTCAAGGTGGAACGAACCAACACGTGGCAAAGAAACTCTTTCGAAAATTGAAAGAAAACAATAATGGATCAGAGAAGAATCTCGACATTTTCTGGTATACTGCAAAAGGTATGCTCGAGAATAACTGGTTTAGCAATCCAATTGATTTTCTATTATAGATCAAACGCGTCCTTTCCACTTCTCTGAAAAGAAGCGAAATTGTCATATTAAATTCATGTCCGTCGACAATCAAATAGTCATCATGGGTAGTGGCAATATGGATACACAAACTTGGTGCCATTCTCAAGTAAGTTTCATCTTGTTTTCCCCTGATGTACGTTCTCATTTCACATTCAATAGGAAATCAATACAATGATCGATTCCCCACTGATCGCAAAAGAACTCATCGATGCGTTGTACAGAAATCAATCCACAGATAAATATGGTAAACTAAACGATGAGGGGAAATGGTCCGATGCCAGTGGCAAGTTTCGATTCTGAGGACGACAAATAGTACTGCATAGTATGAACTTTGCTACAGTGTTCAATTCATGTTTTATAAATAAATATGCATTGTCATCGTTACTAACACGTATAGATCGAATCATGTGATCTGGACAAAAGAAGCATCTGAAATGGTCAATTCCATACATCACAGCGGACGATGCACAGCTTCTTTGAAGTTGGCATCTGTTTGATCGTAGGCCAAGGAGAGAAGGCGGTTTCATGTCACTATCATATTTCTTTGCACTAAACAGTATTTCCGACGTGTTCATCGTCCTCTATTACACTAGGCATGCATTGACAACCATAATGATAGTTTCACATTTAACTTTCTTCTTTTTTTCTAATTAGAAAAGACTCAGTCGGGTGCATGTAATATATTACTCGAGTTATTGACGATAAAAGCGTGCTTAATTACATTCCAAATCTAACGATAAGAATATACTAAACCATTTTACTAAAGTTAAGATTGAGTAAAACGATGAGCGATTGTTTCGATCTCAAAGCAAAACATTTGATGTACAACATGGAAATATCATTTTTGTTACGAACTATGTTAAATTGAAGATTACATTTGGAGCGACTCGTTGTGGACGATACCGATTAATATGCATTTGAAAGATCACGTACACAAACTGTCGACGAAAACGTTCGGAAACGATCATATAAATATAAAATGGCGACTAAAACATGAGGCGGGCAAAAAAAAGCTGAGAAATAATAAACAAAGATGACTTACAGCAAAGAATAAATAATATAAGCAAAGAGTAATTGCATAAGCTAAATTAAGTTGTGCTCGAGCACGAGAATCTTGAATATTTCCATAAACTACGATAAAGTAAACGATTAGTTGTGGTAAAAGCATCATATTAATGCAAAAAATTAGAATAAGAACCATAGAATTCAATTGCTTGTCAAGCTCTTGTCTAACGAATGGAACCGTTCGATAGCTCAATTGTTGAATATTTCGATAGATTAGGACACCGAAAGTAGATGTTATGGTAAGAGGAATGACATTTGCCAACACAACTGAATTAAAATAAATGTTGAATTTGTCAAAATCGATACTTGTACTAACACAAATTGTTTCATTCGATGTCACCGATAACATCCTGTGGTCATAAACAATCATACAAGGACTTTGTTCGATAACGAAGATGACAATCAAACCGAGAAGGATTCGTCGGGAAACATGAATATTACACCATTGTTGCCAACGAGGTCGAGCACATGTGGCAAAGTATTGATCGATTGTCGCCAGACAAATACATCCAAGAGAACTTCCCGTAGACACTTGAAGGAAGAATAATCGAAATTTACAATAAAACAATGAAGTACGTGTGAAGTCAATGTCATAACCAGTGATTAAAATACGCGATAATAAACCAGTGATCAGTTGACCAAGATTCAATAATGACATTACAGTCAGATAGGATGCACATGAACTTTGTCGAAAGGTTTGAAGACTCAAGAATACAAGTATATTGAAAATACCACCGACAAGACCGAATGATAAGATAGGAATGCCCATATAGATGAACACTTGCCGATAGGAATCGACTAGGCTTGTGACAACTGCTGATGACATGAGTTGAATGTACTTTTAGCAATTTAGTTTTTCTGGTAACAACAAACGAAACTTGTCAACTACTGTGCCTGATCTTTTGTTCGCGAATGGATAGTTTTATAACTACAAATCTTTCTTTTCCTTGTAATTGGTATATAAGAATAAAGATGGATTTCTTTTTCTGTAATTAGTTGTCAGATAATAGGAGAAAGAAAGACGAACGAAGTGATCCGTAGTTATTAGATTATTACAGACGTGCGAATTAATGTGAGTAGAATATTTTTACACGCGTGTCAACTTAATATCATAAGAAATACATCCAAGAGAACTTTTCACCCTCAGAAGATCGCATGTGTGTCCTCATATTAAAAGAAATGTCATAAAATATCCGAAAAGGACGATGAATGGGAGTACATATGAGTCACTCATGCTAATCGTTGAGGTACGAACTTTTATTAATATTCTACGGATTTCCTATTTTCGAACCAATTACAAATGAAATTTGAAAAGTATGTGTTCAATGGTATAATCCGATCCTCTTGATCGTTCGGCAGTTTCATCAAAGTTGCTTGAATGCTCGCAGCAACCATCAGACTAATTGTCAGGTCGAACTTTTCGGCTGCTGTTGGATTTAAAATTCCTAAAAATGTGATCGGCATTCCACCATTTACAACTGTTATTTCTTTGCTATTTTCAATAAGAAACTTGATATTTCGATGAATATCCTCATCATTCAATTTATCGAACTCTTCCTTCGATAATCGGATTTGTATGTCATCAGCACGCCTTTCCGATGCATATTGAATCATTTCATGAAACGGAAATTCGATTGCTGCCGATGAAACGCTGATTAAATATGAATTGTTACGTAATAGCGATAGAGACGACATCGATAATGAACATCGACCAGCACAACCGATAATATAATTAAATTCATTTGTCTTATCCCATTGATTGAACAATCGAAATCCATCGCTCTCTGCCGAAGTTCTTTTGTTCATATCTGTATCCCATATGTAAACTGAATCTTTTGAAAACATTCCTAGATCTCCACCATGTGTCAATGCGTGTGCAATCGCTTGTCCAATCGCCCCGTATCCAAGTAATAAACATTGATCGTTCTTGGAAGGCTTGGGGATTTGCAAATGAACGGGAGCGTCATAAAAAAGGTACGATAACATATTCAGACAAGTTTCAGCGATTATCACAGATTCTAAACGTTTTTTTGGTTCACTTGTAGCAACATCAACTATTGATATGCCAAGTTTCTTCAACGCAATCGGAATTTTTGGCTGATCGATATATTTAAACAAACCACGAGATGTTTGCTCAACGAGCCGGATTTGATTTGTTTTTAAATACGATAAAATCAATTTGGCATCACCTTCCGATAGTCCCAACGTCAATGGCAGATTGCAGCTTAGTTCATTTGGATCTAGTTTATTTTCTTCGATATCGAATAGGATGGTTATTGCTTCGGAAAAACAGCCGCCATCATCTAAAATAAGTAAATTATTCGGTTGGTGCTGGGTTTTCATCGATTCCATTTGAATCATTTGTTTTAAATGAACTAAAACATTCATTAAACGATATTTATCGTAATTGTAACATAAACGGTACGATGACGAATTGAATAGATTTTCTTTCGGAATTTGAAAGTGCTTGACTAAGAACGCCTCGAACTGCGTATTATGAGAATATGACGGAGGAAGGAAATACACATGTTTTGGCAAGGCACCAAGACGAATTAGTGCTTCAACTTGTGCGCTAACGTCACCCAGTTCATGTTGAATGTTTAATACTGAATACTGTTTCAATGGTTGAAAGCCTTCGTATTGTCTCACAATTGAAGATAATAAAGGAACGTTTGATAAACGGAGACATTCTTGTTTAACACGGTTATGGAAGGGAATATGTTGAGTAATGTTTCTCATTTGATGAACAAAGGGTGACCGAATACATTGTAAATGCTGCATTGAAGTTAATCTGAAAATTTTCAAAAGATTCTTTGCTTTTCGAGGATGCCATATAAGCACTGATAAGAACTACCGAACAAGAGAACACGTGCATCGATTCTTTATTCAAGGAGAGCGAAAAAGCGTTATCAACTTCACATTTTCTGAATAACCCATGTTCTGTTATTTCGCAAGCAAAGAAAATAACGAAAAACGATCAAAGTAGCGCACACTTAGTGTAGTCGTGATATCATGAAGAATTTGGTATCATGAATAGACGTAGATCACTGTATCAAGTCGTCGACGAATTGATGGGCAGTGATTCTGTCATTATTCCTTTTTGTCTAGAATTTCAGCTAGTTCTGATAGCTTATATTTTGTGCTTCGATCTTGATTAAAATAAAAAGAGAGAAAGAGGACATCACATCATGTAAAGAAAATGGACTCAAACGAATAGAAAAATGAATATGTTTCTCAATATGAGATAACAACTTAGATAATAATGATGATAAGAGATACTTTGTGCGAAACAGTAAATAACATGCTCAGTATAGAGGGACAGATAGCCAAAATAGTATATATTTCTTGAGTAACGAGTCCGACTATATTTTTATACAGGGTTTTATATAATCAAAAGTCAATAATAAACCTATGGAATTATTTGTCAATGTTTTTTTTCTATTTTAGTTCGTTTGCTGTATTGAAGAGCAAATTCAATGGATAGAAGTGAATATGATAAGGTGCCTACACATGATGAACAAACGGAATCTATTTCGAAGAAAACTATTATGGACCGAGCACACCAATTGTGAGTGTTGTAGATGTTCAATGAATAGAGTGACGACTTTTTCGATATCTCAATGATTTAGATCGTGGTGTTCAATTGCTTTCACGCGAAATAGATTGAAGATTATATGTACAGCGTTGGTACTTGTTATCGCTGTTGCTGTTTCGATAGGGTTCTTCGCCTTTTCTCAACCATTATCGAACGATCAAGGTAATGTTGTGAAATGTAATTAATAATCGATAGCTTTCGTGAAGTTACAGCTACGGCTGTGAATATTCGTATCTTCTTCTCATGGGCATAGTTTTCATTCTAACCTATTAGTCACTGATGCTTTTGTATATTTTGATAGACGATACAGTTCTTCAACTGCGGTCATACGTAGGAAACAAAGTAAATGATTAGTATGTGCATAGTTAAATAAGTTTGATGAATTTTCAAGAGGCGCCCAACAACAAATAATCTTGGATATATGAACATTTACATCGACCAGGACAATCGACGACCCTATCAACGGTTTCGTTTTCCTGTAGCTCGATACAGTCGTCGTGACAATCGTCAGTTTTCTTTAAATTATTGTCCCTATTGATTTGATCCATTTTAACTTTTCTCTTCCAGCGCTACGTGGTCCATTTTTCAGTTTCTTACCGTCGGTCCCCATCTTTGCCGATCGATTATCTAAACAAACCATCATTTATTCATCATCAGGCGGTAAACCATATACTTATTGATTATTCGAAGCAAAGAGAATTTCTTGCGTTTGTTCTAGTTTACATCATTCCACCCGTGATCAACATGTATGGTCAAGTGTTTTCTGTTGCTCAACTCATCGCTTCAGGTTATGCAAGTTTAGTCAGCAGTGGATCGGCCTTGACTGGAAACATCGATATGCTTCGTTATTTTAATCCGATACCATGTACGTTTATATTACAGAATTTTCTATTTACAGGCAACGCTCTCTATTGTATAGTGATTGGTCCAGGTATCCCAGTACTCAATCCTACCAAAGGTGGCTTTAGCGGTGGAATGCATGGTAACTTTGGTTCGTTTCATAAAACTCAAGACTATGAAGCAACGGCAGAAGGCGACTATTCGCAAGAAACACAAGAAGATGGATATGACGGAGACGAAGAAGAAGACGAAGGAGAACGAAGTTATTATCGATCTCCTTACAACTCACGTAGAACGACCAAAAAAGCACGCCAAACAAGTAAATACACAAGTACAACATTAGGTAAGTTTATAATTAGTATGGAGAACAAAAACTAAGCGATCTATTGTCTACAACTTTGAACATCCTATTATTCTCTTTCAGCATCTCATCACGTGGTTAATGTTCTGGCTCAAAATAATGACACAATAGACATAGAAAATAGTCACACGTGCCGTTCGCCGATGCTTAATTTAACAGCCACAGGTAGCTCCACAGTGAACAATGTTTGTTCGCTTAATCAGTTGAATATCAAAGCCAAAGGCAAAGCAACCATCATGGCAATGCCCTCGTCATGTCCGCAAACAGCTGAGATTCATGCAGCAGGAGCAGCTCGTGTCAAAAACGTATGTGCAATGGATTTAATGAAGATAGACATCGAAGATAAATCTGTCGTATCTATGGATCCATCTTCACCATGTCCTAAAATGGCTACCGTTACAGTTAATAACACATCTGAAATTGAAAATCTTTGTGCTAGTGATCACTTGGATGTAATGATATTTCAAGCTAATAAGATTACTTTCAATTCAACAACATCATGTCCAAAAGTCAGCGCTTTTTATATGAAATCGGTCGATTCTGTTTCCGATCTTTGTGCAAGTGAAGAAATGAGTTTAATATCCGCTCAAATGGAAAAGATTTCTATCAATTCAGCGACAGCATGCCCACAAAAAGTTGTCCTTGACGCTCAGGATATAACCGAAGTTTCCAATCTCTGTGCTAGTGAACACATGGACATAACAGCAGTTGGTATAGGCTCTGTTACTGTGAATTCATCGGGTGTATGTCCCGAAAAGGTTCTTCTTAGTGTTCAAAGTGCACAAGATATTAAGAACATCTGTGCAAGTGAGGAAATGTACATAGCAACAGATAGGTTAGGTCTTCTTTCAATTGATTCTGCAGCCGCGTGTCCAAAGAAGACTTTTCTTGCTGCTCGAAGTATACANGTACAGAAATCAATCCACAGATAAATATGGTAAATTAAACGATGAGGGAAAATGGTCCGATGCCAGTGGCAAGTTTCGATTCTGAGAACGACAACTAGTACTGCATAGTATGAACTGTTGTGCTACAGTGTTCAATTCGTGTTTTATAAATAAATATGCATTTTCATCGTTACTAACACGTATAGATCGAATCATGTGATCTGAACAAGATAAAGCATCTGAAATGGTCAATTCCATACATCACAGTGGGCAATGCACAGCTTCTACGAAGTTGGCATCTGTTTGATTGTAGCACAAGGAAAGAAGGCCGTTTCATATCACGATCACATTTCTTTACACTAAACAGTATTTCCGACGTATTCGTCGACCTCTATTACAACCATCATTATAGTTTCACATTTATCTTTCTTCTTTTTCTAATAAGAGAAAAGTCTCAGTTAAGTGTATGTAATATATTACTTCAGTTATTGGCGGTAAAAGCGTGCTTAATTACATTCCAGATCTAACGATAAGAATATACTAAAACATTCTACTGAATTTAAGATCGGATAAAACGAAACGACGAGCGACTTTTTCAATCTCGAAGCAAAAAATTTGTTGTACAACATGAAAATATCATTTTTGTTATGAACTATGTTAAGTTGAAGATTACATTTGGAGCGACTCGTTGTGGACGATACCGATTAATATGCATTTGAAAGATCACGTACACAAACTGCCGACGAAAACGTTCCGAAACGATCATATAAATATAAAATGACGACTAAAACATGAGACGGACACAAAAAAGCTGAGAAATAATGAACAAAGATGACTTACAGCAAAGAATGAATAATATAAGCAAAGAGTAATTGCATAAGCCAAATTAAGTTGTGCTCGAGTACGAGAATTTTGAATATTTCCATAAACTGCGATAAAGTAAACGATCAGTTGTGGTAAAAACGTCATATGAATGCAAAAAATTAGAATAAGAACCATAGAATTTAATTGCTTATCGAGCTCTTGTCTAACCAATGGAACGGTTCGATAGCTCAATTGTTGAATATTTCGATAGATTAGGACACCGAAAGTAGATGTTATGGTAAGAGGAATGACATTCCCTAACACAAGTGAATTAAAATAAATGTTGAATTTGTCAAAATCGATACTTGTACTAACACAAATTGTTTCATTCGATGTCACCGATAAGATCCTGTGGTCATAAACAATCATACAAGGACTTTGTTCGATAATGACGATGACAATCAAACCGAACAGAATTCGTCGGGATAAATAAATATTACACCATTGTTGCCAACGAGGTCGAGCACATGTGGCAAAGTATTGATCGATTGTCGCCAGACAAATACATCCAAGAGAACTTGCCGTAGACACTTGAAGGAAGAATAATCGGAATTTACAATAAAACAATGAAGTACGTGTGAGGTCAATGTCATAACCAGTGATTAAAATACGCGATAATAAACCAGTGATCAGTTGACCAAGATTCAATAATGACATTGTAGTCAGATAGAATGCACATGAACTTTGTCGAAAGGTTCGAAGACTCAAGAATACAAGTATATTGAAAATATCACCGACAAGACCGAATGATAAGATAGGAATGCCCATATAGATGAACACTTGCCGATAGGAATCGATTAGGCTTGTGACAACTGCTGATGACATGAGTTGAATGTAATTTTAGCAATTTAGTTTTTCTGGTAGGAAAAAACGAAACTTGTCAGCTAGTGTGGGTGATCTGATGGTTTTGTAACTACAAATCTTTCTTTTTTTTTGTAATTGGTATATAAGAACAAAGATGGATTTCTTCTTCTGTAATTAATTGTCAGATAATAGGAGAAAGAAAGACGAACGAAGTGATCCACAGTTATTAGGTTATTACAGATGTGTGAATTAATGTGAGTAGAATAGTTTTACACGCGTGTTAATTCAATATCATAAGATATACATCCCAGAGAATTTTTCACCTTCAGAAGATTGCATGTGTGTCTTTATATTAAAAGAAATGTCATAAAATATCCGAGAAGGACGATGAATGTGGGTACATACAAGTCACTCACGCTGATCGTTGAGATATGAACTTTTATTAATATTCTACGGATTTCCTAGTTTCGAACCAATTACAAATGAAATTTGAAAAGTTTGTGTTCAATGGTATAATCCGATTCTCTTGATCGTTCGCCAGTTTCATCAAAGTTGCTTGAATGCTCGCAGCAACCATTAGACTAATTGTCAGGTCGAACTTTTCAGGTACTGTTGGATTTAAAATTCCCAAGAATGTGATCGGCATTCCACCATTTACAACTGTTATTTCTTTGCTATTTTCAATAAGAAACTTAATATTTCGATGAATATCCTCATCATTCAATTTATCGAACTCTTCCTTCGATAATCGGATTTGTATATCATCAGCACGCCTTTCCGATGCATATTGAATCATTTCATGAAACGGAAATTCGATTGCTGCCGATGAAACGCTGATTAAATATGAACTGTTACGTAATAGCGATAGAGACGACATTGATAATGAACATCGACCAGCACAACCGATAATATAATTAAATTCATTTGTCTTATCCCATTGATTGAACAGTCGAAATCCATCGCTCTCTGCCGAAGTTCTTTTGTTCATATCTGTATCCCATATGTAAACCGAATCTTTTGAAAACATTCCTAGATCTCCACCATGCGTCAAGGCGTATGCAATCGCTTGTCCAATCGCCCCATATCCAAGTAATAAACATTGATCGTTCTTGGAAGGTTTGGGGATTTTTAAATGAGCGGGAGCGTCATAAAAAAGGTAAGATAACATATTTAGACAAGTTTCAGCGATTATCACAGATTCTAAACGTTTTTTCGGTTCACTCGTAGCAACATCAACTATTGATATGCCAAGTTTTTTCAACGCAATCGGAATTTTTGGCTGATCAATATATTTAAACAAACCACGTGATGTTTGCTCAACGAGACGGATTTGATTTGTTTTTAAAAACGATAAAATTAATTTCGCATCACGTTCCGACAGCTCCAACGTCGATGGCAGATTGCAGCTTAGTTCATTTGGATCTAGTTTATTTTCTTCGATATCGAATAGGATGGTTATTGCTTCAGAAAAACAACCGCCATCATCTAAAATAAGTAAATTATTCGATTGGTTCTGGGTTTTCATCGATTCCAGTTGAATCATTTGTTTTAGATGAACTAAAACATTCATTAAACGATATTTATCGTAATTGTAACGTAGTCGATACGATGACGAATCGAACAGATTTTCTTTCGGGATGTGAAAATGCTTGGCTAAGAACGCCTCGAACTGCTTATTATGAGAATATGACGGAGGAAGGAAATACACATGTTTTGGCAAGGCACCAAGACGAATTAATGCTTCAACTTGTGCGCTAACGTCACCTAGTTCATGTTGAATATTTAATACCGAATAGTGTTTCAATGGTTGAATGCTTTCATATTGTTTCACAATTGAAGATAATAAGGGAACGTTTGATAAACGAAGACATTCTTGTTTAACACGGTTATGGAAGGGAATATGGTGAGCAATGTTTCTCATTTGATGAACAAAGGGTGACCGAATGCATTGTAAATGCTGCATTGAAGTTAATCTGAAAATTTTCAAAAGATTCTTTCCTTTTCGTAAATGCCATATAAGTACTGATAAGAACTACCGAACAAGAGAACACGTGCATCGATTCTTTATTAGAGAAGAACAAAAAAGCGTTATCAACTTCACATTTTCTGAATAAACCATGTTCTGTTATTTCGCAAGCAAAGAAAATAACGAAAAACGAATAATTCTATGCACATATCGCATACAACCATCAATATTTACGTATATCAGATGAGATATTCAATATTGTTACTGTCTATACATTGAATCGTAAAAATAAAATCATGATCAAAGTAGCGAACACTTAGTAATCAGGAGATTATGAAGAATTTGGTGACATAGATAGACGTAGATCACTGTATCATGTCGTTGATGAATTGATGGGCAGTGATTCTGTCATTAGCCCTCTTTGTCTAGGATTTCAGCTAGTTCTGATAGCTTATATTTTGTGCTTCAATGTTGACTAAAATACAAAGAGAGAAAGAGGACATCATATGATGCAAGAAAATGGACTCAAACGAATAGAAAAATGAATGTTTCTCAATATGAGATAACAACTCAGATGATGATAATGATAAGATATACTTTGTTCGAAACAGTAAACAACATGCTCAGTATAGAGAGACAGATAGCCAAAATAGTATATATTTCTTGAGTAACGAGTCCGACTATATTTTTATACAGGACTTTATATAATCAAAAATCAATAATAAACCAATGGAGTTATTTTTCAATGTTTTGTTTCTATTTTAGTTCGTTTGCTGTATTGAAGAGCAACTTCAATGGATAGACGTGAATATAATAAGGTGTCTACAAATGATGAACAAACGGAATCTATTTCGAAGAAAACTATTATGCACCGAGCACACCCATTGTGAGTGCTGTAAATGTTTAGTGAATAGAGTGACGAGTTTTTCGATATCTCAATGATTTAGATCGTGGTGTTCGATTGTTTTCACGCGAAATAGATTGAAGATTATATGTACAGTGTTGGTACTTGTTATCGCTGTTGCTGTTTCGATGAGGTTCTTCGCTTTTTCTCGATCATCATCGAACGATCAAGGTAATGTTGTGAAATGTAATCAATAATCGATAGCTTTTGTGAAGGTATAGCTACTACTGTGAATATTCGTACCTTCTTCTCATGAGCATAATTTTCCTTCTGATCTGCCAGTCACTGATGCTTTTGAATATTTTGATAGATGATACAGTTCTTCAACTGCGGTCATATGTAGGAAACAAAGTAAATGATTAGTATGTGCATAGTTGAATCAGTTTGATGAATTTTTAAGAGACGTCCACCAACAACAAATAGTCTTGGATATATGAACATTTACATCGATCAAAGCAATCGACGATCCTATCAACGATTTCGTTTTCCTGTAGCTCGATACAATCGTCGTGACAATCGTCGGTTTTCTTTAAATCATTGTCCTTATTGATTTGATCCATTTTAACTTTTTTTTCCAGCGCTACGTGGTCCATTTGTCAGTTTCTTACCATCGGTCCCCATCTTTGCTGATCGATTATCTAAACAAACCATCATTTATTCATCATCAGGCGGTAAACCATATACTTATTGATTATTCGAAGTAAAGAGAATTTTTTGCGTTTGTTCTAGTTTACATAATTCCACCAGTGATCAACATGTATGGCCAAGTATTTTCTGTTGCTCAACTCATCGCTTCAGGTTATGCAAGTTTAGTCAGCAGTGGATCGGCCTTGACTGGAAACATTGATATGCTTCGTTATTTTAATCCGATACCGTGTATGTTTATATTACAGAATTTTCTATTTATACACAACGCTCTTTATTATAGTGATTGGTCCAAGCATCCCAGTGTTCAATCCTACCAAAGGTGGTTTTAGCGGTGGAATGCATGGTAACTTTGGTTCGTTTCATAAAACTCAAGACTATCAAGGAATGGCAGAAGACGACTATTCGCACGAAATACAAGAAGATGATTATGAAGAAGAAGAGGACGAAGACGAAGACGAAGGAAAACGAAACTATTATCGATCTCCTTACAACTCACGTAGAACGACCAGAAAAGCACGCCAAACAAGTAAATACGCAACTACAACATTAGGTAAGTTTATAATACGGAGAACAAAAACTAAGGAATCTGTTGTCTACAACTTTCAACATTTCTAATATAAATCTAAACAGCAATTTCTGTGGTTAGCTTTTGACTTCCTATTACTCTCTTTCAGCATCTCGTCACATGGTTCATGTCCTGGCTCAAAATAATGACACAATAGACATAGAAAATAGGCACACTTGCCGTTCGCCGATGCTTAATTTAACAGCCACAGGGAGTTCCACAGTGAACAATGTTTGTTCGCTTAATCAGCTGAATATCAAAGCAAAGAACAGAGCAACCATCATTTCAACGCCCTCATCATGTCCACAAATAACTGAGATTCATGCAGCAGGAGCAGCTCGTGTCAAAAACGTATGTGCAATGGATTTAATGAAGATAGACATCGAAGATAAATCTGTCGTATCTATGAATCCAGCTTCACCATGTCCTAAAATGACTACCGTTACAGTTAATAACACATCTGAAATTGAAAATCTTTGTGCTAGTGATCATTTGGATATAATGGTATTTCAAGCTAATAAGATTACTTTCAATTCAACAACTTGTCCAAAAGTCAGCGCTTTTTATATGACCTCGGTCGATTCGGTTTCCGATCTTTGTGCAAGTGAAGAAATGAGTTTAATATCCGCTCAAATGGAAACGATTTCCATCAATTCAGCGGCAGCATGTCCACAAAAAGTTGTCCTTGATGCTCAAGATATAACCGAAGTTTCCAACCTCTGTGCTAGTGAACACATGGACATAACAGCAGCTGGCATAGGCTCTATTACTGTGAATTCATCGGGTGTATGTCCCGAAAGGGTTCTTCTTAGTGTTCAAAGTGCACAAAATATTAAGAACATCTGTGCAAGTGAGGAAATGTACATAGCAACAGATAGGTTAGGTCTTCTTTCAATTGATTCTGCAGCCGCGTGTCCAAAGAAGACTTTTCTTGCTGCTCGAAGTATACAGAACATTGAGAATCTCTGTGCAAGCGAAGAAATGAACATAGCAGCCACGACCATAGGTTCAATCGCCATTGATTCATCAACGGCCTGTCCAAGGAAAGTTCTTCTTAGTATTCAAAATATGACTACAGTCTCCAATCTTTGTGCGAGTGAAGAAATGAATATAACACTACGTAATGTTATGAATGTTTCTGTAACTGCATCGTGGCCTTGTCCAAAGTTAGCTGCTCTTAAAATTACTCAAAATAGTTCTATTGCCAATGCTTGTGCACAAGACTCTTTGGAAATTAGTGGTTCGAATTCAACTGTGAATGTGAGTGTATCTGACTGTGCTGCTTTTGCCACTGTCATAGGTAGTGATGGATTAACCGTTAATAATCTCTGCTCGACAAATGAAACGCGTATCCAAGCAACAAACTCCACGATACATATGACAAAATCAAGATGTCCACTTGTTGCGAATATTACAGCCACTGATTCAGCAATCGTGTATGTTTGTGCTACGAAGGCGATTAATGCAATTGTTTCACAAAATGCAATTGTATACTATAAGGGATCATTGAATCACACACAGACAAGTAGCGGTGGCCAATTGCTGGAATGGCCGTGAAACTTGCACAGAAATGTATAAACTACCAGACAATTATTAGTTAGATGAAATCTTTACTAGAAAGACAAGTTAAGTCTCTAAATATCGCGTACAGCAGCCGGTTTTTTTTCTGACAGATTAAGATCTCCGACTAAATATAATTATCTAGAGAATTTTCCACTGAAGTACATTCATTATACAAGCATTGTGACACATTCGACACTTTTCTAATTGTTTTTATCTATGCGATTGACCTCTGTTGATCTTTTTGTAATTTACTATGCATATAAATTTGGTTTCTATATTTCTTTTTACAGTCTCCTAAAAAACCGTCTTGCTGATGAAGATGTCAATGGCATTTCTATACGTCTTTTATTTGTTCAGATGCAGTTTCATCATAGCAGACTTTTTATTCATTGAAGATTATTTTAGAAAGCCCATCATGAGTCGTGCGATGCTTGCGACGATGATTTTTACATTTCTGGTACTGTCATGTTTGTCGGAACAAATAGCAGCAACATCAAACGGGTATCTAAATATTACTGATCAACAAACGAGTTCAGTCTATGATGATGATGATGTCAGTCATATTCAGAGATCGCCGACAATTCTCAATCTGATCGAAAGGCTATCAATATTATTGCTTATTATTCAAAGTTCAGAGGACATCGAACAAATAATCTACACTATTCTCCGACTCTGTCTGTCGTCAAAAACACATCCGACACTTAGCAGTGTAATATCATCCTTATCAGGCGACAATGCGTATCCGATAGTTGCCGTACAATTACCAATGATGAACGAAAAAGAATTTTGTATATCGATGATCACATGTGCTTGCAATCTAGAGTGGCCAAAAGATCGGTTAATTATTCAAGTACTCGATGATTCTACTGATGAAATAGTTATGGCGATGATTGATCGATGCGCACAAGAATGGCTTGATCGAGGGTATCGAATTAGTGTCGTTCGGCGTAAAAATCGACATGGTTTCAAAGCAGGAAACTTAAAAAATGGCCTAGAAAAACTTCCACGATGTGAATTTATTGCATTGTTCGATGTTGACTTTTTGCCACAAGAAAACTTTTTGATTAAAACAATACCCATTCTTTTAAAAGATCCGAAAGTGGCCTATGCGCAAGCACGATGGACATTTACAAATGGAAAAGAATCGCTACTGACACACATGCAAGAAATCGTTCTCAATCATCATCATAAGTGTGAACAAGACGTCAAGTATCGTATGTATTCCTTCTTTCAATTCAACGGATCTGCTTGTGTTTGGCGGACCAACGCTATTTATCAATGTGGAGGTTGGCATACAGACACTTTGGTCGAAGATTTGGATATTTCAATTCGAGCTTTTACGAATGGTTGGCGTTCTGCTTACATAGTCGATGTTGAATGTCTTAATGAACTTCCACCTACACTTTCGGCGTACCTCTCACAACAGTACCGATGGTTTAGTGGACCTGCACAAGTTTTTCGCAAGTTATTTCAAACGGTATGTACAACATCACACATGGATATTTATCGAAAGTTGCATTGCTTATGGATGCTTCTTCGGCCATGTCTTTACATTACTCGTTTCATTGTATTTCTTCTGAATATTGCCATCAACGCTTGTTGGAGGAAAACAACCCGTATGAACGTTTTCATCACATTTCTTCCCATACTTTTATCCTCAAACGTTTTGCTCTACACACCCGGGCAAATTCATTTGACGCTAGTCTATTCACTTTTTTGTAATGCTATGCTATTTCATCATGCTATTTCTGCCATAGCTGGATTTTTCAATTTTGGTTCCGCTAGAAGATGGATCGTTACTCCAAAATTTGGCACACAGCCGTGTTATGTTCGCAATACAACTATTCACTATCGCAACCACTATACTCATTCAACCGTATCCATGAAAAACGCGCTGTTTTCATGGAGAATAATTGAGAATATCATCATGTGGCAAAGTTCAGTCTGCCTCGCAATTCACCACAAAGTCAGCCACCTTCAAATACACAAAGGATTTTTGGCTATGATGCTGTATATCATTGTATTTTCATGCGTGGCGTTGTTGAACGAGCAGTATCTTATCAGTATGCATTTGACGGTAAACGCACTTATGTATAGTACATTCGCATTCGGATATTTAGGGAGATTTCAATAAAAGTATTGTTGAGACGTAAATATTTCGTAGTAGTTCATAAAATAAGTTCATTGGAAGTTACATGGATACAAAAAATTATTTACAAAACTAAGCTATGATTTTCCTTCAACGTCGACTGCTTCATTTCAAATATGAAATGACACGTAGATTTAATTAAATCGACTTTTATTCTTTTAAAACGCAAGTTTAAAGACTTTCTCTCTGCCTAAGTGAAATTTCTGCTATTACAAGTGATGGCGCATGCCATATAAGCGTAACTTTTAGCCATGTTTTTCCTAATTTGAAGATACGTTTCAGTCAAAAAAAAGGGTGATGACTCCGGACTACGCGCAGGAACAATAGTATTTGATAACCTTATGCAAATTCAGGATAATGATACTAAAGAAGTTCAACATGGTTTGAATTTGGAATATCCTTGAGTTATTGATGGGTGAGACCAAGACGCAATGTAAATGTTAGGATCATTACAACCAGCTCAGGTAGTACTAAGAAGGAAACAGTATGAATAAATATATGCGTAGTTATTTCTTTTTTTCTTCATATTTTTTCCTATTAGCTACTTGAATAGTTTTGGATTTATGATAATTGTAGAAGAATGCTTTGTGGGTGAAAATGAAACTTAGCAGTGCTTTTTGAATAGTCGATTTCAACAACTTATGTTAGCTGCTCTACCGACCAAGAACTTTATTTTAAAACTGAAATACGCTCAGACTTAACTAGTTATGAACCATTTCAAACGAATTTATTCAGCTGCGGTTACAACCAAAGCAATCATCGCCCTATCTTCACGAAATACAACGCTTATGTAAAACAATATTCCAGTCAAGCATTCAATCCACTCAACACCATCCAGTTCAGTTTATTAGATTACCGGGAGCATATTTCGTAGACAGAACCTAACATTCCCTTGTGAATTACATCAATCTGTACGATATACGACATGATTAATTCATATATCATAAATCTATTTCAGAAGATGGCATATAAAGAAACACGGAATTAATCTTATATGTCTGTCAATAGTTAACAATGCTGAAAACTACGTAAAAAGTATCTTGTTCACCAGAATAATTCGAAGCGTCACAAGCTCGTTTTCGTTCCAAACTTAGTTTGATCCTAAATCTGAGTGTCTATCCTATCAATTATTATGTTGGTTTTGTTTTGAGTATGCTCACGTAAATGAGACGCTAATCTGAAAGTCTCCCCTTAACATTAGATAATTATACAGACTATCACCTTTTTATGCATTATACTTATTTCTTGATGACTGTTTCTTTTTTTGTTCAAAATGTGTTACTGTATTATTTATTTTATCGGTTATATTACGTTTGATCTGTTAAATAAACTAGAAATTGCATAGAATCGGAATAGGCAAATGTGATGAATTTGACATATAATATCAACGCTCTTTCCTATTGTGTAATTGCTATTATAGTTGTTCAATGTGAAAATCAAGGATGATCATTAAGGAAATTTCAACATTTGCCTACCCATATCTCTGTTTATGTTTTCATATTTTATTAAGAAACGATTGAAACCATTTTTTTAATATAATACTTTTAGCCTGCAAGTTTGCCTTCATCTATGCTACTGTCCACTTTTCTTAAAGAATATGTTAAGTACAAGAAGTTCAGATATCATTCGGAAAGACAGAATGTGAGTTTTTTTTTATTGTTTCAAAATTTGTCTGCAGAATACGTGAAAGTATTGTCAACAGTAGTAACTCGATCAGATGGAAATATGAAAACGTTACCGGTGACCGCACCCGAAAAAATGATCTTTACTGTACGGAAGAAGAACAAAACTCAATGCTCCAAAAGCGTACGAATCTCATGAAACTGGTATCATTCGAAGACACGTCGAATTTTGAATTCAAAGTTTAACGCTTTCACCTTGTGTATTTCGCTTTAGTTAACATATGGAAAGCAATTCATGTGTAACTTTTATAACAGTTGTTCTTTTTTTGTTAAATCTAATGTTCGTAGCATATCACGCGTTTTGAGATCAGGAGAGGATTGTAATTAAATTTGACATTTCAAATTGGGATCGCTTATGAAAAAAAATATTATATTAGAGGAAGTACTTTGCAGCTGCTTTTTTTAAAATAACTTTTGAATACAGCTCGTATACGACATATATTAGAATGTTAAAGCATTGTAAAACGAGTAAAATGAGCCTTGGAAAAATAATTATCTCTCTGAGACTAGCCAGGAGAATCTCGGATTTACCTTTAGATAAGTTTTCAATATGCATCCCATACGTAAAGAATTTTAGATGTGTTGATGTGAGCTTAAACTTTCTTTTTTAATAATGGCAAATGAAATGAACAGTACTTTTGTTGATGAAGAAGCTTTAGCTTACCAACAACTTCCTATCACTTTTTCTATTCGATTTTGGATTTATCTCATTTCCAACGTTTTATCGCTACCATTCTGTTTCTTCATTCTCTTTCATCTTCTATTCAATCGAAATCTTCGTGAAACATTAAGTAATCATATAATCATTGTGCTACTCCTACTCGTTTTGGCTATGGAATGCATTTACTTTCCTCTTGCCGTTCACTACTATCGACTTGGTGGTAATTGGCATGTACCACGTCCGTTTTCTCAACTTTGGACGTATTCTCTCTTTGGACTTTTTCCCACTCAAACCGTCGTTTTCGCCTGGTGTACTATTGAAAGACATATACTTATCTTTCACAATCACTTACTAGCAACTAAGGCAAATCGAATTCTTGTACATTATGTACCACTGGTGGTTGTTCCTGTGTATTGTTTAACTTATTATGGTCTAAATATATTTATTCCATTTCATTCAATTTGTCGATATCTCGATGTTCAATCGACAGTGATTGGTGTGTATCTGCCTTGCTTTTTCTTCAATCCAATTCACTTAAAGATCGATGTCATCATTCATCAGATCATTCCAATATTAATTATAATCACTTCAACTCTCGCGCTCTTCTTTCGTTTCCAAAGACAGCGAGTTCACCGGAGGCGATCGATGCAATGGAAAAAACAAAGAAAACTGATCATTCAAGTTCTATCAATCGTCACAGTTTTTGGCGTTTTTCAATTTCCATGGGCACTTTTAGAGTCATGGAATTTATTTGGTATACCATTTGGTTCATTAGGCGTGATTCAAAACTACATGTTGTTCTTTAACTGTTACTCTGTACATCTTTTCCCACTAGTTTGCATAGGAACAATACCTGAAATTAGCAAGAAAATGGCAAAACTATTGTGGTGGAAAAGACCGTATGTGCAAGTTTATCCTCTTACACTGTCACTTAATAGAAATTGAACATTTACAGAGTTATTCTGACACAAATCGATCCCTCTTTGTTTGTCTGTTTTACGAGATGTCGCGTATTTTTATCTTAATGAACATCGAAACTACGCATTTTTCCTCTTCCATTATTGTACAAAATGTATTAATAAATATATGCACTTTTAGCACGTACTTTACCCAGAATAATAAATAAAAACATTCGTTTACAGAACAATGATATAATACGGCGCATTTTCACATATATTTAATAAAGGATTATCTACCGGAGAGAAAATTGCTTATAAGGAACTGGAGGCGTCTTTGAAATTAGATGTACAGTCATGCTATATAATTACTTTCATCGGCAAATATTTGATTAAATCTCGTGGCCTTTCCCAAAAAGTGGCTCTCTTTTTGTACCTCTTTCTTAATATTTTGTGTGCTGTCAAGAAACTAATTATTGTAATATAGAGTTATATGTATAAGGGTACGAATGTATCTGAGTGTATAAAAACCACGCTTACACACACCCTCACGCCCATCCTTATGATGCGCACTGATTCTAAGATATTGACCAAATAGTTTGCCTTCCCCGCGAGCATAGTTATCATAACTAAGCACGTCAGAGAAGTAAATATCTAATTTAAAATAGGGTATAACTTTCCTGATATATGGAACCGAGTTTTTATTGAATTGAAGATTATTTTGAAAAGTCAATCATGAGTGTTATGATCTTCCCGACAGTTGTTTTTGCCTTCCTGTCGTTGACATTTTTTGTTGTAGCAAACAGCAACATCTAAGTATGAATGTAAGATATCTTAGCGCTCAATTCGAGTTTTTCTCGGATTTATTCATTGAGATATGCGTCCCAACTCTGATCTTGCCAGTTTCAATCATAAAACTTTTCGCCTGCGCCTACGTCCTCGCCCATCTTAGTTGTTCATACACATTCTTGTATTTCTTGAGACCGTCAAGGTGATGTGAGAAGTAAAGTGTATTCATGGAAATCAGACATTATGAGGGACATATCGTGACTTTGTCGAACATCACAATTCATCACAACGTGCTTCAAAGTCACTTGTCACATAAAATACACGAAATGACGAATCGATTTAATTGAATTCTCTTTTTTTATTTCTTTGTAAAACAAGTCTAAAGTTGTGTCTGAAGTACCATTCGGATTCAATGGTGTTGACGATTATCTTTGCAGCTATTATTCTTTTCCATACTATCGACTGTCTGAGGTGTTTACAGCTGAGAGATGCTCTGACAATATCCAAAGACAAGTTTGATATGCAAACGTTTCGCGGACAGCTCGATCGAATTTCTGCTGTTGAAACTAGCCATATAAAGCCATGTACGATGGAGATGACTATTTCGAATTTTGACAGTCACATATCTGTATTTTTTTTCAACACAGTTTAGCGATAGAGGAAATCCACCGCCCGAAAAATCTATGTTTATTACCGCAGTAAACCATAATGGAAATGCTAATTATAGCTTTCATTCTACGATACAGTATGTCTGTGCTACTGTTGACCGTTGTTCGTAACGATTTTTGATTGATGCCATCGAATGGTTCATCACCTTGAAATATCATCATTTCTTGCACAATGTCGCTGAACTATTGGTTGCTGAGAATAAGACACGACGTAAGTGCTGGAAATATGAAAATGAATCTGCAAAATAGTAAATAGAATATAGACTATGAATGACTGTTTCGACCTTCTTTTCAATCGTTCAGTGTTATAATTGATTCGATGATCATTTTAGGAGAATGCTTCGTGAGTGACAGTGAAACTAAACAGTGTTCTTCAGAAGAAACATGTCACACAAGTTGGACGCCCAGTTCAACCGCTGACGTCGAATGCTCATCGACTGAAAAACTGACGTTTACAAATACTATGCTTTTCTATTCGCGCTATGACACAACATTTGCAAGTAATTCACTGGTATGTGATTATGATAAATGCAACCATCGTGATATTTTGTCNNNGGTAGTGATGGATTAACCGTTAATAATCTCTGCTCGACAAATGAAACGCGTATCCAAGCAACAAACTCCACGATACATATGACAAAATCAAGATGTCCACTTGTTGCGAATATTACAGCCACTGATTCAGCAATCGTGTATGTTTGTGCTACGAAGGCGATTAATGCAATTGTTTCACAAAATGCAATAGTATACTATAAGGGATCATTGAATCACACACAGACAAGTAGCGGTGGCCAATTGCTGGAATGGCCGTGAAACTTGTGCAGAAATCTATGAACCACCAGACAATTATTAGTTAGATGAAATCGTTACTCGAAAGACAAGTTAAGTTTCTAAACATAGTGTACAGTAGCCTTTTCTTTTCTGACAGATTAAGATCTCCAACTAAATATAATTATGTAGAGAATTTTCCACTGAAGTACATTCATCATACAAGCATTTTGGCACATTCGACACTTTTCTAATTGTTATTATCTATTCGATTGGCGCCCGTTGATTTTTTTTTCTGTAATTTACTATGCATATAAATTCGGTTTCTATATTTCTCTTTACAGTCTCCACGAAAACTGTCTTGACGATGAAGATGTCAATGGCATTTCTAAACGTCTTTTATTTATTCAGATGCAGTTTCATCATAACACACTTTTTCTTCATTGAAGATCATTTTAAAAAGTCCATCATGAGTCGTGTGATGCTTGCGATAATGATCTTTACCTTTCTGGCGCTGCCATGTTTGTCGCAACGAATAGCAGCAACATCAAACGGGTTTCTAAATATTACTGATCAACAAACGAGTTCAGTCTATGATGATGTCAGTCATATTCAGAGATCACCGACAATTCTCAATCTGATCGAAAGGCTATCAATATTGTTGCTTATCATTCAAAGCTCAGACGACATTGAACAAATAATCTACACTGTTCTTCGATTCTGTCTGCCGTCAAAATCACATCCAACACTTCGCAGTATAATATCATCCTTATCAACCGATAATGAGTATCCGATAGTTGCCGTGCAATTACCAATGATGAACGAAAAAGAATTCTGTATATCGATGATCACATGTGCTTGCAATTTAGAGTGGCCAAAAGATCGGTTAATTATTCAGGTACTCGATGATTCTACTGATGAAATAGTTATGGCGATGATTGATCGATGCGCACTAGAATGGCTTGATCGAGGGTATCGAATTAGTGTCGTTCGGCGTAAAAATCGTCATGGTTTTAAAGCAGGAAACTTAAAAAATGGCTTAGAAAAACTTCCACAATGTGAATTTATTGCATTGTTCGATGTTGATTTTTTGCCACAAGAAAACTTTTTGATTAAAACAATACCCATTCTTTTAAAGGATCCGAAAGTGGCCTATGCGCAAGCACGATGGACATTTACAAATGGAAAAGAATCCCTACTGACACAAATGCAAGAAATCGTTCTCAATCATCATCATAAGTGTGAACAAGACGTCAAGTATCGTATGTACTCCTTCTTTCAATTCAACGGATCTGCTTGCGTTTGGCGAACAAAAGCTATTTGTCAATGCGGAGGTTGGCACACAGATACTTTGGTCGAAGATTTGGATATTTCAGTTCGAGCTTCTACGAATGGTTGGCACTCTGCTTATATGATCGATGTTGAATGTCTTAATGAACTTCCACCTACACTTTCGGCTTACCTCTCACAACAGTACCGATGGTTTAGTGGACCTGCACAAGTGTTTCGCAAGTTATTTCAAACGGTATGTACAACATCACACATGGATATTTATCGAAAGTTGCACTGCTTATGGATGCTTCTTCGGCCATGTCTTTACATTACTCGTTTCATTGTATTTCTTCTGAATATTGCCATCAACGCTTGTTGGAGGAAAACAACCCGTATGAACATTTTCATCACATTTCTTCCCATACTTTTATCCTCAAACGTTTTGCTCTACACACCCGAGCGAATTCATTTAACACTAGTCTATTCACTTTTTTGTAATGCAATGTTATTTCATCATGCTATCTCTGCCATAGCTGGATTTTTCAATTTTGGTTCCGCTAAAAGATGGATCGTCACTCCAAAATTTGGCACACAGACATCTTATGTCCGCAATACAACTATTCAATATCGCAACCATTATACTCATTCAACTGTATCCATGAAAAACACGCTGTTTTTATGGAAAATAATTGAGAATATCATCATGTGGCAAAGTTCAGTCTGCTTCGCAATTCGCCACAAAGTCAGCCATCTTCAAACACATAAAGGTTTCTTGGCTATGACGTTGTATATCATTGCATTTTCATATGTGGCGTTGTTGAATGAGCAGTATCTTATCAGTATGCATTTGGCGATAAACGCACTTATGTATAGTGCATTCGCATTTGGATATTTAGGGAGATTTCAATAAAAGTGTTGTTGAATCGTTACACTTCATATCTCTCAATCGAGACGCAAAGATTCCGTAGTAGCTCATAAAATAAGTTCATCGGAAGTTACATGAGTACAAAAGTATTTATAAAACTAAGCCATGATGTTCCTTCAACGTCGTCTGCTTCATTTCAAGTATGAAATGACATGCACATTTGATTAAATCGACTTTTATTCTGCTAAAACGCAAGTTTAAAGACTTTCTCTCTGTCTTAGTGAAATTTCTGCTATTAAAAGTGATGGCGCATGTCATATGAGCGTAACTGTTAGTCATGTTTTTCCTAATTTGAAGATACGTTTCAGTAAAAAACAAGGGTGATGGCTCCGGACTACGCGGAGGAACAATTGTATTTCATAACCTTGTGCAACTTCAGAATAATGATACTAAAGAAGTTCCGCATGGTTTGAATTGTGCATGTTTGAATTTGGAATATTCTTGGGTTATTGATGGATGAGACCAAGACACGATGTAAATGTTACGATAATTACAACCAGTTCAGATAATACTAAGAAGGAAACAATGTGAATAAATGTATGCTTGGCTATTTCATTTTTTCTTCATGTCTTTTCTTATTAACTATTTGAATAGTTTTGGTTTTACGTATGATAATTGTAGGAGAGTACTTCGTGGGTGAAAATAAAACTCAGCAGTGCTTTTTGAATAGTCGATTTCGACAACTTATGTTAGCTGCTCTACCGATCAAGAACGTTTTTTTTACAACTGAAATACGTTTTGACTTCATTAATTATGAACTATTTCAAACGAATTTATTCGGCTGCGATTACAACCAAAGCAATCATCCCTCCATCTTCACGAAATACGACACTTATGTAAAACAATATTTCGATCAAACAGTCAATCCGCTCGACATCGTCAAGTTCTGCATATTCAAGTACTTTGAATGCTTTATTGATCGATTTGTCGACGATTTCAATCACTTCAACGATATCACAAACATTCGTAACCACCAGCACTCCTGTTTCCACAATTTTCTGCGGTTGTTTTTGTACCTCCAAAACACAACAAAACCGGATTCCTTTCTATATTATTATTCTTTTGCTTACTAATCATCGCTTTTTCTCATTCAAATAGCTTATCAATGAATGTTCAGTTTATTACGTAGATTACTGGGAGCATATTTCGTAGACAGAACCTAACATTCTCTTGGGAATTACATCAATCTATACGATATGCTATGTGATTAATTCATATGTCATAAATCTATTTATAGAAGGTGACAGATAAAACAATACGGAATTAGTTTTATATGTCTGTCAATAGTTAACAATGCTGAAAACTACGTAAAAACCAGAGAGCAAAATGTGTTCTCACCCAAAAATATCTTGTTCACGAGAATAACTCGAAGCGCCACAAGCTTGTTTTCGTTTCAAACTTAGTTCGATCATTTTTCTAAAGAGAAATCTCTTGATTATAAATTTGATCCTAAATCTGAGTGTCTATCCTATCAGTTACCATATGTTGGTTTTGTTATGAATATGCTCACGTAAATGAGACGCCAATCTGAAAGCTTCCCCTTAACATCAGATAATTATACAGACTATCGCCCTTTTATGCGTTAAACAAGACTGATATTGAAAAACGTTACCTATTTCTTGATGACTGTTTCTTTTTTTTTCTGTTCAAAATATGTCACTGTATTATTTATTTTATCGATTAAATTACGTTCAATCGAATAAATAAACCAGTAATTGCATAAAATCGGTATAGGTAAATGTGATGGATTTGACATATAATAACAACGCTCTTTCTTATTGTGTAATTGCTAGTATAATTGATCAATGTGAAAATCAAGGATGATCATCAAGGAAATTTCAACATTTGTCTACTAATATCTCTGTTCATGTTTTCATATTTTATTAAGAAACGAGTCAAACCATTTTTTAATATAATACTTTTAACCTGCAGTTTTGCCTTGTGAGATATTTGATGGTTTCAAAATTTGTCTGCAGAATATGTGAAAGTATTGCTCAAAAGTATAGTAACTCGATCGGAAAGAAATAAGAAAACGTTACCGGTGACCGTACTCGAAAAATGATCTATATTGTAAAGAAGGAGAACAAAACTCAATGCTTCAAAGCGTACGAATCTCATGAGACTAATATCATCTGAAGACACTTCGAATCTTGAATTCAAAGTTTGACGTTTTCATCCTGTGTATGTTGCTTTAATTAACATGGAAAACAATTCATATGTAGTTTTTATACCGGTTGTTCTTGTTTTTTTTTTGTTAAATTTGATATTTTTAGCATACCACGCGTTTTGAGATCACGAGAGGATTGTAATTAAAGCTGATATTTAAAATTGTGATCGCTTATGAAAATATTATATTAGAGGAAGTACTTTGCAGCTCCTTTTTTTAAAATAACTTTTAAGTACAGTTCGTATACAATATAGATTAGAATTGTTAAAGCATTGTAAAACGACTAAAATGAGTCTTGGAAAAATAATTATCTCTCTGCGACTAGTCAGCAGAATCTCGGATTTACCTTTAGGTAACTTTTTAATATGCATCTCATATGTAAAGAATTTCAAATATGTTGACGTCAGTTTAAACTTTTTTTTTAATGATGGCAAATGATATGAACAGTACTTTTGCTAATGAAGAATCTTTAGCTTATCAACAACTTCCTATCACATTTCCTGTTCGATTTTGGATTTATCTCATTTCCAACACTTTATCACTACCATGCTGTTTCTTCATTCTCTTTCATCTTCTATTCAATCGAAATCTTCGTGAAACATTAAGTAATCATATAATCATTGTGATACTCCTACTGGTTTTGATTATGGAATGTACTTACTTTCCTCTTGCCATTCACTACTATCGACTTGGTGGAAATTGGCATGTACAACGTCCGTTTTCTCAACTCTGGACGTATTCTCTCTTTGGATTTTTTCCCACTCAAACCGTCGTTTTTGCCTGGTGTACTATTCAAAGACATATACTTATCTTTCACAGTCAATTACTAGCAACTAAAGCAAATCGAATTCTTGTGCATTATATACCGTTGGTGGTTGTGCCTATGTATTGTTTAATTTATTATGCTCTAAATATATTTATTTCAGTTCATCCAATTTGTCAATATGTCGATATTCAATCGACGGTAATTGGTGTGTATCTGCCTTGTTTTTTCCTCAATTCAATTCACTTAAAGATCGATATCATCGTTCATCAGATCACTCCAATAGTAATTATAATCACTTCAACTCTTGCCCTTTTCTTTCGTTTCCAAAGGCAGCGAGCTCACCTGAGACAATCGATGCAATGGAGGAAACAAAGAAAGCTGATCATTCAAGTTCTATCAATCGTCACAGTTTTTGGCATTTTTCAATTTCCATGGGCAGTTTTAGAGTCATGGTATTTGTTTGGTTTACCATTAAGTTCATTAGACGCAGTTCAAAACTACATGCTGTTCTTTAACTGTTATTCTGTACATCTTTTCCCATTTGTTTGTCTAGGAACAATACCTGACATTGGCAAGAAAATGGCAAATCTATTGTGGTGGAAAAGACAATATGTGCAAATTTATCCTCTTACATTATCACTTAATAGAAATTGAACATTTAAAGAGTTATTTTGACACAAATCGATCTTTCTTTGTTTGTCTGTTTCATGAGATTTCGTGTATTTTTATCTTAATGAACATCGAAACTACTCATTTTTTCCTCTTTCATTATCATACAAAAAGTATTAATAAATATATGCACTTTCATCCCATACTTTACTCAGAATAACAAATAAAAACATGCGCTTACAGAAGAATGACCTATTACGGTGCATTTCCACATATATTTAATAAAGGATTATCTATCGAAGAGAAAATTGCTTCTAAGGAACTGGAGTCGTCCTTGAAATTAGATGTACAATCATGCTATATAATTACTTTCATAGTCAAATATTTGATTAAATCTCGTGACCTTTTTATATCTATTTCTTAATATTTTGTTTGTTGTCAAGAAACTAATTATTGTAATATAGCGTTGTATGTATAAGGATACGAATGTATTTGCGTGTATGAAAAACACGTTCACACACATCCTCAGGTTGATTGACAAATGAGAATTCTTATCACCATGTTAAGCCTACTGTAAAAAAATCCAATAGGATTAATTAGTTTCTTTTTTTATGCTTTTGATGAAGAAATGTTTTTTTCATCCAGATTCACATTGAAAACAAAGATAACGTAATTAGTTTTTTTTTCTGTAGTCATCACATGTTTAAATTATGTTCTAAATGCACATCTGTTCTCTTATTTTGGGTTTACAAATCGATCATTGACGTTGAAACATTTTGTGAATGGAAATATATCAATCTTCATTGGTAATTAGGTCAAGCAGATCCTAATGATACGCACTGATTCGGAGATATTAACCAAATAGTTCGTCTTTCCCGCGAACATAATTATCATAACTAAGCACATCAGAGAAGTAAATATGTAACTTAAAATAGGGTATAACTTTCCTGATATATGAAACGGAGTTTTTATTGAACTGAAGATTGTTTTGGAAAGTCAATAATGAGTGTTATGATCTTCCCGACAGTTTTCTTTGCCTCCTGTCACTAACATTTTTTGCTGGAGCAAACAGCAACATCTAAGTATGAATGCATACGGTATCTTAGCGCTCAATTCAAGTTTTTCTCGGATTTATTCGTTGAGATATGCGTTCTAACTCTGATCTTGCCAGTTTCAATCATAAAAGTTTTCGCCTGCACCCACATCCTTGCCCATCTTAGTTGTTCATTCACTTTCTTCTATTTCTTGAAAACGTCGATGTAGTGTGATAAGTAAACTGTATTCATGGAAATCCGATATTATGATAAACATTTCATGACAACATGTTTCAAAGTCACCTTATTACATATAATATACAAAATGACGAATCGATTTAATTAAATTCTCGTTTATTTCTTTGTAAAACAAGTCTAAAGTTGTGTCTGTAGTGCCATTCGAATTCGATGGCGTTGACAATTATCTTTGCAGCTATTATTCTTTTCCCTACTATCGACTGTCTGAGGTGTTTACAGCGAGGAGATGCTTTGACAATATCCAAAGACAAATTTAATATACAAACGTTTCGCGAACAGCTCGATGGAATTTCTGCTGTTGAAATTAGCCATATAAAGCCATGTACGGTGGAGATGAGTATTTCGAATTTTGACAGTCACATATCTGTATTTTTTTCAACACAGTTTAGCGATAAACGAAACCCATCTCCCGAAAAGCCGATGACATATCCTTGTTTTTCTCGATAATTATGGATTTCGATAATCATTTTAGGAGAATGCTTTGTGAGTAACAATGAAACTAAGCAGTGTTCTTCAGAGGAAACATGTCACACTAGTTGGACGCCGATTTCAAACGCTGACGTCGAATGATCATCGACTAAAAAACTGACGTTTACAAATACTATGTTTTTCTATTCGTACTATAACACAACATTTGCAAGTCATTTCCTGGTATGTGATTATGATAAATGCAACCATCCTGATATTTAGTCCAAGTACAACTTACATCTACGAGAATATCACAATGAAACATTTTATCGAAAGTTTGTTTGGAAGAATCAATCTATTGAACAAACAACATCTGTCTATGTCACACAATCAACTGATTCGAATGCTACAGCAACGCTAACATCTATGACAACCACTACCTCTCTTTCAACAAACTCTTTGCCGTCATGTCACTCTCAAAATATACCAAAACTCATTTACTTCTACATCTTTCTTAAATTGCTTACCATTCATTGCTTTTTCTTATGAAAACATATGACTAATCAATATTCATCACATTTCTCTGAACCACACAATTGGCTGGTGTCTGTCGATGTACTGATTCCCAAAGCATGATGGACGAGAGAAAACGCTTGACCTTTTGTTCGATTAACTACACTGAAAAGCGAAGAAAGGTATTCATCGTCGGAAAACAGGTGCATTCTCATCCAGTAATACTTTGTTCATCAGAAGAATCTCATGTAGAATACAAGTTCATATTTCCTTGACGGTAAAGTCTACCTGATTAACATCAGCTAGAGATATTCATAGCATATCGGTGGTAGAACTTTGGGAGCACCTGCAAATTTTACCTACATACTCAGTTTGGTTGTTTTTCCAAAGAAAAACTTGCCTAAAGATCTATGTTTAGAAGACGTAAGTCACCACGTTGAAATGGTGTCAAATTTGTCTCATGTCTCGTCGAGATCTATGATATATACACTTGAGACTTTCTAGGAACAATCTGCGCTGTCAAAAATAACTTTGTCATTTCGTCTACAGTTGAATAATACATCCTCCACGTTCATATGTGCGTTAACAACAAGAAGATGGCAAGGGCAGAGAGAGAGAAAATTGATATCTAGTCACAAATCAAGAGAAGTCACTATATTTTATGCATGTGTATTCAAGGTTTGAGATGACTTCTTTTCATTTCACTGAGATCTAATTAAGAAAACACGATATATCGCAGTGCTTTTCTAATTAAACAGAAAAGAAAAAAAGAAGGAAGAAGCTGCGACTACATCGATGAATAGGGAAAATGTTATACTGCCTCATGTCTTTCTACACGCTTTCAGTCCTTTTCGCCATGTAACTGAAACGATGGTTTTATGTTATTTTGGATTTGTTCCTTGAAAAAATGTTTTTTTGTATAATTGCATAATTTGCCCAGCAAACCCATTGGACTCTTCAATTCGTCTTTCTCCAAAGTATAATATGGTCGAGGACGAAAACCCATAACTCGCCAGTGACGAAGTTTATGGCATGTGACACAATCAAATGTGTGTACCAATCGAACACGTAACATTTCATAGTCAGAAAGAAGATTAAAAAGTATACTAATTCGCCACAAAGTTCCTTGTGTCATCAATGTTGGAATTTCTCCTACAGCAAGTCCTGCAATGCAATTAAGTGAATCATTTCTGATATTTCTTCTTTCTATCGAAACTGATCTTACCGATCAGTAAATTGATGACAAATATTGAACAACCAATAGCCGTTAGTGCAAAAATGACATAGACTAATTTATAGTAGCCGACACCTCCATTTTCTGCGTCGTACAATCGATCTTCATAGCCCAAGTCGAAGAGCATGAAGCCAGTTCGCAACAAAGCTTCCATGGGTGTACCATAGACAGGTTGATATTGCAATAACATCCAATAAGTCAAACCAAATCCACAAACAATTGTAAGGAAAACTGGTAGAAATCGAAGAAACTTCGTTGAGATAACTTGCAACATGACAATATAGATGCCCATATCCAGCGCTGGACTAGTTCGTACATAGGCAAGCACATTGATATAACTTATGAGAAGACCCATCGCACCTATTTGATATTGAAGTGGACATCGTAATGTCACATCATTTTGCCAATCTTTCCAGTCAAGGATATAAATGTATGACAGAACTAAGGCTGACATTTCGACATACGATCCTCCAATGCGAAGTACTTTTGGAAATAATGCTGCAATACAGATCAAATTTTTGATAGTAAATATAATAAGAATAATGTAGAGTGTCCATTTTATTCGTTTATATGTTTCACTTTTCAACCCTTCATTGTTGACATGTCCATTATTGATGATATAGTTACTAACATATTCGCATGTGGATAACTCGAGTGTTAAATTGACTTGTGCTTGATCGTAGAAGTATTTTGGGTGCTTTCCCTTCAGTATAAGTGAAGTATATAAACCTATGTAGGCCGTGTATAAAAAATATGAAAAAATAAAGAAAACAAGGCCAAATGAACGAAGTTTGACTTGACGTAAATGCGTGTGATAGAANGGAGAATGCTTCGTGAGTGACAGTGAAACTAAACAGTGTTCTTCAGAAGAAACATGTCACACAAGTTGGACGCCCAGTTCAACCGCTGACGTCGAATGCTCATCGACTGAAAAACTGACGTTTACAAATACTATGCTTTTCTATTCGCGCTATGACACAACATTTGCAAGTAATTCACTGGTATGTGATTATGATAAATGCAACCATCGTGATATTTTGTCGAAGTACGACTTACATCTACGAGAATATCATAATGAAACATTTTATCCAAAGTTTGTTTGGAAGAATCAAAACTCATTTACTTCTGCATCTTTCTCAAATGGCTTACCATCCATTGCTTTTTCTTATGAAAACATATGACTAATCAATATTCATCACATTTCCCTGAACCACACACAATTGACTGACGTCTGTCGATGTACTGCTTCCCAGATTGTGACGGGTGAAAGAAGAAGCTTGGCCTTTTGTTCGATTAACTACACTTAAAAGCGAAGAAAGGTATTCATCATCGGAAAACAGGTGCATTCTCATCCAGCCATGTTTTGTTCATTAGAAGGATCTCATGTAGAATACAAGTTCATATTTCCTTGATGGTGAAGTCTACCTGATTAACATCAGTTAGAGATATTCATGGCATATTGGTAGTAGAACTTTGGGAGCACTTGCAAATTTTACTTACGTACTCAGTTTGGTTGTTTTCCAGAGAAAAGCTTCCC
Organism: Adineta ricciae; assembly: GCA_905250025.1. Taxonomy (NCBI): domain Eukaryota; kingdom Metazoa; phylum Rotifera; class Eurotatoria; order Adinetida; family Adinetidae; genus Adineta; species Adineta ricciae. The sequence goes on along the minus strand of CAJNOJ010000138.1, from coordinate 190,897 downwards.
TAAAGATCCATGTTGAGAAGACGTAAATCACCAAGTTGAAACTATGTCAAATTTGTCTCGCGTCTCGTCGAGATCGCTGATTTATACACTTGATGCTTTCTAGGAACAATCTGCACTGTCAAAAATAACTTTGTCTTTTCTTTCACAGTTGAATAAAAATTGATAGCTAGTCAGAAATCAAGAGAAGTCACTATATTTTATGCATGTGTATTCAAGGTTTGAGGTGATTTCTTTTCATTTCACTTGATTTCACCCCTTTTAAATTACATAGAAATCTTCAAAGTGTGAGATTCGATTAAGAAAAAACACGATATATTGCAGTGCTTTTCTCACCAAACAGGATAGAAAACGAAGGAAGGAGCTGCGACTACATGGGTCAACAGGGAAAATGCTATACCGCTTCATGTCTTTGTACACGTTTTCAATCTTTTTCGTCATGTAACTGAAACGATGGTTTTATGTTATCTTGGATTTGTTCCTTGAAAAAATGTTTTTCTGTATAGTTGCATACTTTGCCCAGCAATCCCATTGGACTCTTCAATTCGTCTTTCTCCAAAGTATAATATGGTCGAGGACGAAAACCCATAAGTCGCCAGTGACGAAGTTTATGGCATGTGACACAATCAAATGCGTGTACCAATCGAACACGTAACATTTCATAGTCAGAAACAAGATTAAAAAGTATACTAATTCGCCACAAAGTTCCTTGTGTCATCAATGTTGGAATTTCTCCTACAGCAAGTCCTGAAATGCAATTAAATTAATCATTTATGATATTTCTTCTTCTTATCGAAAATGATCTCACCAATCAGTAAATTGATGACAAATATTGAACAACCAATAGCCGTTAGTGCAAAAATGACATAGACTAATTTATAGTAGCCGATACCTCCATTTTCTGCGTCGTACAATCGATCTTCATAGCCCAAGTCGAAGAGCATTAAGCCAGTTCGCAACAAAGCTTCCATGGGCGTACCATAGACAGGTTGATATTGCAATAACATCCAGTAAGTCAAACCAAATCCACAAACAATTGTAAGGAAAATTGGTAGAAATCGAAGAAACTTCGTTGAGATAACTTGCAACATGACAATATAGATGCCCATATCCAGCGCTGGACTAGTTCGTACATAAGCAAGCACATTGATATAACTTATGAGAAGACCCATCGCACCTATTTGATATTGAAGTGGACATCGTAATGTCACGTCATTTTGCCAATCTTTCCAGTCAAGGATATAAATGTACGACAGAACTAAGGCTGACATTTCGACATACGATCCTCCAATGCGAAGTACTTTTGGAAATAATGCTGCAATACAGATCAAATTTTTGAAAGTGAATATAATTAGAATAATGTAGAGTGTCCATTTTATTCTTTTATATGTTTCACTTTTCAACCCTTCATTGTTGACATGTGCATTATTGACGATATAGTTACTAACATATTCGCATGTCGATAACTCGAGTGTTAAATTGACTTGTGCTTGATCGTAGAAGTATTTTGGGTGTTTTCCCTTCAGTATAAATGAAGTATATAAACCTATGTAGGCCGTGTATAAAAAATATGAAAAAATAAAGAAAACAAGGCCAAATGAACGAAGTTTGACTTGACGTAAATGCGTGTGATAGAAGTGCTGAACGAGCTCGGGTGAATGCGTCTGTTGAGAGACGATGAAGAGAGGATGATTTCATACAAGTGTATACGCATCATTTGTATAGCACTCTTCCTTGTCCACTCTTCTGTTTCTGTACCCGCAACAGTCTTCGAGACCTGTAGGATGACAGCAACACCAGCATGTGTGAATGGCTTCAACACCACGAGTACGCCATAGACTAGCGCATGTTGGAGGCTCGAAGTTCGAATCAGGATCTATACAGAAACTAGATATCTGATAGATGAACATGTCTAGGATCGTCATACTTGGAGAGTACCAGTGTTTAACTTTGAACATGTCTTCGTAGAACTCGTAATCATAGATTGTTTTATAAACTTTTTCTCCCGGTCCGCCGACAATTCGAGTAAACTTATTGTTGATCAACCAGACGGCCATGTCAGGCATATAACGAATCAATTTTCGCATGGGCGTATCAAACGCTTCGGTGTTTTCGATGGGTTGAGCATTGCGCATCATTTCCTTCCATGAGGAATGTTTGAAAAGTTCTTGTACGATGTCTTTTCGGTGATGAGTTATAGCAATCTCTAAACAATTATAAATGTGAGCGTTTCGTAATGTTGTGGATGCATTGGCTTGAAGTAGCAACTGAACAACTTTTATGTGTCCGTTCTCACATGCCAAATGTAACGGCGTTCGACGGCGTTTGTCTAGACAATCTACTTGGATTGGCGTTGTTGCGAGAAAAAACTTAACAATATCATCATAACCTTGACGAAGACAGTCGATTTCAATCATGTCAAAGATGAAGAATTCTACACCTTACCTTTTCCAGCTGCTAAATGGAGACAAGTATGCTCGTATTTATCGCCGGTTCTCGATATGTTTTGTATTTTCGCTGGTTGCAACCTAGACTGTTTGGTTTCCTTGTCATATGCGAAGATAACTTCTAAAATATTCAAATGGCCTGCTGCACTGGCTTCACGAGCGGCTTCGCGTTTGAAGTTATCCGTTAATGGAGAGTAATTTAATAAATGTTGGCACATGTTTTCGTTAGCAAATCGGGCCGCTACTTGTAGTGGCGTCTTTTCTTCGATATCTCTCTGCAAAACTAAATCCATTTTTTCCTGGTAAACATCAGATAACGTGTTCCAAATGATATTGAACAAGTCATCATGAACACTACGTTTAGCACAAAGATGCAACACATTTTCGTCATTATTATTTCTCGCATTTAAGTATTGATGACTATAACTCTAGAAGAAATTAGACAAATGACACTCGTTTCTATGTTTAGTATTTCGATTACTTACTGCCTGCTTCAGTATGACATCGACACAATCTTTCGCATTGTAAAAGACGGCAGTGAGCAGTAAAGTATAACCGCCCGAATCGAACCGATTAAAATCTACGGGTCGCACACTATTTGAATGATTTATCTGTGACAGATCAATATAGTTTTCTACGTGGGCAGTATTTGACAAAATTACCTTAATGAACTCGTCATGAAACCACGTCAACAGTGATGAATTGTTATGTCGGCATAAAATGTGAGGCAAATGTTCGAACATTGTATGATGTTTGATGTTCATCTTGTTCAAAAATGAAGTCAGATTATATTTCATGTCTTCCGATAGATCCTGAGCATGATGCGCCAGTGTGTCAAATGCAACAAGCAATTGGTTGTCAGTAATATGATTCTGATTGATAAACAGCTTGAAAAGAATACTTCCGTTAACTGTTGAATTGCAAAGAGCATAGCCAAGTGCATTATGATTGTCAAGAGTTGTCATTTGGATAAGTTTTTGCTTCTGTGTATCATCGAGTCGAGATAGTATGTCATCGATTAGTTCTTCTAACTTTTGACTGTTCGTCTGACTCGATGAGAACATACAATGAAGAACGCTTTCTTTGAACATCGAAGTTGTCTTCAAAAAATTCGACCATGACTATTCTTTTCTACAGAATATACCTGAATACTTTACCAGAATGTCAGCTCCGAATTTGATGAGTGCTCTGGCATATTCATAACGACTGTTTTGTACGGCAAGATGCAATGGTGTTCGACCTTCGATATCTCGATCATTAACGTCTGCTCTAAGATTGAGCATGTTTTGAACAATACCAGGCAAATTACATAGAGTCTGGTTAACAGCCGAATCCAGTGTTAAGATTTCCGATGCATTTTCGTGGACAGTATTACTCTTCTACACAGAATAAATCGCAAAAGCTATTTTTCACATCCAAATCTTACAGTTGTCCAGATTTTGTCTGATTCAGCAGCTATATGTAATACATTTTCTCCATTTCCTCCGTTGATGTTAATGTCTAAATAGAAACAATCATGAATTTGCCATCTGGTGTACTGTATGCATACCACTGCGATAGATTTTGTTACCAGAAGTTAATTGCTGGAATACATACATATTGTTCGCTTCGACAGCATAATGCAGCGGAGCCCATCGTTTATGATTATCCAAACTATTTATCAAAGTTTTCACTTGATTGCTTGATGAATTTTCATCTTCGATTTGTTGACGAAATCTCTTCCATTTCTCTTTTGCCTTTTCTTCATCACTTTCACGGGCTGCCTATCGAGTTAACATAGTTCATATGCTCAAAGATCTTTCTGTGTGCATCTTACTTGAAAAAGTAAATCTTCGGCAGACTTTTGCATTGATTGATCGTAGGGAACTATGGATCGAAGTTCTTTTTCTTTGTTTATCGTCGGAAACGTTTTTCGACAATCAAGCATTTTTTGCATACAAGATGAGTACGTTTGTAAAAACAAAACTATTGGTTTCACTTCCTTCTTCCTAATGCGAGACTTTTTTATTTAAACATTCTCTGTTTCTCTTCTATTTTTGAGAAAACTTTTTTCCGCATCTCCATCATTTCCACACAAACTGGGTTAAAACACTTTCAAAATTGTTTGCCACAGACCCGCCGCTATCAACCAGTAACTAGGTGAAAGAAAGAATAAGAATGACGTTAACAATTCTCGTTCGTCTCAATTGGTCTTTTTTCGCCTTGTTCATGTACTCAAACAAAAAACCGTCATAGAAAGTGTTGCAACTATGAGTGAAAACAACAGACTAAATGAGGTCATAATGTTACGTGAAACCAGATATTCACGATCCTACTCTATATGATGATATGTTTTCTATTGTGAGAGAGTCGAGCAAATAAATTAATATTGAAGGTAATAATCAATAGAATGGTTACAATATAACGGACGGCAATGATGTACTAACAATCAGCTCATTAAGTTGTAAAAATAAACACGCCTTGTTTTAGTTTCGTGTCACTGAATTTAGTTCACTTTGTTTTGCTAAGAAATGATTGAGATATTTATTCTTAAGAATGTTACGGAACAAGACCTCTCTTGTGATAAGTGTTGCGTACTAATCGTTTTTACCGAAATATATCGTATAATGCGATTATTCATTCTTCTTCTCTTCACATCATTGATATATACTACACGAACAACGAGTGTTAAATCACCAACAATTCAACGTATTCACAAATTTCGATTAGCCATGAAATATTCGGCGAGATCGACTAAAATTTCGTTTTGTATGTACTTAACACTGTTTCTGTCAATTAAGGATGACTGTATTATCTCTCGACGAACTCGCGACGATACGATAGATGTCTTTTTGCAATGCACTGCTACGCGCTTAATAAACGAATTACAGATTGGACACACGTTTTCTGAATGGTGTTTATGAATATTCAGAACGAAAGCCGTATTGCGATTGCAATTCTGCGAGTATTACAATGAATATCGACCACACCAATGCACGTATATGTAGTGATCGCGACAAAGAACACGATAATTTATATTGCAACTGAAGTTCATCATGCCTTTTATTCCAAAATTTGAAATAAGACAAAAGTCTCTGTAACAGCAAGAATTCAAAGTTAATCTCAACTTTCTACTTATTTCTTTCTGTGGACGTAATAATTCGTTCAATTCTTCAGCAAACAAGCTCATTTTATAATCATCGTAATTCCTAGATTACTTTTCGGAGCCTTGTAGTAAATCGGACTACCATATATCTACTACAAAAGTACTATTCGACTGCAGCTTTCGATTTCATATCCATATCTTCATGTTTCGGTATTAGCGATTTATCATTAATGATAAAAACTTTGTCATCAGATAACATGCAGTCCATCGACCCTAATCCACCACCAGCACGTTAACAATTCGAGCAATGACATTCGTCCAATGACGAGGACATCGTAAGTGTTAAAGCAGGTTATTAAGTGCGAATAAAAATTTACTATGAAAACGATAGGATATATATATACATTACTCCGTCAACACACGTTGTAAAGAACGTAAGAGAAAAATAGAAGGTGTATACGTTTTGGCTTGAATATTTTATTTGAAACGAAAAAGAGATGTGTTGTTATTTTCGCGAAGTTTCTCGTTCGCCGAGATGATTCTTTTCTGGTTGGAGAAATTCTTTGACNATATGAAAAAATAAAGAAAACAAGGCCAAATGAACGAAGTTTGACTTGACGTAAATGCGTGTGATAGAAGTGCTGAACGAGCTCGGGTGAATGCGTTTGTTGAGAGACAATGAAGAGAGGATGATTTCGTACAAGCGTATATGCATCATTTGTATAGCACTCTTCCTTGTCCACTCTTCTGTTTCTGTAGCCGCAACAGCCTTCGAAACCTGTAGGATGACAACAACACCAGCATGTGTGAATGGCTTCAACACCACGAGTACGCCATAAACTAGTGCATGTTGGAAGCTCGAAGTTCGAATCAGGATCTATACAGACACTAGATATCGAATAGATGAACATGTCTAGGATTGTCATACTTGGAGAGTACCAGTGTTTAACTTTGAACATGTCTTCATAGAACTCGTAATCATAGATTGTTTTATAAACCTTTTCTCCCGGCCCACCGACAATTCGAGTAAACTTATTGTTAATCAACCAGACGGCCATGTCAGGCATATAACGAATCAATTTTCGCATGGGCGTATCAAACGCTTCGGTGTTTTCGATGGGTTGAGCATTGCGCATCATTTCCTTCCATGCTGAATGTTTGAAGAGCTCTTGGACGATATCTTTTCGCTGATGTGTTATAGCAATCTCTAAACAATTATAAACATGAGCGTTTCGTAATGTTGTGGATGCATTGGCTTGAAGTAGTAACTGAACAACTTTTATGTGTCCGTTCTCACATGCCAAATGTAACGGCGTTCGACGGCGTTTGTCTAGACAATCTACTTGGATTGTCGTTGTTGCAAGAAAAAACTTAACAATATCATCATAACCTTGAAGAAGACAATCTATTTCAATCATGCCAAAGATGAAGAATTCTACACCTTACCTTTTTCAGCCGCAAAATGGAGACAAGTATGCTCGTATTTATCGCCGGTTCTCGATATGTTTTGTATTTTCGCAGGTTGCAACCTAGACTGTTTGGTTTCCTTGTCATATGCGAAGATAATTTCTAAAATATTCAAATGGCCGGCTGCACTGGCTTCACGAGCGGCTTCGCGTTTGAAGTCATCCGTTAATGGAGCGTAATTTGATAAATGTTGGCACATGTTTTCGTTAGCAAATCGGGCCGCTACTTGTAGTGGTGTCTTTTCTTCGATATCTCTCTGCAAAACTAACTCCATCTTTTCCTGGTAAACATCAGATAACGTGTTCCAAATGATATTGAACAAGTCATCATGAACACTATGTTTAGCACAAAGATGCAACACATTTTCGTCATTATTATTTCTCGCACTTAAGTATTGACGACTATAACTCTAGAAGGAATTAGACAAATGATACTCTTTTCTATGTTTAGTATTTCGATTACTTACTGCCTGTTTCAGTATGACATCGACACAATCTTTTGCATTGTAAAAGACAGCAGTGAGCAGTAAAGTATAACCGCCTGAATCGAACCTGTTAAAATCTACGGGTCGCACACTATTTCGAAGATTTATCTGTGACAGATCAATATAGTTTTCTACATGGGCAGTATTTGAAAAAATACCTTAATGAATTCGTCATGAAACCACGTCAGCAGTGATGAATTGTTATGTCGGCATAAAATGTGAGGCAAATGTTCGAACATCGTATGATGTTTGATGTTCATCTTATTCAAAAGTGAAGTCAGATTATATTTCATATCTTCCGTTAGATCCTGAGCATGATGCGCCAGTGTGTCAAATGCAACAAGCAATTGGTTGTCAGGAATATGATTCTTATCGATAAACAGCTTGAAAAGAATACTTTCATTAACTGCTGAATTGCAAAGAGCATAGCCAAGTGCATTATGATTGTCAAGAGTTGTCATTTGGATAAATTTTTGCTTCTGTGTATCATCGAGTCGAGATAGTATATCATCGATTAGTTCTTCTAACTTTTGACTGTTTGTCTGACTCGATGAGAACATACAATGAAGAACACTTTCTTTGAACATTGAAGTTGTCTTCAAAAAATTCGAACATGACTATTCTTTTCACTTTTCTACAGAATATGTGTGAATACTTTACCAGAATCTCAGCTCCGAGTTTGATAAGTGCTCTGGCATATTCATAACGACTGTTTTGTACGGCAAGATGCAATGGTGTTCGACCTTCGATATCTCGATCATTAACATCAGCTCTAAGATTGAGCATGTTTTGAACAATATCAGGCAAATTACATAGAGTCTGTTCAACAGCCGAATCCAGTGTTAAGATTTCCGATGCATTTTCGTGGACAGTATTACTCTTCTACACAGAATGAGTCGCGAACATTATTTTTCACATCTAAATCTTACATTCGTCCAGATTTTGTCTGATTCAGCAGCTATATGTAATACATTTTCTCCATTTCCTCCGTTGATGTTAATATCTAAATACAAACGAGCATGAATTTGCTATCTGGTATACTGCATGCATACCACTGCGATAGGTTTTGTTACCAGAAGTTAATTGCTGAAATACATACTTATTGTTCGCTTCGACAGCATAATGCAGCGGAGCCCATCGTTTATGATTATCCAAACTATTTATCAAAGTTTTCACTTGATTGCTAGATGAATTTTCATCTTCGATTTGTTGGCGGAATTTCTTCCATTTCTCTTTTGCCTTTTCTTCATCACTTTCACGAGCTGCCTATCGAGTTAAAACATAGTTCATATGCTCAAAAATCTTTCTGTGTGCATCTTACTTGAAAAAGTAAATCTTCGGCAGACTTTTGTATTGATTGGTCGTAAGGAACTATGGATCGAACATCTTTTTCTTTGTCTATCGTCGGAAACGTTTTTCGAGAATCAAGCATTTTTTATATACAAGATGAGTACGTTGGTAAAAGCAAAACTGTTGGTTTCACTTCCTCCTTCCTAATGCGAGACTTTTTTTATTTAAACATTCTCTGTTTCTCTTCTATTTTTTTAGAAAACTTTTTTTCCACATCTCCATCATTTCCACACAAACAGGGTTAAAACACTTTCAAAATTGTTTGCCACAGACCCGCCGTTCACAATCAGTTGCTAAGTGAAAGAAAGAACAGGAATGACGTTAACAATTCTCGTTGGTCTCAATTGGTCTTTTTTCTCCTTGTTCATGTACTCAAACAAAAAAAACCGTGATAGAAAGTGTTGAAACTATGGGTGAAAACAAAAGACTAAATGAGGTCATAATGTTACATGAAACCAGATATTCACAATCATGCCGTGTATGATGATATGTTTCCTATTGTGAGGGAGTCGATCAAATAAGTTAATATTGAAAATAATAATCAATAGAATGGTTACAATCTAACGGACAGCAATGATGTACTAACAATTAAATAATTAAGTTGTAAAAATAAACACGTCTTAGTTTAGTTTCGTGTTGTTGAATTTAGTTCACTTTGTTTTACTAAGAAATGACTGAGATAGTTATAAAAGAGTCCTTAAATACATTCAGCCACGCAAGTGCGTCTATCTTAGTATATTCGAATCCATTATGTCACGGAACAAGACCTCTCTTACGAGAAGTGTTGCGTATTAATCGTTTTTACCGAAATATATCGTATAATGCGATTATTCAGTCTTCTTCTCTTCACATCATTGATATATATTACACAAACCACGAGTGTTAAATCACCAACAATTCAACTTATTCACAAATTCCGATTAATCATCAAATATTCGGTGAGATCGGCTACAAATTTCGTTCTGTGGGTACTTAACACTGTTTCTGTCAATTAAGAATGAATGAATGATCTTTCTACTGCCAGGAATAACCATGGATGAACAGGAGTATCTATATTTCAAGCACCACAATTCTATTCCGGTCGATTTATCAGCGAAAATGGCCTGATTTTCGAAGAGTTTGAAACTCATTGATTGTATCATCTCTCGACGAACTCGCGACGATACGATAGATGTCTTTTTGCAATGTGCTGATACGTGCTTAATAAACGAATTACAAATTATGGACACACGTTTTCTGAATGATGTTTATGGATATTCAGAAGGAAAGTCGTATTGTGATTGCAATTCTGCGAGTACTACAATAAATATCGACCATATCAATGCACGTATAGTCATCAGACGAAGAACACGATAATTTATATTGCAACTGAAGTTCATTATGCGTTTTATTCTAAAATGTAAAACAAAACAAGTCTCTGTAACATCAAGAATTCAAAGTTAATCTCAATTTTCCACTTGATGATGTTTAGACGACACTTTCATCATAATCCTTTGCACCATCGATCTTCTTCTTCCATTTGTTCATTTCGTTACATTAAAAGATTTCTTTCTATGGACATAATAATTCGTTCAATTCTTCAGCAAACAAGCTCAATTTAATTATCGTCATTCTTAGATTATTTTTCGGAGCCTTGTAGTAAATCGGACTACCATATCTACTACAAACGTGCCGTTCGACTGCACCTTTCGATTTCATATCCATATCTTCATATTTCGGTATTGGCGATTTATCATTAATGATAACAACGTTGTCGTCAGATAACATGCAATCCATTGATCCTAATCCACCACCAGCACGTTGACAATTCGAGCAATGGCATAACATAACTTCGTTTGATTTATCTGCTAAGGATTAACGACTAATTTTCGCTTTCACATCACCACAGCAGCAACGCCCTGTAAGTACGTCCGATGACGAGGACATCGTAAGCGTTAAAGCAGGTTATTAAGTGCGAATAAAATTTACTAAGGAAACGATAGGATATGTATATACATTACTCCTTCAACACACGTTGTAAAGAACGTAAGAGAAAAAGAGAAGGTGTATACGTTTTGGCTTGAATATTTTATTTGAAACGAAAAAGAGATGTGTTGTTATTTTCGCGAAGTTTCTCGTTCGCCGAGATGATTCTTTTCTGGTTGGAGAAATTCTTTGACAACCATGTCAACTAAATCTTCGAGTTCTTTTCTCGTTTCTTGTCGAAAGTTTTCATCATCTATCATCGGATTTTCATTCGTCGGTTCGGCATTTTCTCGTTTCTTTCGAATTTCTGAATACCATTTGATTTTCGGTTCAGTTCCACTAGCTCGAAGAGTCATTTCACATCCATTATCAAAATAAAACGTAATCATTTGATTGGCAGATGAACATGGAAGCACCGGCTTTTTGTCTTTCCCACCATCACGAAAATCAACTTCAATTCCAACAGTTAAATCACGAATGCCTACGATTGTATAATGTCCGCAATTCTTCGGGTAAACATAACTTTCGTCTTTCTTTTTCTTATCAACAGCTTCATTTTCATCATCACCGATGTGAGACTTCAGTTTATTGGAATACTGGACGAGTGTTTTTTGTTCGGAATCTCTTTCCTTGGTACGACCAACAGGACTGTTCTATAATTTGATGATTAACAACGAAATATCAAGTAATTAACTCACTTGAGAATCATTTTGATCGAAATGACGAAGACGATTGAAAATTTTCAACATAACATCCGTTTGATTACATGTAACATAGGAATTGTTATTAATGTGATAACCGTAGAGAATAGATACTTCGCGTAATTGTTGATGTAATGTTCGTCCAATGGACTTTAAGTACGCACACATTTCTGCACCAACACACATAGCTGAAATGCCATCCTTATCCAAAACGTTATGCGCATCACACATGAAACCGCTAAAAGAATCATGTTATCATTATGGTGAAAAGAAGATCCTTATTAGACTCACATCGATTCTTCAAAAGCAAATAAGACATGCTTCCTATCATTGAGTAACTCATGAGCTTTATTTCCTATCCATTTGAATCCAGTTAATGTCTCAATTGTATTAAACCCCTCAACTTTTGCAATCGATTTCAGAATATGAGATGAAACAGTTGAATAAAGCATATAAACATCCTTGACATCAACTGTAGGATTTCGATTGCGCCATGTGAACCACTGATACCAACCTATAGTCATCACTAGTAGTCAACCAAACTCTTTGAATAGAAACTTACCAAGCAAAGCTCCAAGCTGATTACCAGTGAATATTCTCCAACCAGTTTCACTATCCTCTCGTGGATCTCTTTCTGCTAATGCAAACCGATCGGCATCCGGATCTGTGGCTAAGATAAAATCAACATTTTGCTCATTAGCTGTTTGGATAGCGCATGCCAATGTTTCTTTGCCTTCTTCGGGATTGGGAAATTTGACGGTAGGAAACTCAGGATCGGGCGCACTTTGTTTTTGAACAGAAATAAACGGTGGAAATCTAAACGTTGCAAAAGCACGTTCGGCATACGGTTGACCGACACCATGTACCGGCGTATAAGCAAATTTTAACGGTACTGTCGCATTGATTTCCGGAAAATGAATTAATTTTGATAACTCTGACATGTACATATCACATACTTCATCAATGGGATCGGAGACGAGTTCAGATTTGTTTTTATCGAGTATATCTAATTGCCAAGCTTTACCTTCCCATGGTTCTAGATTCTTCTCAATTTCCTCGGCTATTTTCACATCAACAGGTGAGATGATCTGAGCTCCATTGTTCCAATAGACTTTGTATCCATTATCTTCTTTTGGATTGTGACTAGCGGTAACAACAATACCCGCCTGGCATTTTAGTTTNGATTTTCATTCGTCGGTTCGGCATTTTCTCGTTTCTTTCGAATTTCTGAATACCATTTGATTTTCGGTTCAGTTCCACTAGCTCGAAGAGTCATTTCACATCCATTATCAAAATAAAACGTAATCATTTGATTGGCAGATGAACATGGAAGCACCGGCTTTTTGTCTTTCCCACCATCACGAAAATCAACTTCAATTCCAACAGTTAAATCACGAATACCTACGATTGTATAATGTCCGCAATTCTTCGGGTAAACATAACTTTCTTCTTTCTTTTTCTTATCAACAGCTTCATTTTCATCATCACCGATGTGAGACTTCAGTTTATTGGAGTACTGTACGAGCGTTTTTTGTTCGGAATCTTTTTCCTTGGTACGACCAACAGGACTGTTCTATAATTTGATGATTAACAACGAAATATCAAGTAATTAACTCACCTCAGAATCATTTTTATCAAAATGACGAAGACGATCGAAAATTTTCAACATAACATCGGTTTGATTACATGTAACATAGGAATTACTATTAATGTGATAACCGTAGAGAATGGATACTTCGCGTAGTTGTTGATGTAATGTTCGTCCAATGGACTTTAAGTACGCACACATTTCCGCGCCAACACACATAGCTGAAATGCCATCTTTATCCAAAACGTTATGTGCATCACACATGAAACCGCTAAAAGAACCATGTTATCATTATCGCAAAAAGACGATCCTTGTTAGACTCACATCGATTCTTCAAAAGCAAATAAGACATGCTTCTTGTCATTGAGTAACTCATGAGCTTTATTTCCTATCCATTTAAATCCAGTTAATGTTTCAATTGTATTAAACCCCTCAACTTCTGCAATCGATTTCAGAATATGAGATGAAACAGTTGAATAAATCATATAAACATCCTTGACATCAACTGTAGGATTTCGATTGCGCCATGTGAACCACTGATACCAGCCTATAGTCATCACTAGTAGTCAATCAAACTCATCGAATAGAAACTTACCAAGTAAAGCTCCGAGCTGATTACCAGTGAATATTCTCCAACCAGTTTCACTGTTCTCTCGTGGATCTCTTTCTGCTAATGCAAACCGATCAGCATCCGGATCTGTGGCTAAGATAAAGTCTACATTTTGCTCATTAGCTGTTTGGATAGCGCATGCCAATGTTTCTTTGCCTTCTTCGGGGTTGGGAAATTTGACGGTAGGAAACTCAGGATCTGGCGCACTTTGTTTTTGAACAGAAATAAACGGTGGAAATTTAAACGTTGCAAAAGCACGTTCGGCATACGGTTGACCGACACCATGTACTGGCGTATAAGCAAATTTTAACGGTACGGTCGCATTGATTTCCGGAAAATGAATTAATTTTGATAACTCTGACATGTACATATCACATACCTCATCAATGGGATCGGAGACGAGTTTAGATTTATTTTTATCGAGTATATCTAATTGCCAGGCTTTATCTTTCCATGGTTCTAAATTCTTCTCAATTTCTTCGGCTATTTTCACATCAACAGGTGAGATGATCTGAGCTCCATTGTTCCAATAGACTTTGTATCCATTATCTTCTTTTGGATTGTGACTAGCGGTAACAACAATACCCGCCTGGCATTTTAGTTTTTTAACTGCAAAGGAAATCATCGGTGTTGGAACAGTGATTGAATCGAATAGATAGACGCGAAATTGCTCATGAGCAAAGAGCGCTGNAGAGCGATGCCATTGTGATAAAATGCAATAAACCAGACGACGTCTGTGAGTTCGACAACAAGACCAAATAGAAGCATGAGAATAATGACATGATTGTTCAATGCTGAACGAAGTGGTCGACTTTTGAGAAGGTGATAGAGAATAAAGAGGGTGAGCAGAAGCGATGGGATCAACGGAATGATATGTAACCAAAGAAATCCAGTCTTTGACAATGCCATGGTGTGCTCTTTGATCGGTGTAATGGAAAATAAAAATGAGAAAGGAAAGACGTTAGACTATTGAACTTAAGGTGACAGTGTAATGCAATCTCAAGATTTATACGGAAATGAATATCATCCTGCTGCGCTAGTGAATTAGCATCTCATCAGTGTATTTTGATGCCATCAAGCTGTGGGGAATTCATAAAGATATACGCAGCCTGATAGGAAAATGTGAGTCTTGTAGCCGAATATATTGAGTGCATGTATGTTTTTTCGACACAATTACGCTATGGAAAAAAGTCGAAAAATTGTTCAGATTTTTACTGAAGTAGATTGTTAATATGACTTTACGCATACAGAAGGATATTGAATATCGAATCTATTTATATTTAATTATTTCTGAAGGAATTAGTACAAAAGACGCACATGTGTGTTTCCGGCCTCTAAAGGGTTAAGAATCATCTTATGGCGAAAGATATGAAGTGTCGAAGAAGATTCTCATCGAAAAATTGACACTATTTTTAATGAAAGTTTGGAGGTATCTAGGTCGTCTTATCCTATGAATAACACTTGTCCTTAGACATTTTCATTTTGACTGACATGGAGAACTTTGCTTTTGCCCGAAGAAACAACCGCGATCGTGTATCTGCTGTGCCGAAGTCAGCTTTTCACTGGTGGGCAAGGGATGCTGAAATGCGATTACAAAGAGATGTAAATAAGCACAAATGCTATGTGGTTCTCGTTGCCGCAATTCTTTAACTAGCGATAATAAATGATGACCAATTGCTGAAATACAACCTCATTTATCTATTTAATTGTTAGAAATAACTTCGATACGACGTATGGACCTCGAAACACTGTCAAATTAGAGCTTTCACTCATATACCAACGAAGGCGTCGTCAGATGCTCTGACAGAAATGAGATCTTAGAATAACAAGGAGCCGTGCGCTAAGAAACGCTAAATTTCTCGATCTCTTATAAAGACTATCTTTCAATAGAGTTTCTTCTTGTAAGTATTATTAATGATTTTCGGAATTTTGTTTCAGGCCAATGGTTTGAAGCGAATTCAACGTAGTTGTAATACCCCGCCGTGAATATCATTGTCTCCAGAACAAATCTAATGAGAATCGTTCGGATTATTCAGTGCCGATAAATGTATTAAACAGTAATGATCTCCATTTTAGAAAGGAAAGACTCAGATCTCTTGAAACGTATGATACAGATAGTTTGATGTTTCATGTCTTTCAACGTAAATTCCTGACTTAGAAGGTTTCAAACAACTCTCAAAAGATAATTATTTCGAAAAGATTAACTAACACTCGTTATCTTACACCAGAGAGAACATATTCTCCGTGCTTGAGATGTTTCTGACAAAGTGGAAATTTCGACAAGAGAATAAGAATTTTCCGGAAATAGAAGAACTTCACTGGATTCGCTCCCCTTGTATGGTTTTTCAAATGGTTGTAAAAGATAAACGTCTGACACGATCGTTAAAGAATTAATAGATTTCACGCCAACGAGCTATCCGAGTAATGAATTTATCGTTTTACCCCAAATACGAGTGACGTGTAAAACGTGACAATCTTGATTTCGTGTTAATCCTGCTTGAAATCCAAGAAATTTTGTTACCATTTAATAAAACATCGTGAAAGAGTAAGACCATAGCTCGATTGAAAATCAACTTTACTATCTCACAAACAATCGGTTACTAGGAACTTTCAAGCTATTACAGGAGGATCTATTTTAAAATTTCTTTGTTTCTCCTCATGTCTTTGCAAAGGGCAAAGTACCTGCTTCATCCACTTTACTGATTAAAATATATGTTCAAAAGAAGCGCTGACATCCGGAATATCTTGAGTTTATTGAATCAGGCTACCACGCATAAGAATAAACAAGAAATGTCACTCTTCGACGAAGATTCTCTCTCTAATTCCACTTTTTCTGTAAAAACCACACAGATGCATTACTTATATAGAATCACGGTAAAACAGCTTTGTAGGTCAACATGTTCTTTTATATACTTGTGTTGCCTCTACCGGTGCATTTTTTTTTCTATTACAGATCATTAGTGAAACAACAATCGCTAACAATATTCTTTACCACGATGACGAGCACCCTCAATTTAAACGATCAACAAATGGCGACATTGATGGCACCTTATGACATAGTTATTCCTGTCTCTGTTCGATTTTGGAATTATCTTATACTAGATATTCTATCGGTGTCATGTGCTCTGTTTATACTGTGCTATATTCTATCTAAGCGAACACTTCGTCGAGCTCCACACAACCATTTTATAATTATTCTTCTATGCGTTGGATTGATTTATCAGTTGACCACTGTCCCATTCATGCTTCATTTCTTTCTTGTTGGATATTCTTGGCATATTACACTTGATTTCACCAATTTTTGGATATTCATCGACAACTCATCTTTCGTATCAGTATTGATAGGTTTCGCTTGGGCGACGATTGAGCGGCATATCCTTGTCTTTCATCATCATTGGATGACGACAAAAAGACAACGTTTCTTCATGCATTATCTACCTTTCATGCTAATCCTGACCTATTGCTACGCGTATTGGTTTTACGTCGTCTTTCTTTCACCCTGTCAGAAAACAACTCTGTTGTCACCAATAAATGGTGTTCCGATTATTTGCAGTTTCAACTTGCCGGTTTTGGGAACGTATGACTCAATTTGTCACCAAATAATACCAACATTCGTTATAGTAACCTTCAGCGTCGGTCTTCTCATTCGAGTTTTACTGCAAAAGCATCGTTTGAATTGTCCAATCCGTTGGCGACAACAGCGTAAGATGACAATTCAGTTATTGTCCATATCAATACTCTATTTCATTTTCAACGTTCCGCGATCAATAGTCAGAACACTGGTAATATGTGGTATGAGTTCACCTGTATTCATCAAACTAATGACTCATCTTACTTATTTTTCTATTCAATTGATTTTTTTCTTTCCATTTATCTGCTGTTTCGCAACACATGAACTTGACACCAAGATGAAGAAACTTTTTGGAATTAGAAAGCGTCGGCAGTCAATAATACCTTTTAATTTGCGCACTGGACGTGTGGGAATTATTCAAAGAACTTAAAAAAAGAAACTAACAAACCTATACATATATACTATTAAGCTTTGCAAAAGGAGCAGCGATTATTTTGAATCTATCGAAGTATTTAGGTTAAACATTATCTTTACATATCAAAGATGGCAACACATATAGAAATGTCTAATCCGAAACCCGTGGTATTTTTTATTCTGATATGTGACACCCTCTGTTGTCAGTAAAGAGAGCATTTCGATGTTTTCGTTCGCAACATAGTACATTGATCAATATTAAGAATAAAATATGTCAGAAAAATTTAAAACAAATGAGTCATAATGAAGTTGTGTAAATCTTTACACCTTGCAAGTACTATGTTAACACGAACATGTTTCATACAATCGCTATTTAGGACAACGGCATTTACAATAAGAAATCGAAACACCATGTTTTATTCCTTTATCGTCGAATTCATAAGTTGTATGATAATAACCGGCTGGATTACAACCAGTAGCGGTCAGGTAAAGACAATCACGACAATTGTTATATGAACTTTTTTCTGATGATGATAGTTCACTGTTCGATTTTTTGTTCAGTAGGCCTACATAGAAATGTTTCATTCGAGTGCGTTTCATACATAACAGGAGCGCTTATAAATCACACTTTTCAATGAAAAGAAAGAGATAGCACAACTCACTTGATAATTGATCTTTTAAACTATCTATTTCAGCTTGTTGTGCATTCATCCGTTGTTTTAGTTGTTCATTTTTGGTACTGAGTTCAATCAAGGTCGATCGTAAGGGTTGACAAAAACATGTTGTCAGACGATCATTCAGTATGCCGTACGAGCCAATCTGTGAACGGTTAATCTTTGACCCTGAGCAGAATGTTTCCATTTGCCGGATTTTTCCGTCGCATTCTTGCCGAGAATGTGGAGTCAGAAACTTCTCTAAACACTCAGATGTTTGAAAATCTCGCTGAACAGCAACGATTATGCCAAAAATAGATGTACCTAATTATAAATAACTCTCCTATATGAATTAACAAGAATGTGATGGTGCATATCCACGATAGCTATTCTCGCAGGTTACGTCTCTTCACAAATGCAAAACTCTTACTGATAAGTTAAAGTAAAACTTTGAATGAAGTTATGGCTTAATGAATGTCAATATTCCGTTGTGTGTGAGAGAAAACTTTCTGTGTCAATACTTTTACATCGACGAAAAAATCATTATTTTCATATAGTCTCATTCAATTCCTCTTTGATTCAGACAGTGATGTCCAAAAAGTATTTTTCGACCCATCTACACAGTTCGATTTTACTTCAAATCAAAACAAGTCATGAATTTAGACGAGAATAGAATGAAAATCAACAAGTGCGCTGATTCATACGCTGAGAGTACGAGAGAGTAGAAACGGGTAGTTGTAAGTAACTTATGAGGTAACATATCGTCTTGATCCATTTAGTATTAGAACAGTCGCACATGCAAACACCTGATATACTTTAATTTTATCGTCCAGCTTGCCAATGCGTATTGAAAAAAATATTACAATCACACTTCTTTTTTGTCAAGACCTTGAAAAGATTTTACTAGTTAAACCAGACATCACTTTTTCTTTCCACGTGCACACATGTTCAAGGGTAAAAATATGTAAACAAGAAAAAAAAGAAAGTGCTAAAGAGTTTGAGTTGCCTAAAAATAGAGATTATTTAAGGGGGAACCCCCCCTCAGAAATCGATCTTTTGAACGGTACAACGGATGTGTACGAAAATTTCAGGAAATTTGAGAACTAATATAACTCGAGTCTCATAAAATTTTCAACCAATGAATTTTTGTAAATAAAAAGTTATCCGCCAAATACTACTAAAAACAGGGCTTTTGGCGCGGAACATTTTCCCCGCGAATGGTAGCACAAATAATGGCGGGATTTATTTTGAAATAAAGCAAAAACTTATATCTATAAATTGCCGGAACAGATTTTTTTAAATTCGTTTTCATTCAGCTGTAACGCTTATTTCAAGTTGAGAATTGCAAAAACTGATTCTAGTGGTTCCAGTAAATTTCATGTTTCTCGAGAACAGTTCCATCTTTTGAAAATTTGTTCCGGCAATCTCTAGAGAAATCTTTGCTCTTTCGAATGAAAAAAAAAGTTTAAATTAACTCTCACTGGTTGTTCAGATAAATGTTCCGCAAGGGAGAAAAAATCAGAAAAACTTGAAGCTGAGAAAAACGAGTTACAAGATTACGAAGTGGATTGTATTGTTTATATATAAATATTAGTGACATATTATACATCATTGAAAAGCACGTAAAAAATCTTATGAAATTATGATACTTTTTATTTGAAAAAAAATGGTTTTCGAAAATAAAACTTACTTAACGTTTATTGTATCGCCATCTTTTTCAGAATTTGCACTATTTTGAAGGTCACTGGTAGGTTATAATATCAGTCATGGCAGTTATATAACAAGGAGCTGAATAATGCACGTTTTTTCGTTTTATCTTTTTACGATTTCTTTTCCAATATTATTATATTAAGAATAAATTACGCTGATTAACATTCTAGAAAAATAAAAATCCAGATCCTTCTCACTTGTTTTTCATTTTAGATAGAACCTAAGATTTCTTTCATTCCATTTATAAAATATGCCTCGTCCTGAAAGCAAAAGTCGTGCTCGTCATTCTCAACGGCAACGGTTGACCAATCTATCCCGATCCACGTCTCGTTCGGTTTCAAAGGAGAACGAAACGAGTGAAAGTTCCATAAAAACTTCGTTTTTAACTTCTACACCAGTGTCATCAACAGTTGCAAACACCATGTTCAATGCAACAATATTATCACCGATTTCATCAAATTTACAAATATCATTGAAGTCACAAGAATATTCAATGTCAATTTCTCCACCGATGACACGTTCTTCATCGACAAAACAAAAAACAAACGAACAATTCGTAGGGCCATCGTCGAAAAAGATTCAAACTTATGCACAACAATCGCAGCTTGTGCAGGACAACGATGAACATGACTTCTACCAAGTGATACACAATAGCTTTCTACTAGAATTAATGCGAAATACAATTTGTCAATCATGTTTTCACAACTGGAATGGTATAATGCGTTTGACAAAACGAGAAGGTACTATGCATCTATTTATCTTTTTAAATTCTTTTAATATGATTTCAGGATTATATTGTTCGACGGAATTTGAATGTCAATGCTCTAACATAGTTCGATGCAATTCGTCTTCTCAAAGTACAAGTACAAGATATCGAGATATTAATATTCGTTCTGTTCTTGGTAACTGTCATGGATTCTATGAACTGATAACTTGGTAGTCTAACTTTACTTTTTTCAAATTTTAGCAGCTAATTTATCTGGCGTTGGCTATGCTGGACTAACAAAGATTTGTGGTGCTTTAAACATACCTCCTCCAATTGAAGAAGAATACTTTGTGAAGTTAATGGAAGATATCGTACCTATTGTACAGCAACACCAACAAGAATCAATGAAAAATGCTGTTGACGAAGCTTGTCAAATAGCTGGTTCTCGAAATTTGACTGTTTCAGGCGATGGAAGTTGGCAGAAACGCGGCTTTGCTAGTCTCAATGGTGTAGCAGCTGTTCTTTCGAGTTGTGTAACTCCAAAGGTAGCATCAAAACTATGAAGCTTGTCTTAATTTGTTTTCAGGTGTTGGATATCGAACGAATGTCAAAGAAATGCACGGTTTGTGATGGTGCGTTAAGTATAAAGGAGAAAAGCAGACAACAATATGAAGAAATAATTAGCAACCACAATTGCCAAATTAATTTCAAAGGATCTTCTGGTACGTATCAAACTAAAATTTTTAAATAAAATAGCAATCGTTTTCTTCTTTATTAGGAGCGATGGAAGTTGATGGTATTCATCGGTTATTTACACGTTCTATTTCATTGTATAATGTTAAATATGTCAAGTAAGGAAAATTTTCACAGCCATGTCAAATTTGCTCTTTTGCATATTGTTTTATTTGTTTTGCTTTTATTATTCGTGATATTGGCCGCTACCATTTGCTTGTTCTTTAGATAAGTATTACCAATTCGAATTTTCTATCTTATTCATAAAGATATTTTGTGGATTATTTCTATTTTAGTTACATTGGTGATGGTGATACTAAGACGATGGTAAAACTAACGGACGAACCACCATATCCAGATATAGTTGTGCAAAAAATCGAAGACATTAATCATTGGTGCAAGAAGATGAAACATAGATTAGAAAAGATAAAAAATGAAATGAAAACCGTTGTTATCGATGGGAAGAAGGGGATATCTGGTGCAGGGAGAATGACGGAAAGTAAAACACCTAATTTTTGCTTATTTATTTGAATTCGATTATTGATCTACGTATTTTGTAGACATGATTATCAATTTCAAGTATTATTACCGACAAGCAATAGTCAGAAATAAAACAAATCTGGAAGAAATGGTCAAATCAGTGTGGGCAATTTTTAAGCATAAAGTTGATATATGACTTTTGAAAGAATATAAAAAGTGCTTTTATTGAATGATAGGCTTCAACGAATAATGAACCTCATCATGAATGGTGCGATCCAATATATTGCGGGTATTTGAGAGCATTGCTAGAAGGTAATGATTACCAATTCATTATTTTTTCCAAGGAAGTACGTTTTTGAATATCTTTTTTTCAAGGGAAGGAGTATGATCATACTCCCCATAGTCTATCTCATGGAGTAATGAAGGCTATACGGCCGGTGTTCGAAGAATCAGCTTCTCGTACGTATAATACCAACCTATTTAGATTAGAAACGGAACTGTGTTTTATGAGATCGATTTGATTATTTTTTCTAGTTATCAAATAGTTCTTTTCATATTATATTTTTGTCTTTTTTTCGGTTGAAATTACAGCTGATGTTCTGAAAAAAGTTCTGCATGGTTCGTCTCAAAATCCGAACGAATCATTTCATTCGGTATTATGGAGTATGGCTCCGAAGAGACGTTACTCATCCGGTACCATCTTGGACTTATGTGTTGCTCTTTCGGTAGCAGTTTTTAACGATGGTTATCAAAGTCTACAAAAACTTTTAGAGAATTTATGTGGTGAATGCTAATGAATTTTCCTGGATAATCTTACTCTATGTGTTACTTTTCCATAGGACGTTCAAGTGGCTATTTTTCTAAAATAATTTTTAGAAGATTGGATAAAGAACGCGAAGAAAGAGAAAAAAACAAAGCTCAAAGAAAAGGAAGACCTAAACATACAGTTACAGATCATGAGAAAATGAGCGGGATTACTACAGATGATGCATATATTCCTGGCGCATATTGACATTTATTGTTTCCTTTTTGTATGAAATATGCATAGGTTTTTATTCTATTTCATATTTTAGATTACATTCTATACCTAAGTAGTCATGGATAATTTTCAAATATCGTACAATTATTTCAAAACTGCATTTGAACTAAAAAGTGTTCCATTTCCTAAAGAACTTGCTAATATTCTTGAACCACCTGCAGCTATTATAACAACGACACAGTCATCAAGCAACTCTACAGCTGTAGTGCGTTGTTTCTTAGCTCAACAATCTTTGCGTTCCATTTTGCATATTTTCTTTTCATGATTTATTTTGAAATCGCAATTGTTGTTTGTAAACTAATTCATAATTATTTTACGTTGCAGAACATGCATGATGATGACGACCAAGATAATACAGAAGACCATAGTCTCGATGATAGTAGCAATAGCAACTACAGCGAGGAGTATGACTATCCACCTGCACCTGTCAGTGTTACACCAGCATCAGCGAAAGGATTACAGGAAAACGTTTTGGATAATAATAATGACATTCAATGTCGTCGTGAACTTTACAAAGATTTATATCAGTTAGTATTAACAAAACGTAAACAAAAACGATTGACAAAGAAAAACAATGAAACATACGAATGGCCACCGATAATCAAGCAAATAATTCGATGCAGATATCCTGGTGATATTCGTGATTATGCCTGTTACAAGCAAGTTACGGTATCATTTACACTCGACAGTTTTATTGATTTGTTTTCTGAAAACTAAATACCACATATTTTTCTATTATCATAACATAGGATTATCATTTACGTTTTTCATGTTGAAATAAAACTTATGATTTGGTTTTTCTCATGTGGTCAACCACACAAGAATACAGTATTATCTGTCGGAAATTCTGGTGCAGATTACTTTTAGTATTGGCCAAAATTTTCTATCGGTCAGTGCTAGTAGTGGTCAATACTAGTACTGGTCAACGTTAGTTTTACTTAGGACTTGATCAGCAACAGCTCGTATTGTTATTTAGTACTCATGAACTAATGCTATATCTTCATTTTTTATAATAAACGTGACGCAAGCTAACCTCTGGACCTACCAGGTTTTCAGTACGCCACATACCATTCCCAGTCTTTCTTTCAATCATCCCACCTATGTCAGAACAAGCGTAGTGATGATTAGAAGGCTTTACAATACTAGAAACAAAACTGGGGCTCAATGAGACCGTGGTAACTAAGGAAAAATCGATGAAAACCAGTTTTTTTCATTAGTACTCTCACTAAACAGGCTAAAACTAGGTCAAATAACCTTTGTTCATACACAAATCATACATATTCTTGAAGAGGACACACAGGACTATAAGATTATGTGTTTTTTGAAAAATCGAAATTTTTCAAAAAAATCGACTTTCTGAGGGGGGTTCCCCCTTAACTACGCAGAATCAATCACGTTGAAGCTTTAAACATAGTAAGAAAATCTCTTGTTTCTCCTCTTCGACCTATAAAACAACTCGAGTTCGTTCATTTCATTCAGAAGACTTTTTTCTCTATTACAATCGCAACTATGTCACATCCCGAACCAAAAACAAACGCCGAGTTAGACGAGTATTCCTTCCTAAAAACTACCCGAATCTTTAATTTTTAGTAAAAATCACGATGATGTGGATGAAGATGATGAACAATTACATATATTATATCAAATTGTACCAACAATGTATAACACAACGACACAAGGTTTAAAAAAAGCACATTTTCCTTCGTCAAAACAAAATTCTATCTTTTTATTCAGAACCACACACAAAAGATGTGAAATCAACAGTGGAATCTACAACAATAACAACAACACAAGTTCTCTCTTTCGATCTCACATATTCTTCTAAAAAATGATCATTTCTTTTCGTTTTGTAGGTGATTGAACCGACTGATATCAACGTCGACATCGAATATCTGCTCAAAAAGGATCCGATAAAATACATTTATACACCAAGTCCAAAAGATTATTCAGGTTTCGTTCATTGTACAGTCCATTGTCACAAAGAAGGCCTCCTATCAAAAACATTCGCATTGTATTTCAATGGACGAAACGACAACGATCAAGTATATTTTGATTTTGAGAGACGGCAAAAGAGTTTACTCTGAACTTTTTCTAGACATTTCTTTTAACTGCACGAAAACATATCAAACTCGGTGGACATTCAGAATATCTCATTGGAAATGATGAAAAATCTGCCAAAGACATCACCAATGAAAATGCCATTGCAAGATTAAAATGTATGAACATCATTGATACCGAATACATACTTTATGATCAAATGAATCAACAATCTCTTGCCATTATCTATGTAAGTGACATCAAATGAGAAAATTTGTCAATGAGAAATATCAATTTGCAGAATACTTATATAATCGGAACGAATGAACCAAGAAAACTGACAGTTTTAATGCATGATGCCGAAACTGCGAGCCAACCTTTGAAAGTAAATCAAATTGTATGTTAATATTTTTTTTATGAAGTCGTTTTTTAGGAGAACGAAACAATCATTAATGAATGGCGAGCTGGACGTGCGAACAACTGGACTGAAATAAAAAACGTCGCACCAATCTACGATAATGGTTCGTTTGAGATCAAAATCTACAGTTTAGATCATTTTCTTTGACTTTAGAAAGTAAAAAATACAATCTTCCATACATTGAAAACCGTGTCCAACAAATGTCACATAAAAACTTTCAACTAGCACGTATGTCACATTTCTATGTTGATGAAAGACAAATCTTTCAGTTGTTCTAGATCAAGGCAATGTCATCATGCAATTCGGTCGTATTGATTACAAAACTTATGCTCTGGATTATCGATATCCTCTCACCGCTATGCAAGCATTCGCTATCGCATTGAGCGCTTTTCACAACCGATTTCGTAATTGAACTTTTGTTTTGTGCGTGTGAATATTTTTCTCGACTATAACCAAGCTGTAGTAAAAGCTCATTCGATTGTATCATGTGTTAAATAGCCTATTAAACGAAATGTATCATAACCCGAAGTGCTATGTTGTCGACTATTTACGAAAAAGAAATTTTTAATGTAATGGTTGCTCTCGATTTGGTATGCCGTGATTGAGAAGAATAATTATAATATTAGGTACTTGAGAAATGTCTTTGTCGATTTCTTTGGTATGTAAAACAAATAGTGAAAAAGGACGGTTCTCGTTGCTGACGTCAATAAAGAGAGAATAAAAAAAGAGAAGTCAAATTTTATGTTTACATCAGCACGATAGAAACGATAATTTCTAATGAGTATTGTTTGTTTGTCTATAATCAAAATAATATGTGAAGTAGGACGATGAAATTAATGAGCAATGTTCTTTTATGTGAATTTGCTTCAAATAAAAATAAAAACATCGTGTAGACACGTTAACTCGAACCGATCGTCAGTCAAGTTGAAACCAACAAACATTTTTCTCATCAACATCGATTCGATGCGTTCTCTGGCAAATATACAAACAAACGTAAATAGACGATGGACGAAAAAATTAACATAGTACTCAGTTGGAAGAGGTTAATCTTGATTTATTGAGTTTGCCGTACTGTTTTATTCAAATTTTTGATCATGTCACCGACGTTTGTAGTCGATGGCAAAACTCCTATTATTAGTCTTCCGAATAATAATCCTCGACGATTTTCAGTTATTTCAAAGCAGTTCGATAATGAAGAGCTCAATCAACAACGAGTTCATGTCGTCGATACGGAAATATCACAACCGCTTCCATCAACGGATCGAAATACCATTCGACGTCGGCTAACACAAATAATTTCCATTGTTGATAATCAAAACAAGGAACAAACTATCGAACCCAAAGGTTCATATCTGATACTATTTCTTCTCGAACCGATTCTCACTGGTTGCTTTCTTTTTCCATTATTGGTTCTGTTCTGGGATTGTGGATGGAATCTTACCGTGACGATGTTAAACGCATTGAATGGCTATGCGTCAAACTACAATCTCGATGGATTAGATTATTCCGACCAGGGATATGGCGTGTATTCTCCTCAATCATTGATGGTAACGTGGGTGATCGATGAAATCGCATTTCTCATCTTTTACCTTGGTCAAGATGTTTTCTACCATTTTCTTAACAAACAAAAGATGATTGTCAAACAAATCATCATGAAAATTCATATATTTATATTAGCGTTTTTGTATATTATTCAATGGCAAATGATGTGGACGATTTTGGATCAATATACGTCGCAAGATTGGGGATTTATGTTTGTTTTTTCATTGGCAGCCATTTTTGCATTAATGGCACTTACTGGAACTTTATCAGATTTAGTCTGCGCACCATTTGTAGTCTCCTATGACTCAATTGAATATTGTATTCAGTTTGAATGTCCATTAGAAACCGAACAGGTATGTTCTTGTTTAGAAAGGAGACGAAGTATGTTTGAGAGAATTTGTTTTTGTAAAGATGAGTCGATGGAAAGTGAATTTAATGAATTTTGTACTTTATGAAATTCTTATTTCGAATATCACGATTATCATATGGCATGGATTCTATGTTATTCTCGATCAATATTTGTATCCCGATGAAATCAGCAAATCCATTTGGGTTTGCATCGTCATTGGTTATCCACTGTATTTCCCTCTGATGTATTTACAATACTACGGTGAAAATAAGACTTGGAACAATAAATTTTGGACACTTTTCGTGTCGAATTTTCCTCAATTTCATCGAAATATCGTTCACGCGTTGGCATTTGCATCGTGTCTCTTCCTTTGGCATGGCTTTTGGGTTCTCTACGATACTTATCTGCGTATATTCGACAAATATTACGAAACGTATCTGCTAATATCTTTACTCGTTTTCGTTTTCTTATCGATATTACAAACATTCTCGTCGATGAATGGCCCTTTGAAAACCATGGATGATGATTATCATTTCTTTCCGATTTATCCGCACTGTTACGTTTCGCTCGTAGTCCAGAAACTCTCTCGGCTATCATGTTTTCGCTCGAGAAAAGACCAAGTTTTTGTCATTGGAGATTTTGAAAAGAGAAATAAACATTAATTTTCTAAAACAGGAGTCTTTTCACGATATACTTCAGTTTAAGTATCTCTGACTTTGAAAAGCAATCAACTATTCTCTAATATCTGTAATATTCCCACACTTTCTCACTCCGAGCAAATCGTGGATAAATATAGAAGTGCACTAAATTGTCCGTGTTCTCAATCAACCATTGATTATCGTGAAATAGTGTCATTTCAACTTGAATTTTATTCCAGAGATTTAAGTCAATTTGTCACTCAGAATTTGATTTCGTTATTATTTTCTGTTAACACGAACCGATATTCTTTTTTCTCGAAAAATTCTGTAGTAATCAAGCATTATTACAACAAAATATTCAAATCTAAATCGACAACACTATTCAAAATTCCACATACTGAATGGTTTATTTCACTAATTCTATATCAAAGTCACCTGATATCCGCACCTCGAATAAATGTTCTGATCGTTTACGACGTGCTTAACTTGAATCAGTATTATATCAATACAGCGTTTCTCATGCGAAGCATGGATATATTAGGATACAATTCCAATAACCGACTCTTTCGCTATATTGTTGTCAATCAAATACTTGTGCATACCCAGTAGGTATCCATATCTAAGGGGAAATACCGGTGATTTCGCCAGTATTTGCCGTTCCCGGAATCGAAGTCGGTTGTCCAGCAGAAAATTCAATGTTTGCGTCGACATTGAAATGCTTTTATAGTCAGTTTTGTTTGGGAAATATTCAAATATCGCCGTCATTTACCTAATTGCATATCAATTTTATATCAAATTTTCAGTGAAAGAGGAACTATACGAAGTATTTATCCTCCTGCGCACCATGATCATGTTCTTGTACACTGATGCAGTGCCCTGATGTTTTGCATATAAAAACAACACTTTTTGGGGCCTTATGGAGGACTAATAGTTATTCTACGTCTTCTCGTCTTATTTACTATTTGTTTTTTCGTGAAAAGTTCATACCTTATTGTTGTAAATATCTTCGTACAATATTGATCGTATAAATGAATTGCTTCGTAGTTTCGAGAAAGGGTTGAGAGTTTTACAAAAAATTTAGCTACAAGACAGCTAAACAAGTAATTTGAAATGCCATAGCAAACATGAAGGTCTTAAGGGTGAGACTGTGAGAACGGAATAGAACGGGTTTAGACAGTTGGAAATGCTTCCACACAGACCAAAAAGGTTAATAAAACTATTCATTAAAAAATTCTGATGTGTGTACGATACATTCGAACTGAGAAGAAAATGCAGAAATATTTTCTTTCAAAAGGACAAAACCTTCAGTTTTTTTCACATATGGCTTTTGACTTGGTGGGAAAATCAGTTGCTCGAGTAAATTTTTATCCACATTTTATCAGAAGTGTTCCAATTTCCATTTTACGTTTGACAATTATAGAAAAAAGCCAAATAACTAAGACTTTGTTCCCCCGGAATGACTGTATAAGACAGCCACTTGTTCTATTTTAAGTACATTTTCCAGAAGCTTTATAACACATCAATCTGCGTAAAACTGGAAAAGTACATAGATCTATTTCATCAAATAACCAATAAAAGATTTAAATAAATTTGTATTAAACTATTTAATAAATAATTCTTCGCCACTATGCTCATTTGTTTCCTTTTTAGGGCCGAGAATGACTGGATCTATGAATTCGAGACGATATTTCCATGCAGGATCCATTTTAGTCAATGGAAAAGTATTGGTCACTGGCGGAGACGCCAGTAGTGGTCTTAGTCTTGATAGTGCTGATCTGTATGATCCATCACTCGGTAGTTGGACGACAACAGGAAATTTGAATGGTGCACGATTTGGACACACAGCATCTATTTTATCGAATGAAAGAGTATTAGCTACTGGTGGATATGATAGTACTAATTATCTAAACACCGCTGAATTGTATTGATTAAGTTTCAGTCGATTACATTTTTGTTTTGACCATATATGACTTGTAAGTCCACAACTAAATCCTTTTTATATTGTATATCGCACTGATGAAAGCATTAATCTTAACCCTTTATTATGTAAATAGATTATGTCAAATTTTTTCAAGACAAAAGCCAGTCGATAACATCTGCATTTTTATAATTATTTATTTAAAACTACATAAGACTTCATCTTTGCAGGTTCTTTTCTAAAGTTAGACGACATACTATTGCAATGCTCTATTTACGCCGCTTAAATTTTTCCCTTTCGGGTCACACTTTCTGTTTATTACGGATTTTACAAATATTAAAGCAATGAACATCTACACGAGGCGTGCATACAGTAGTAAAAACAAAGCTGATAGCTTTACAGGCTGTCAAAAGACTAAAAGTTTTTTTTCAATATTGTACGGCTACTGGTGGTCTCCAATTTGGTGTACCAGCTCCTGCTTGTTGTACTAGGGCAAATCTATGATATGGATGTATTGTGGACGCACGCAGTATACATTGATCACATAAATCGTATGTATTGAATCCTCGGCAATGTTGACATTGGTATCTGGTAATACCATTTGTCCGACCACAACCGTCACAGAACCATGGAGCAATTAACATGATTGATGCAATAAGTCGTATAAAGTATCTGAGTAAGAAGTGAAAACAAACATGTGCTTATAGAGAATGAATAGATCAAGCGTGACCTGTTTCATGTATGATGATGAAATAACGAAATACGTTCGAATGAATAGAAGGCATGTTAATTAAATGGACAATATCAAGAGAATCAATTAATGAAAAAACATGAATGTCATAGTCATCGTTATGCACAAGCAGTAATCATGTTCTCGCATTCAAATATCAATTGAAATGTTTTTTTCTTCTGTGCGATTTACATTGAACAACTGATTATGTTATATCCAATCAATTTTAAAGCATTTCATTACATGTCAAGTGAAAAAAGAAGCAAGAAAGCTTTCGACGGTTATGTGCCATTCTATGAAGCTATGAAATGATATATTCTTATCTGAGAAAAATCTAAATTGTTCAATTTCGAAAACAATCGCTCATATAGTAGATTGAGTTTTTTAAGAAATATTCGCTTTCGGAATCTTTCAAAAACAATTTGGAAAGTAACAATCAACGATCAGCATAAACGATACATTTTCCCTAATAAGCACCATACTATCTCACTTGGATGGCGATATAGATGATATATATCGCTTTTCTCGGATGGAATCATTCGCAATCAAATTAATTTCGGACCTTAAACTTGTCTTATTTGCTCCATTCCGTAATAGTTTACATTATGGTTAACACAAGAACAAATGATTTATTCTAAAAGCTTTTCGAATAATAACATGATCTGTTGGCGAAAAGATGAATTTTATCTGAAATGTAATTAAAGAAACGTTTATGTTTTCGTAGATAATGAAAATTTTGATAAGCTTTCATAGAAAATAGTCAGTAGTCAATAAGACAAGAGCATTGGTACCGGAATATTCCAGTTAAATAAGTTAGTAGGATGATTAAATATAAAAATTCAGAAAACGTATGATGTTATGTTAATGAAATTAAGTTGAAGCATTTAAATTTCTCCAATTATAGCTATGCAATATTATCTCTTGATCTCTCGAAAAGATCTTTGCACAGTACGTAGAATCACACGACGTTTGTGGATATTTTCCCGTCACAAAGTGTCGAAAGAAGTTTTAAAATGAAAATTTATTATTTTTCAAATATGCATTTGTTGGGAAAAGACATAGAAAAGCTTATATTTTGTTTTCTAATTACATGATGGGTTGATGTAAATAAAGGGATTGAAAACGCGAGCAAAATTTGTAAATGTGTCTTATTGCCACAATTTCATACTGACAAGTTCTTTTCTATCTACGTTCTGAATTGTGTTAATTCCGTTCACGCATATTTAAACTTTCATTAAGATTATCACTCTGTAGTGCCGTCAAAGTCCGCGTCAAAGTTGTATATCCCGTTTGCGTAGGCCTAAATTCTGTTCACCGAGGTCCGTAACAGCTTGGTCAATGATATCTACATTATGTAGATCCCGTTTGAATAAATTCAATTCGTTGTTGCGAACGGGACCACCATTTGAAAGAGACACCATTATGGTTGCAACTACAACGAGAGCAAGTAAACGACGATCCATGGTTTTTTTGTTTAAAGTGATTGTATATAGTACAGAACCTTTTCTTCATGTATATATAGTAGTATTGCGATCGTCGTTATCTAATTGCGTTGACAAGCAATATTATTTTTATATTTCTTCAATAAACTATGACGTCGATAAGGATAAGTTGTTTTAAGTAGGATGAAGCATATGTTTTCGTACAGTCCTGGAATGGTATCATTGAATACAATGCATCACATATCGATGATAGTAGTATTTAGAGCTGTGATTATCGAATATCTTTGTAACACAGATCATAGACAAGTACAACAATAACGATTCTAAGGTGAACTCTCTAAGATTTCATACTATTACTGAATGATCAGAATTGATATAGTATTGCGAAAAAGCTTCAAGAATTTTCTATAAATTTATCACTTGAGATGATTCTGATTACACCGAGAAATACGTCGAAAACAAGGATCAACTTTGACTCTGACGTCCGAGAAAGCCCATCAAGAGGCAAAACAGAAAGAGATTATAATTATCCGGTACGAAGTGTTGACAGGCATGATGCTTCCATTATGTTATATCGATATCTATCATTTTCTGTCAGCGTAAACATATCATGTGATCTGTATAGCTAAACACGATAAAAAAATGGTTATTTTTGTATCTTTTTCCTATTGACTGAAGCTATTGAATAATGTAACATTTGGTGCAAATTGCAGTCAGCCAATAAAGTCATATACGAAGATCGAAACAGGTTTATGTTTCGTAATATCACGATAGGATTAAATGATCAACATTCGTGCGGTCTCGAGTAGTTCTCACCGATGTTTTTGTCATGTAAGACTCGACAGTTCCGTTCAAAACGTGAATGCGTGTGCGTCTGTGTGAGAGAGCATGAGAAGGAGAAAAACGTCGTTGTTTGCGAGATGCTATATTGATTCAAATGGAACAGAAGAACGTGTGATGATTGTGTTTCAGGGTCGTTGAGTAGAAAGTCCATGTTTTTTTTAACCTAATCATTCTTATTGCACTTCTCGACACGTAATAGTTTTTATCAAAGAACACAAATTTTTTTCTTTTTTTTTCTTCTTTTCTGTTCTTTTATGTATCCTTGTGTAATAGCTCCATTCTCTCGCTCTTAACACTTTTCTTGCGGATTTACAAAAATTACTTCGTTCGTTTTAATAACTATGCAATGGAAAACACAGTCGGAAGGAGACCAAAATGTACAATTATGCAACATACATGCAAGATTTGCGGGGCACCAGCTCAATATTCGTACTTTGGTACAATTTCATGTCGCGCTTGTAAGATTTTCTTCAAAAGAAATGCTGAGCACGGACAAGTTAATCGATTTCCCTTTGTTGACTCCATCAATGCATGTTTGTCTTTTAGGAAACGCTGAAATGTTTATTCGACAGACATTGTGAAATCGATCAGAATAATCGGCATGTCTGTTCATTTTGTCGACTGAGGAAATGCTTTCTCAGTGGCATGCAAATCGAGAAGATCCGTTGTGCGTTATCAAAAGTCAACCAAAAAAGAAACAAAACATCCGTATAGAAAACATGTCGTTGATTATTTGAGGTATTTTTATTTGTTCAACTCTCATTTAGATCCCTATGGTAACTCCCACGCAATCAACTCGACCAATTTTAACCGTTGAACAATGGAAGCTGCTTTCTGACTTATCCTATTGTTATGATGAGCATAGTCAAATATCTATATGTGAACGATATGTATCTCTACAAAGTACTTTACCTTTGAAATTACGTTTTAAATCTGCATCAATGATTGAATTGTTTCAAACGTTAATGAACGGCTGTCAATTGTTATACACAAACAATCGAGATTTGTGTTCGTTATCGTTCAATGACCGTTCTGTCTTACTTCGCAACACATTCAGACATGTCGAATGTATTTCGACGAACTTCATTCTGAATCGAATCGAACTAACAAATTGTCCGGCGTATTACAATACACTAGAAACGATTATTCATCCGAATGTTATACCCATAGCGAAATTGATCGCCAATCGATGTGGTTTCGATACGATTGTTATGAAATTATTTCTTGCTATTCTTTCGTTTTCGACCATCAACTTGACAGTTTATGATACGAATACCTCCGCAAAAAATCTGTCCGATATTAAACAAGTTTTACATATTCAAGATGCGTACATAGAATTGACATGGCGATATTTAATTTACAAATACGATGCGAGACGATCGATTCTGTGCTTTTCTGATCTCATCAGATGTTTCTTTGCTGTAAATAATAGTGTAATGAAGACATCTGACATTCAATGGTTGACGGATGCAATAAATTATGTGGTGAATCAAACGGAAGAAACTATACTTTACAAGCGATAACTCTTTGTTTTTGTTTTAATCTTTGAAATAGATAATTTATAGGTAAATCCAAGTCTAGATCTTTCAATAGTGACAACAGTAACAAAGACGCTAAGCAACTGTGTTAAGTATAAACTACGAACACATCGAGCATGCTAACAGTCATAAAGCTATACATTGGGAAGAATTAATTTAGGCTTATAATTACACTAAACGACAATTTCGTGATGTCACTAGAAGAAGTACTAAAATATCTATGTCAACGAATATTTTCAGACAGAATGTGCTCTTGGCCTATAAGACGGAACGAGTTGATAATAAATTACTAGGAAAATGGACACTTTTTCCGTAGCAACAGTCACTCTACAAGTACATTATGCATGTTGGCCTTTCGAAGACATGAATCGGTAAAATAATGATTATCCTTTGTGTCTGTATGACGTGGCCAAAAATCGAATTGCAGATGCCAATAAGTAAAGCATTTATTTCACAAAGTGTCCTTATACAAAATGCGCACTTGATCACCTGGATAGAAAAGATTGAGAACAAAGTGCCACGGAAAAGGACATTTTTTCACATCAACTTTCATTGAATAGTTACATTGCGTGCGTTGGTTCATTATAGAGATCATTTGTTGATCACAGTCGAGTGTTAGTTCAATAGTATCATTCAATTCGAAGTCACAGTTATATCCATTGAAACGAGAATGCATTGCACAATTGAGAATGACTGAATCTTGTCCGCCCCAACCGTAACATGTTGGCACTGCCCAAGTATGTGCCTGCAATGTTGTCTTATGTGAAATAATGCCAAAAAAGATCCATTTGTTGTTATTGAACGATTCAATTCGAAAGCGAAAGCGATGCTTGCCACGGCTATATTCATCACTGCCACGCACCACTGCATGAGCAACTGACGGGCCGTGAATGGCAGTTTGTTGTCGATTTTCGACGCGTAAATCGCCGGCAAATATGTCGAAAATGTCATCAGGATACTCACAGATAGAAAGTTTGGAGATGAACTCATCGTGCTGAGTGATTACATGGGGTGGAGATTGAACCAAGGAGTTAAGTCTCGCAAGTTTATTTGACAAATTTTGTATATCCACTTTCATGAGATTACCTGAGTTCTGAGTATTGATTAATTCTTCGTGTAAATGATTTGATCGTTTACATAGTTTCTCTTTGTATTTCTCGAATTTCGCCGCAAAATCTTGTCGATAATCATGTGCAGTTTGTTGGATCTTTTCGATCGACTTCCTTTCCCATTCGTCAATAAATCTAAGAGACTGCTGATCTTCGGAATCTATTGATTGTTTTAACTGATGAAAATCAAGAAGAAGCCTATCGAGCTGTTGTGCAACCGAAATGGATGCACCATCGATAGGATTGCGTGTTACTTCAGCCATGTTTTGTAAAAGAGAGGATGTGAAAAAACAGTTTGGGTTTTTTACGCTTTCTTCTCGACAACAGTGTGAAAAAAAACGGCATGTAATTGAGTAGCGTCATCACACAGAAAGGAAGCAACAGAACGAAATATTTACTGTCCCTTATTAGTCATCGCACGCCATGAAAAAACCCAGCAGATGAATCATGAGAACGACTAGCTTACATAAATGATCAGTGAGAGTGTAAGTTTCTCGTTACCATCGACTTTGAACGAAATGGGATATAGTGAGAATAGCGAAGCTGGTTTCACACGTCTCCGTTTTCATTTTCTCAATCTTAATTATTTTCATCGTCAATGATAAAAACTTGTTTAACAGTTTTGTTCACATATCACAGACTAAGAATGTTCTCGTATCTTTGTACGAACAAGGATAATAACACCATATTCTCTACTGGAAGAAAAAATATTTCTATCTATATGATGGACATTTCCTACAGATCGAAATCGAGGCAACCCAGATATATGATGTTACTGGTTCCCGTGATATTAACTATGCGTAAAAAAATGTCATAATAATTCTCTTCGATGTTCGAAACTATAAATACCACGTATACAAGGGAGAAAGATATACATACAAATGTAATTAATCACCATCGGCTCTTACATCCGTATCATATTTAGGATGTGAGACATCTGTTTATGAACATAAACATAGACTTTATTAAATCTTAATGACAAAAAATTTTGTTATGTATTTCATTAACACGCTACACAAATGAATTATGTCAAATAATTTTAGAATATTTATCACATACACATAATCGTTGCATTCAACCAAGAGAAATCTGCGAAATCACAATGGTACCAACTGAACTTTCACGAGCCGTATGGAGATGTCACTCGAATTTATCGCCTGATTATCTCAAATACCGCACTTTTAAATAACATTAATGTTTTCATCAATTGAGAATAATCATGAACATTATTTATTTCTTGATGATATAAATCAATTCATAAATGAAGTATTAACAACAATAGAATTCGGTCTATTGGAATCATCAGAAGATTATTCATCCGGATCGAATTGTTCATTTATTAAATGATGAATTACAACAATTACAAAATGAACATACTAGAGATGTTAAGATTAGGACTGTTGTATTGGCATTAGATCGTTTAGTTTCGATTCATCTAAGAAAGATGTTCATAGCAAATCGTATTCTTATGTGCCTGATAATGATTTAAAATTATTGTATAAAGAAAGTGCATGGCATAATGCAGCACAAATAAAAATGAACAGACATGTGAAGAATTAAGACAAAATAATTCTGATTTTTCTACAAATAATCGTCGATTTATTGAATTTGATAGTGAAAACTTTCGTATTAAATCAATTGAAGTTTATAGAATAAATCCAGCTGATTATAATGAAAATATTCGATTTATGCACACAAAGATATTATTGTATCACGAATTGATTCAATTCATTCTTTATCAATTCGAATTCAACCTATATATCTATTATAGATTGACATATGTACCAATTATTAATGAACATACAAATATATTCGAATCAAAATGAAATAAAACGAATGAAAAACTTCATGCAATTGACGATAAAGTCAAAAGATTAAAATTAGACATAGATGAACGATTGAAAGACTTACAACTAACGAATATAGTTGTTGAAAAGCAATATCGAAGAAGAATTAGATACTTTTCACTAACAAGTATCAAACAAAATAGTGAAAATGTAGAGTACAACATTAGCAAACTAAGCGAAAGATTGAATTTCTTAGAAAACACAGCAAATAATCAAATTTCGAATGTGAAGATTTCTATAAGAAACATTGAAAAAGTACACATTNCTATAGAAAAGCAAAGAGTTAATGATGATGAAATGAGATCATTTTAAAAATACTACTTTGAGTTGCTCAATTTGTTTTCTTGTCTCTTCGCATTGGTCCCATTTAAGCCAAAGATCGATTGTTTTCAAAAGTTCATCAGAAGGACATTTGTCCCTATCGTTCTTTTTTCCATCCGACGTCATGATCAAATAATAACTATCGAATATACTACATTACTTTTAGGTGGAGTATACGATAAAAATACAGTCAATATTCATCGGAGCGGTTAACGCGTACGATCAGAGGAAAAGAACGAACGATAATACTTCTTCTTCTCTCACATGCATGACTCATGTTTGTTGGGCGCGAATGAGTACACTTTCGTATTTCGTGAGTTGTGTTTTGAACGTTAACACTTTTAAAAAAACATCGTTTCTTCGGTCTGCTATTCAATACTTAAGAATCAGAAAAGGTACAAACTTGACACCTCTTTATGTTGTTTGGTAAAGGAACAAGCAAATCGTAATCAATATTGAAAACAATTCTGCTTATAGTTCACAAAATTTCATCAATGTCACTTTTTTTACTTCAAGTAATGAAGCATTTTCATCCAGTCCAGATAATAATTCAGATCTCTTTAATTCGTCTCGCTCTTTGAATTTGTGAGAGTCGAATTTGTTGTCTATTCTATCATATCGTAAATTAGTGGCAGAATGGAAACGTTATCATGGGAACCCGGTATATCCCAGAGATAATATCCAGATGCATCGTATTTTGTTATTTTAAGAGTGGTCTCGTCTGCTTCGGTTTTAGCTTCTTCTCGGCCGATTAATATATTCATTGCTGTGCCTTTTCTGATAGAAACGCAACTAAAGCAGCCGAAATCCGCTCTCGCATATCTAACGGTGGAATCTAAGCAGCAAGGCGAATAAGTTGCCGGTCCTTCTCTCATTTCATGTCGCGCAAATTCTTCGATTGAGTTCATATTTTTTCCTTCATTTCTGAGCACTATCTTGGCTACATATTCACGCACTGACGTGTAACCTTCCAGAAGAGGTCCGTGACCACGAATATTCACCTGTTTAACAAATTTTCCTTGTCCATGTGTCGCAGAACGTTAATGTATGCAACAAAAATCAGTAGATTCAAGTAAAAATACACCGATCATTGCGAATGGACCGACAATTGAAAACCAAGTTTTAAGTCAAATGGTAGGTTACGACCGGATGCATCAGTCTATTATAACTCGGCTTAAATGCCTTCAGACTAATGTTCTCGAGAAATTAAAAAAATCGCCTAACGGTGGCTCAGTTTAGAATCTAAAATTGTGACATATTCATTCGAAGATCTATGATTGGTACTATTCTTAAAACAAACAGTTAACTACAGATAGTTTGCGAGAGAGTATATTTTCTATATTATTAATAGATCTGCGCTTTGTAATGTAAGCAACTACTTCTAGTCCAATTCTTTATTTTTCTCAAAAACTAGTCTTTCTCTAAATATGAATCTTGATATATGGCGACATTCAGTCCGTAGTCACCATCACATCCTCAGGCATTTTCATTGGTTTGATAGAATAGTGAATATCAAACATCCATCTTCTGGCTTTTTGAAGTGCAACAAAGGTCCTATTAAATAAAAGCTCTTTTATGATCCAAATTGTGTTTCTCGAACTATTTGGTTATCTCTTGGATGATTCACTAGCAAAATCTGAGGGACCATGTGCACTCGTGGCCGATGAAAAATTCGAAAAGTATTCCATAACTTTGTTCGTAGTTCTGATAACGAAACAGCACATACCACCGGGACAAGTAATGCGCCAAAATACGTTAAGAACAAACTAACGATGTAATAGTCAGTAGCAAAATCAAACGGCAGACCGATTGAATAGGCCGTATATAAAAGCATAGGTGGAAAAATGAAAATAAAGAAAATTGACGATATTGCCAAAAGCTGACCGGCCAATTTTCGGTAGTTCTTCCATTGAAACCTTTGACCAGTACGATATTTCGTATACCAGATCCGCGCAATCAAAGCGAGATTAAACATCACAATGATAAATATAGGTACAATGTTATTTGCAATACCATTCCACTTTCCATTTGATGCGCTTGAAAATGCACAATAGGCCAAGCCACATCGAGATTGTGTGTAATCAGGAGTGATATTACACGGTAAAATATAAAACATTGCAAAATAGTACGATAATGGATAGATAGTGAATATACTCATAGGTAAATAATGAAAAACAAATCGTTTCATTCGTGTTGCAACTAAACGTTTATGAAAGATCAGAATATGCCGTTCTATCGATGCCCACGCCACAAGAATTATCACAGTTGCAAATAGAGAAAAATCCATATATGTCCATATAAGGCAAAAAGCGTATGTTGATAACGATGCTGTACCGGTGCGAAAATAATCAATTAACCATACAACATCGGTTAAATCAAAAATCAAAGAGAGAATAAGTATGATGATGACCACATGATTGTTGAGAGCATTGCGAAGCGTACGATTCATGAGAAGATGGTAAATAGTGAATATGGAGCATAGAATCGATGGAATAACGAATACAAGAAAGAGCCAAAATTGAATGACATTAGCAATCACCAGCATACTGACAGAGAATAGTATAAAAAATCGAATCGAAGATCGTGTTTTTGGCACTTGTAATGTTTCTCTTCAAGTAAATGTAGATTTTTCAGAGTGAAAAAAAAGAAGGTAACTAACATAAAGACTTTAGAATGAAGTTTCTCTCGTCAGCGACTGACGTTAACAGGTGTTTGACGAGAAATTAAATTGATGTTTATACGATTAGAGTATTATCCGAAAAGCTCTCCTTCCAAATTAAGCAAAACTGATTATGCAGCCGGAGCCATCTTGAGAGTGATCATAATTAAAATCAGCAATAGTATAGTACTTGGTATTTATTACTAATAACGCTCGTTGAGGCAGATTCGCTATACTCTCGACTGAACCACTGGCTGAAATTACAATAGTCTTATGTGCATTTTATGCAAAAAAAGAGAGAAGTATAACCTTTGAAAGGGTTCCCAGCGACTATTCTTCATTCGTCTCACACTCTTCAAAAGAACTAAAGGACTACTTGTATTCTTTTTAATTATTCGATATTCCTGACTGTATGGCAATCAGTGTTCACAGGAAGCAGAAGTTCCCTATAAATACCTATTATGAATTTGCACTTTTAAACACGTTCTCCTTTTTTCTAAAAGAAACATGAATTGAGTAAGATAAAATGAGACTCTGTATAGATTTCGAGTCCGAACGCGTCGAACTGTTTAT
The DNA here is from genome assembly GCA_905250025.1 of Adineta ricciae. NCBI lineage: Eukaryota > Metazoa > Rotifera > Eurotatoria > Adinetida > Adinetidae > Adineta > Adineta ricciae. The sequence continues at coordinate 149,934 of CAJNOJ010000138.1, read as the reverse complement.
ATTTTTGTAACTGGCTAGATTATCAGCGTCCGAACATCTGAGGTCATCTCCTTATAAAAAACTTAAAGGCCTACAAAAACTTTCTATAGATCGAAAGTCAGCATTTTAGATTGTTCTCCAGTATGTAACTTGTCAATGATTGTATTTTGGGATTACCGGCCTTTCATATGCGACAGTCAACCAAGTGTGTTGTTATTTTTTCGTAATCAAGTTTTTCTATGTAGTCATCCTCTCAGCTGCGGATGAAATGTTTTCTTCATCTCTGTCATGTTCCTGGCCCTTCACTCCTTCCCCAACCAATCTCGAGTCTTAGGATCCCTCCCAAACGACGTTTCATGAAGTTTTGAGCATTTTCGAAAAAAGTTTTTTTGACCTTTGACCCTGGCACCCATAAACATACAGACTATTTCTTTTCATATGACCCTCCCTTCAGTCGGAGGAACATTTATTGCATCTATGATATATTGATGGAAAAAAACGTAGAACAAAAGGTGTGATTAGGCATGCACCGATACCAATACTTGGTATTGAATAGTTTTTTTTTGACAACTTGTAGTCTATCCTACAATAAGCTCTTTCGCGGTGGCATTCAGACGGATGCATAAGTAATGTTCATGGTGAAAGTGGTTCATATATTCTATTAATTAGTTTTGATAAGCACGCATCAATATTGTGAATAATTATTCACTTGATGGGCCAATTAAACAAACTATAGAAAAGCTACTGAACACATTCGATGGTAAAAGTTAAAACGAAAGCAACTTCTCATGTCCTTGCACGTCACTCGCATGGGCACAGCGATACACAGCAACATTTTTTGACAAACTCTACGGGCCCACATGTATTGTTGGGTCTCCCATATTGACTAGCTAATATGCAACAACCGGTACGTCCATTCAATGATTCTCCCCATTTGTGACAGCAATCCTTGCAAGTTTTGGCTAATTCTGACGGTCCTGATCCAACGAGTTCTTCTAACTTTCGGCAGTATGACAAGATGCAATGACGTTCGACCCTCGTTCTCTCGATTATTGACATAACAGGATGTGCTCTATGTATAACATCTTTTTCATTAATACGGGTGTCTAAATGTTATTCATATGAACCGACAATACACTCATATCGGCGTGATAGATATTTTTTTACAACAAATTGCTTCGAGAGTTAAAGTTCTCGTTCGATTGTTTGATAAACATTCACATTGGATTTGCAGAATTTTCTGCATTTATCTTCTGCTTGTCGAGACGATATATTTCATACGAGTAAAATCTTTGAAAAACTTCTATATTTCGATTATTCATACAAATAAACCTACGAGGAAGCTTTTTCTGGAAGTATTACGACTATGCGTGAATATATGAGGTATTCGCATGTAACTTATCTTGCTGAATGTTTACCGTAGTTTTATTTCAAATACAAAGAAAGCAGTTTGTCATTAACGAAGAGTAGTCACACCAACGTTTACCGCGAATGGCACAACTGCAGTTTTTGTTTGACAAAGATAATTTCGAATCATACTTCGAAGTTCTCCATCGAGATATATAATAACTAACTTTTCCATGCTAACAGCAAATGTGATAGTAACCACGCCCATAGAATAAAGTAATCCGACACCTGAAAATATATAGAGCATGTACGGAACTCCGCCGATGAAATAAGCGCTAAATGAGATCATGATGTTACGTGAAACTAAATATTCACGATCGTGTCGTCTGGTCGTGCCGTGTGCGATGGTATGTTTTCTATTGTGATAGAGTCGAGCAAATATATTAATATTAAAGATAATAATCAACAGAATGGGTATTACATAGCAAACAGCAACCATGTAATAACAATGTAATTTGTATTTCTTCGGCACCCAACAAAGATCATCTTTACGGAAAATGATGTCATTTGTAAGAATTGTTGGTAGTGGAAGAATGATAATTATAGTCCATGCGATAAAAATCATGCAGAGATGTGTTTTTGCGGAAGTTAACCATCGATATTTAGTTGAGAGAACAATGAAGAAGAATCTCGATATGACTTGCAGAAGATAAGAGTAAATAAATGCAATCATGGACATATATCCGAAATAGCCGCGCCATCGACATGACTGATCGCTTGTATCCCATTTGATGACTAAGAGATAAGTGTAAGCAATAAATTGAGTAACACAAAACAACATCGATGCAAAACATGTGTTACAAGTTAACAAACGAGTCACAGTATGTAATTGTCTTGTAGATAGAATAATGATTAAAATATACGAGGTAATAATGACAGAAGTCGCAGCAAAAATCATCGATACAGGACCGATGATAGTGTAGTCTGCTTTAAAAGCCGGTGTCTCATTTGTTGAGTCGTTCATTTTCAGAAGAAGAATGTTCTCATGATTATCTGCATACTTTGAAAAGAAAAAAAAGGCGAAAGGAGCTTTTCAAAATTTAACGCATCGTCAAGCAAAATTACTTCCAGTTTGTTAAGTAACTACGTTTTCCATTGCGAAGAAAAATCCTACTTGAATTAAACAATGCTACGAGATAATTGGAGCGTTTACTCGTTTTCTCCTGGAATTCTTTTTAATTGAAAACTCTTTTATCCCATTCAAGAGAAATTCTCGCTAAAAGATTATCTTTATGCGATGGATTGACAGGCATGGATTACAATAGCTCAATCATGCAACTTCTTTCCACGTTTATCCGTTAGTACAAGTGATGCATATGGAGTACGAATTTGGATTTAATCTAGATGGACGAATAGAAAAGAATTCTTTAAATATATCGATTCTTCTGTTTTATATCATTCTGCCTTACTTATTCTTCGTTTCCAATGTATTTAACTGAATGAATACTTCTAGAAGAATGAAGACATGACTTTCATCGATGATCTTCATCTATTCTTTTTTCGTCTTCCTCTCAGACCGCCGTGTCATTTCGTGAATTGTATATATAGAACAAAAGAAACGTTCTAGGTGAAACAGTTAAGATACAACGTTTGTTTGTTATTTGTTTTCCTATGATATCATCTTCTAGGCGAACACTTATATCTAGATGAGTGAGTGCAGTCATCTCTTATACAATACATTCACACTTTGCGTACATAAGTAGATATTCACACCTAATGAACTAGACAACTGTCTGTCAGTATATAGTCAACTTGGAGCTATAAATAGACATGCGAAAGACCGTGTATCTTCATATCGTTCGAACATATTCTTCTTCGTGTGCAAGTACTTGAATTTTAACGTGAACAAAGATGGTTGGTATCGTTCGTTTGGCTATGGTATTTTGTCTTCTTTTGCTTGTTTGCGCCAGTAAGTGGTCTGAACTTTGTTTTATTTGTGAAATGATGCTTGTTTATTTCTAGCGACAATGGCAAACCATCATGTTGAAGAACAGCATACTCAGGACCGTCGAAGAGTTGTACAGAATAATCGAGGCAAAAATTCGCAACGTGGACGCTGCGTTCCCGTTGATTGTGGTTTACAATGCACCAAAAAGGGCTTTAGTGGAAGTCGATGTCTTAAAGATGTCTGCCACTGTCTGTAATTGTTTAAAATTCGAACAAGAACGTATTTAACCAAGCACAATCGTTAGGCTAGTATTCAATTTGTTGTAGTGTTACTCAATGTTAATAAACTTTAATTGTCATTGACGTCTTAAACTACATGTTCTCATTCTTTGCAACAATAAAGAGAGCTATCTCTGCTGTATCGATTTCGTTTGGCTGTTAACACGAGTGAATATATAATCCGTCGTTTGTTGTAAAGATAAAGTGACTAAGACTTGTAAGAAGATGATACGCACATTTGTTATATGTTTCATATTGTATATGTCAATCGAAAATAAAGGACGGTTGTTGTGGCGACTTACCAGACTTAGGATGTTATTTTAAAGGTATGAAAGGCAAACCGTGTTTCGGATTGAAATAATTGGACAATCACCAAACTGCCAATAGGTGAGAAACTGGACAGTGAATCTATAGTATTGAATTGGGCGGAGACGTCTACTATCAATGAGACATCATCGTCATTGTTTTATCGAAGCACATTTACAAGCAACACAACACAACCTTTATATTCATTTCTTCGTGTAATTAATTGAGAACAGGATTTTTATTATGATCAATGGATTTAAAACTGGCCGATTTAGCGGAAAAGGACCACAATGTACATTGTATGCACCAACGCAGGTCTTGAGATCACGCGTCAATGAAGTTTTAGTTTTCGAAAGTGATCGACGACAAGTATTCATTGATACCAAAGAAAAGAATATGCCATTCGTAGGTCATCATCTTTATGAGACTAGTGATATCAATTAAAACGATATAGTCGAACTGTTAGTCAGAAGGTGAAAAAAACATTTGAATTTATCGACATGTTGCCATTTCGATAACGAGAATATTATCTTGACCTGGACATGATTCAATATAGTGGAAAATTTGGTTTTGAAACTGTTTTTTAGTATCACATGAACTAGATTTTCATTGTGATTTGGACAACATTAGTCATTCCATTTCACACCCGAATAATTTGGGTAGCACCACGGAATATATAAGGCATCTTGAAAAAGTAGTGTTACCATTCAATTCTTTTTTTTACACCAGTCTTGTGACTCGTGTTGAAATATTCTGCGAAAAAAGATTTCATTTATTTATACTCATTTGTCGCATGGATTCGATTGTTTTCTTGGCCTTTTGCGTAGTTCTGCACACACAATGTAGATATTCAATATTAAAATAGAACGAAAAAAACTCAACAACAATAAACCAGTGTAAACTGCTTTTATTCTTCAAAGAATTGTTCAGCATGGGAATATGATGACGTCATATGCGTTATGCAGCGACATCTATATACTGTTCGATCTACTGGCTTTTCTGAAACACGAGTACATTCGTCATTATCACTCGACATACTTTTCTCTTAGTCAGCGTGCCTATTAGTCATGCGCCACACAAAGAAAGATATAAGAAACAACGTTTGAACTTGTTTTTTTCTCTGCAGATAGTTGACGATCTATTACAGTTGGACGAAACCAGAGATGACAAGTGAAGCAGAAACCAAAGCTAAAGTAGGTCTTCGTAAATACCAACGAACAGTTGTTCCATTAATGATAGTGTCAATCACCATTACGATTGTTCTATTAACAATGGCTTTATTCGATAAACTTCCATGGACAACAACAATCGAAAATTATACAAAAACTTTCTCTTTGGAGAAGCGTTTAATATTTACTATTCAACTTTTATTCATCGACTGTTTTGCATTATTATTCGCCATATTTGCAGTGATCGCTCGTCGAATCACAAGTGTTGCCATCAATCCATTGGATCCAAAGGGACAAGTATTGGTCGAACAACGACAACGTATTTTACAAAATACACTTGAACAATTAGTCGTTAAAGTGATTCTCTCGTTCACACTTTGCACGGTACTTCAATCAAACGAACTGACACTTCTGCCAGTTTTTACCCTTCTTTTTATCTTTGGTCGATTAACTTTCGCACTTGGCTATCCAAAATATCGATCGTTTGGCTTCTTAATGAATCTTAGCAGCACCATTTTTATCCTAGGACTCATTAGTTATCGATTATTCATCAGCGGAATAATCTTTCAACATATAAAAAACAAGACAAAGTGATTTTTTTGTTCATCTTTTTTAAACACGAAGTCACGAAATAAACGTAGTTCACTATAACTTTTCAGAGAAATACATTTCATGAGTTCTAAGAGGTAAATGTAGTCATGTTGAAACTTACCACTATTAATCATAAAGATTCATCGCCATTATTGCCCTCCGCCAGTAATTAAAACATTTCCATTCCGTAATAAAGATGCCACCTGTCGATATGGTGTAATATACATGTTTCCTGTCACCGACCAGCCACCTGTTATTGGATCATAGAGTTCAGTGTTACTCAAAGCACCATCAGTAAATCCGTCCATAGCTATTACTTTCCTCTAGGATAAAACGGATGTCGTACGGTATTCTTGCCCTACATCTATAGATACAATCATCACTCATCCTAAAGACAAATTGAGTGAATAAAATATCGAACTATCGTTTATCAAAACAAAAGGGACATGTAAGAACCCGACGGTGTATTATCTCTTGAACAGAGCTCCGTTGTCTACACAGGTAAACCTGCAGCTGCTGGTGAACAATATGAGTTAACAATGTACACCGAATCATGCGAGCTGTATGAGTTTGTTTGATAGAAAAGTGGTGAAAGAAAATAATTTCGTGACTGGGTTTATTTTGGATTAGATTCTACATATCAGAATGAATGTAACTAATATAAACAGAAGTCAGAGAGAGTAACCTGTCAGAGGTTCCTTTTTTCATGAAATATTGCTAAAATCGAGAGAATGCATTCCGGCGAGTCCGTGAAAATCGAAGCACTTTTTGAGAATAACTTCCCTTCAATCTTCTTTATTTCCATATCCCAGGTTGTTCGAAAAAGCATCTATGATTGACAAAAACAGCAAACTTCAATTAGTTGGCAACTAGACGAAAGAGAAATGATGTGAGGATTAGCATAGTTTCTTGTATACATGAAAACATATCAAAGGAAAAAAAAAGAAGAGAAATCACTTCATCTTATACACAACAATCAATGAACACCTCTTGTTAATGTTCTTGTTTGATTCGCAGCTCGATGAGTGTTCGTCACGGTGATAGGTGCAACAGCATGTCTTCCTCGCCAAAACATCAACGCATTTACAGATTTTGTTTTCAGATCTGGTACTGACGTTACACTTGCAAATGGAGTGAACAAAATCACCCACAAACTAAGGTCAAGCATGTCACTATAGTATTGCGCTGCCACATCTGTTGATAGTCCCCACAAATAAGCAGCATTCAGGACCATGGGTGGAGCGTCCAACACCATATACACCAACGATATCGATAGCAACTGCACTGCCATTTTGCGATAGTTCCTCCAATCAATTCTATGATGAAGATGATACCGATGATACACAACACGAACGAAAAGACCAATGCTGAAAACCACGATGATGAATGCTGGCACCATGTAATGTGCAATGCTGTCAAACATTCCGATCCATGGAATCACACTCACACAATCATAACGACCACACAGTCGGCGATTGTAGTTCAATGGTTCATCGCATGGAATGATAATCAGCATCATCAAATAGAATATCAATGGCCACACACTGACAAAAGTCAGAGGTAAATAATGAAAGCAGATTCGCTTTGATGGTGTTTCGAGTAGTTTGGGATAGAAAATGAGAATGTGTCGTTCGATTGATGCCCAAGCCATTTGTAGTGAGACACACACGAATAGTGATGAGTCAATGTATGCCCAAATGAGACAAAACTGAGGTGTTGCTGAGAGAGCGATGCCATTGTGATAAAATGCAATAAACCAGACGACGTCTGTGAGTTCGACAACAAGACCAAATAGAAGCATGAGAATAATGACATGATTGTTCAATGCTGAACGAAGTGGTCGACTTTTGAGAAGATGATAGAGAATAAAGAGAGTGAGTAGAAGTGATGGAATCAATGGAATGATATGTAACCAAAGAAATCCAGTTTTTGACAATGCCATGATGAGCTCTTTTATCTGTGTAATGGAAAGTAAAAATGAGAAAGGAAAGACATTAGACCATTGAACCTAAGGTGACAACGTAATGCAATCTCAAGATTTATACGGAAATGAATACCATCCTGCTGCGCTAGTAAATTAACATCGCATCAGTGTATTTTGATGCCATCAAGCTGTGGGGAATTCATAAAGCTATACGCAGTCTGATAGGAAAATGTGAGTGTTGTAGCAGAAAATATTGAGTGCATGTATGTTTTTTCGAAACAATTACTCTATGAAAAAAGTCGGAAGATTGTTGACATTTTTACTGAAGTCGCTTGTTAATCCTTTCAAGACCGGACTATTTCTTTCTGAAAATCATAATACATCAATTATAACAGAATTAAATTATTCAATTAGGTCTCAGTACATTTATTTCGTAAAGAGAGCAGTTGAACAACATAGATTTATTGCATTGTACATGACTTTACGCACACAGAAGGGTATTGAATATTGAATACATTTATATTTACTTATTTCTGAAGAATTTAGTACATAAGACGCACATATGCGTTTCCGGTCCTCAAAGGGTTAAGAATCATCTTATGACGAAAGACATGAAGTGTCGAAGGAGATTCTCATCGAAAAAATGACACTATTTTTAATGAAAGTCTGGAGGCATCTAGGTCGTCTTTTCCTATGAATAACACTTATCCTTAGACATTTTCATATTGACTGACATGGAAAACTTTGCTTCTGCCCGAAGAAACAACCTCGATCGTGTATCTGCTGTATCGAAGTCAGCTTTTCACTGGCGGACAAGGAATGCTGAAATACGATTACAAAAGCTGTTGTAAAACAAAGAGATGTAAATAAGCACAAATGCTATGTGGTTCTCGTTGCCACAATTCTGTAACTTATGATAATAAATGATGACCAATTTGTTGAAATACGACCTCATTTATCTATTTAATTGTTAGAAATAACTTAGATACGACATAAGGCTCTTGAAACACTGCCAAATTAGAGATTTTACTCATACCAACGGAGACGTCATCAAATGCTCCGACAGAAATGAGATCTTAAAATAACAAGGAGTCGTGCACTAAGAAACGCTAAATTTCTCGATCTCTCGTAGAGAATATCTTTCAATGAAGTTTCTTCTTGTAGGTATTATTAATGATTTTTGGAATTTTGTTTCAAGCCAATGGTTTGAAGTGAATTCAACGTAGCTGCAATACCCCGCCGTGAATATCATTGTCTCCAGAAAAAATCTAATGAGAATCGTTCGGATTATTTAGTGCTGATGAATGCATTAAACAGCAATGATTTCCATTTTAGAAAGAAAAAACTCAGATCTCTCGGAACGTATGATACAGATAGTCTGATGTTTCATGTCGTTCAACATAAAGTCATGATTTAGAAGATTTCAAACAACTCTCGAAAAATAATTATTTCAAAAAAAGATTAACTAACACTCATTATCTTATGCTATAGAGAAAACATATTCTCTGTGCTTGAGATATTTCTGACAAAGTGGAAATCTTGACAAGAGAACAAGAATTTTCCGGAAATGGATGAACCTCGCTGGGTTCGCTCCGCCTGTATCGTTTTTCAAATGGTTGTAAATGATAAACGTCTTACACGATCGTTAAAGAATTAATAGATTTCGCGCCAACGAACTATCCGAGTAATAAACTTATCGTTTTACCTAAAATACGAGTGACGTGTTAATCCTGCTTAAAATCCAAGAAATTTTGTTACTATCTAATAAAACATTGTGAAAAAGTAAGGTCATATAGCTCGATTGAAAATCAACTTTACCATTTCACCCACATCCGGTTACTAGAAACTTTCAAACTATTGCAGGAGGATCTATTTAAAGAGTTCTTTGTTTCTCCTCATGTCTGTGCAAAGGGCAAAGTATCTACTTCATCCACTTTACTGATTAAAATTTATGTTCAAAAGAAACTGTGGCATCCGGAATATCTTGCGTTTATTAAATCAGACTGTCACACATAATAATAAACAAGAAATGTTACTTTTCGATGAAGATTCCCTCTCTAAAATCTATGCAGATGCATTACTTATATAAAATCAAAGTAAAACATCTTTGTAGGTCCACATATTCTTTTATCTACTTGTGTTGTCTCTACCGTTGCATTTTTTTTTAATCACAGATCATTAGTGGAACAAGAATTGTTAACAATAGTCTTTGCCACGATGACGAGCATCCTCAATTTAACTGATCAACAAACGATGGCATTAATGGCATCTTATGACATAGTTATTCCTGTCTCTGTTCGATTTTGGAATTATCTTATACTAGATATTCTATCGGTGTCATGTGCTCTGTTTATACTATGCTATCTTCTATCTAATCCAACACTTCGTCGAGCTCCACACAACCATTTTATCATTATTCTTCTGTGTGTTGGATTGATTTATCAGTTGACCACTGTCCCATTCATGCTTCATTTCTTTCTTGTTGGATATTCTTGGCATACTACACTTGATTTCACCAACTTTTGGATATTCATCGACAACTCATCCTTCGTATCAGTATTGATAGGTTTCGCTTGGGCGACGGTTGAGCGACATATTCTCGTCTTTCATCATCATTGGATGACGACAAAAAGACAACGTTTCTTCATACATTATCTACCTTTCATACTAATCCTGACCTATTGCTACGCGTGCTGGTTTTACGTCGTCTTTCTTCCACCCTGTCAAAAAGCAATTCTGTTATCACCAATCAATGGTGTTCCGATTATTTGCACTTTCAATTTGCCGTTATGGGGAATGTATGACTCAATTTGTCACCAAATAATACCAACATTCGTTATAGTAACCTTCAGCGTCGGTCTTCTCATTCGAGTTTTATTGCAAAAGCATCGTTTGAATTGTCCAATCCGTTGGCGACAACAGCGTAAGATGACAATTCAGTTATTGACCATATCAATACTCTATTTCATTTTCAATGTTCCGCGATCGATAGTCAGAACATTGGTAATGTGTGGCATGAATTCGCCTGTATTCATCAAACTAATTACTCATCTTACTTATTTTTCAATTCAGTTGATTTTTTTCTTTCCATTTATCTGCTGTCTCGCAACACATGAACTTGATACGAAGATGAAGAAACTTTTTGGAATTAGAAAGCGTCGGCATTCAATAATGCCCTTTAATTTGCGCACTGGACGTGTGGGAATTATTCAAAGAACTTAAAAAAAGAAACTAACAAACCTATACATATATACTATTAAGCTTTGCAAAAAGAGCAGCGACTATTTTGAATCTATCGAAGTACTTAGGTTAAACATTATCTTTACTTATCAAAAATGGCACCACATATGGATGGATAATGCAAAAGCCGTGGTATTTTTTATTTTGATATATGTCACCCTCTGTTGTCAGTAAGGAGAGCATTTCGATCTTTTCGTTCGCAACATAGTACATTGATCAATATTAAGAATAAAATATGTCAGAAAAAGTTAAAACAAATAAGTCATAATGAAGTTGTGTAAATCTTTACACCTTGCAAGTACTATATGTTAACATGAACATGTTTCATACAATCGCTATTTATGACAACGGCATTTACAATAAGAAATTGAAACACCATGTTTTTCTCCTTTATCATCGAATTTATAAGTTGTATGATTATAAGCGTAGATATGATAATAACCAGCTGGATTACAACCAGCAGCGGACAGGTAAAGACAGTCACGACAATTGTTACACGAACTTTTTTCTGATGACGATAGTTCACTGTTTGGTTTTTTGTTCAGCAAGCCTACATAGAAATGTTTCATTTAAACGCATTTCATACATAACAGGAGCGTTCATAAATCACACTTTTCAATGAAAAGAAAGAAAGAGATTTCAACTTACTTGATAATTGATCTTTTAAACTATCTATTTCAGCTTGTTGTGCATTCATCCGTTGTTTTAGTTGTTCATTTTTGGTACTGAGTTCAACCAAGGTCGATCGTAAGGATTGACAAAAACATGTTGTTAAATGATCATTCAGTGTGTCGTGCGAGCCAATCTGTGAACAGTTAATCTTTGACCCTGAGCAGAATGTTTCCGTTTGACGGATTTTTTCGGCGCCTTCTTCATCAGCACATTCATCATCATAGTTGTACGACATAAAAAATATAAAATGCGTAATCTAAAAGCAAGTCTGTCAAAACGCGTGTCACCGAGAATGTGGAGTCCGAGACTTCTTAAGACATTCAGATGTTTACAAATCTTGCTAAATAGCATCAATTACGCCAAAAATAGACGTACCTAATTACAAAGAATGTGACAGTGCATACCTACGATATCTATTCTCGCGGGTTACGTCCGTTCACAAATGCAAAGCTCTTACTGATGAGTTAAAGTAAAATCTTGACTGAAGTCGTGGCTTAATGAATGTCAATATTCAGTTATGTATAAGAGAAAACTTTCCGTATCAATACTTTCACATTGACAAAAAAATCATTATTTTTATAATAATCTCACTCAATTCCTCTTTGATTCAAACAGTAATTTTCAAAAATCATGCCAATAGGTATTTCTCGACCTATCTGCACAGTTAAATTTTACTTCAAATCAAAACAAATCATGAGTTTAAACGAGAATAGAATGAAAATTAACAAGTGCGCTGATTCATACGTTGAGAGTACGAGAGAGTAGAAACAGGTAGTTGTAAGTAACTTATAAGGCAACATATCGTCTTGATTCATTTGGTATTAGAACAGTCGCATGTGCAAACATCTGATATAATTTGATTTTATCATCTAGTTTACCAATGCATATTAAAAAATATGTTACAATCACATTTCTTTTTTTGTCAAGACCTTGAAAAGATTTTACTAGTTAAACCAGACATTACTTTTTCTTTCCATGTGCACACATGTTCAAGGGTAAAAATATGTAAACAACAAGAAAAAAAGAAAGCGGTAAAGAGTTTGAGTTGCCTAAAAATAGAGATTATTTAACTACGCAGAATCAATCACGTTGAAGCTTTAAACGCAGTAAGAAAATCTCTTGTTTCTCCTCTTCAACCTATAAAACAACTCGAGTTCGTTCATTTCACTCAGAAGACTTTCTCTATTACAATCGCAACTATGTCGCATCCCGAACCAAAATCAACCGCCGAGTTAGACGAATATTCCTTCCTAAAAACTACCCGAATCTTTACTTTTTAGTAAAACTCACGATGATGTGGATGAAGATGATGAACAATTACATATATTATATCAAATTGTACCAACAATGTATAACACAACGACACAAGGTTAAAAAAAGCACATTTTCTTACGTTAAAACAGATTTTTTATCTTTGTATTCAGAACCACACAAAAAAGACGTGAAATCAACAGTGGAATCTACAACAATAACAACAACACAAGTTCTCTCTTTCGCCCTCACACATTCTTCTAAAAATATGATCATTTCTTTTCTTTTTGTAGGTGATTGAACCGACTGATATCAACGTCGACATCGAATATCTGCTCAAAAAGGATCCGATAAAATACATTTATACACCAAGTCCGAAGGATTATTCAGGTTTTGTTCATTGTACAGTCCATTGTCACAAAGAAGGCCTCCTATCAAAAACATTCGCTTTGTATTTCAATGGACGAAACGACAACGACCAAGTATTTTGATTTTGAGAGAAGACAAAAGAGTTTACTCTGAACTTTTTCTAGACATTTCTTTTAACTGCACGAAAACATATCAAACTCGGTGGCCATTCGGAATATCTCATTGGAAATGATGAAAAATCTGCCAAAGATATCACCAATGAAAATGCCATTGCAAGACTAAAATGTATGAACATCATCGATACCGAATACATACTTTATGATCAAACGAATCAACAATCTCTTGCCATTGTCTATGTAAGTGACATCAAATGAGAAAATTTGTCAATAAGAAATATCAATTTGCAGAATACTTATATAATCGGAACAAATGAACCAAGAAAAATAACAGTTTTAATGCATGATGCTGAAACTACGAGTCAACCTTTGAAAGTAAAAACAAATTGTATGTTAATATTTATTGATGAAGTCGTTTATTAGGAGAACGAAACAATCATTAATGAATGGCGAGCCGGACGTGCGAACAATTGGACTGAGATAAAAAACGTCGCACCAATCTACGATAATGGTTCGTTTGAGATCCAATTCTACAGTTTAGATTATTTTCTTTAACTTTAGAAAGTAAAAAATACAATCTTCCATACATTGAAAACCGTGTCCAACAAACGTCACATAAAAACTTTCAATTAGCACGTATGTCACATTTCTATGTTGATGAAAGACAAACGTCTCAGTTGTTCTAGATCAAGGCAATGTTATCATGCAATTCGGTCGTATTGATTACAAAACTTATGCTCTGGATTATCGATATCCTCTCACCGCTATGCAAGCATTCGCTATCGCATTGAGCGCTTTTCACAACCGATTTCGTAATTGAACTTTTGTTCTGCGTGTGTGTATATTTGTCTCGAATAACCAAGCTGTAGTAAAAGTTCATTCGATTGTATCACGTGTTAAATAGCCTATTAAACGAAATGTATCATAACCCGAAGTGCTATATTGTCGACTGTTTACGAAAAAGAAATTTTTAGTGCGATGGTTGCTCTCGATTTGGTATGCCGTGATTGAGGAGAATAATTATAATATTAAGCACTTGAGAAATGTCTTTGTTGATTTCTTTGGTATGTAAAACAAATAGTGAAAAAGGACGTTTCTCGTTGCTGACGTCAATCAAGGGAGAATAAAAAAAAGAAGAAGTGAAATTTTATGTTTACATCAACACGATAGAAACGATGATTTCTAATGAGTATTGTTTGTTTGTCTATAATCAAAATAATGTGTGAAGTAGGACGATGAAATTAACGAGCAATGTTCTTTGATGTGAATTTTCTTCAAGTAAAAATCAAAACATCGTGTAGACACGTCAACTCGAACCGATCGTCAGTCAAGTTGAAACCAACAAACATTTTTCTCATCAACATCGATTCGATGCGTTCTCTCGCAAATATACAAACAAACGTAAATAGATGATGGACGAAAAAATTAACATAGTACTCAGTTGGAAGAGATTAATCTTGATTTATTGAGTTTGTCGTACTGTTTTATTCAAATTTTTGATCATGTCACCGACGTTTGTAGTCGATGGCAAAACTCCTGTTATTAGTCTTCCGAATAATAATCCGCGACGATTTTCAGTTATTTCAAAGCAGTTCGATAATGAAGAGCTCAATCAACAACGAGCTCATGTCATCGATACGGAAATATCACAACCGCTTCCATCAACGGATCGAAATACCATTCGACGTCGGCTAACACAAATAATTTCCATTGTCGATAATCAAAACAAGGAACAAACTATCAAACCCAAAGGTTCATATCTGATACTATTTCTTCTCGAACCAATTCTCACTGGTTGCTTTCTTTTTCCATTACTGGTTCTGTTCTGGGATTGTGGATGGAATCTTACCGTGACGATGTTAAATGCACTGAATGACTATGCATCCAACTACAATCTCGATGGATTAGATTATTCTGAACAGGGATATGGTGAGTATTCTCCTCAATCATTGATGGTTACGTGGGTGATCGATGAAATCGCATTTCTCATATTTTACCTTGGTCAAGATGTTCTCTACCATTTTCTTAACAAACAAAAAATGATTGTCAAACAAATTATCGTGAAAATTCATATATTTATATTAGCGTTTTTGTATATTATTCAATGGCAGATGATGTGGACGATTTTGGATCAATATACATCGCAAGATTGGGGATTTATGTTTGTTTTTTCATTGGCAGGCATTTTTGCATTAATGGCACTTACCGGAACTTTATCAGATTTAATCTGCGCACCATTTGTAGTCTCCTATGACTCGATTGAATATTGTATTCAATTTGAATGTCCACTAGAAACCGAACAGGTATGTTCTTGTTTAGAAAGGAGATAAAGTACATATATTTGAGAGAATTTGTTTTTGTAAAGATGAGTCGATGGAAAGTAAATTTAATGAATTTTGTACTTTATGAAATTCTTATTTCGAACATCACGATTATCATATGGCATGGATTCTATGTTATTCTCGATCAATATTTGTATCCCGATGAAATCAGCAAATCTATTTGGATTTGCATCGTCATCGGTTATCTACTGTATTTTCCTCTGATGTATTTACAATACTATGGTGAAAATAAGACTTGGAATAATAAATTTTGGACACTTTTCGTGTCGAACTTTCCTCAATTTCATCGAAATATCGTTCATGCGTTGGCATTTGCATCGTGTCTCTTCCTTTGGCATGGTTTTTGGGTTTTCTACGATACTTATCTGCGTATATTCGACAAATATTACGAAACCTATCTGTTAATATCTCTGCTCGTTTTCATTTTCTTATCGGTATTACAAACATTCTCGTCGATGAATGGTCCTTTGAAAACCATGGATGATGATTATCATTTCTTTCCGATTTATCCGCACTGTTACGTTTCACTCGTAGTACAGAAACTTTCTCGGCTATCATGTTTTCGCTCGAGAAAAGACCAGGTTTTTGTGATTGGAGACTTTGAAAAGAGAAATAAATATTAACTTTCTACAATAAGAGTCTTTTCAAGATATATACTTCAGTTTAAGTATCTCTGACTTTGAAAATCTGTTGTTTTCTCTTGAAAAGCAATCAACTAATCTCCAATAACTGTAATATTCCCACATTTTCTCACTCCGTACAAATCGTGGATCAATATAGAAGTACATTAGATTCTCCGTGTTCTCAATCAGAGTTTTGTTTAGTAGTGATGTCACAGTTTCAAATGTTGGCGTATTCATCTCGTTTTGTGTTCGAGATGATCGATGATGTTCTGGTAAGATCTTTTTTCTCGAAAAATTCTGTAGTAATCAAGCATTGTTACAACAAAATATTCAAATCTAAATCGAGAACACTATTCAAAATTCCACATACTGAATGGTTTATTTCACTAATTCTATATCAAAGTCACCTGATATCCGCACCTCGAATAAATGTTCTGATCGTTTACCACGTACTCAACTTGAATCTGTATTACATCACTACAACGATTTTCATGAACAGCACGGATATATTAGGATACAATTCAAATAACCGACTCTTTTGCTATTGTTATCAATCGAATACTTGTACATATCCAGTAGATATTTATAGCTAAGGGGAAATACCAGTGATTTCGCCAGTATTTGCCGTTCCCGGAATCTAAATCGGTTGTCTAGCATAAAATTCAATGTTGGCGGCGACATTGAAATGCTTCTGTAGTCAATTTTGTTTGGAAAATATCGCCGTCATTTACCTCATTGCAAATCAATTTTATATCAAATTTTCAGTGAAAGAGAAACTATACGAAGTATTATCCTCCTGCGCACCACGATCATGTTCTTGTACATTAGTCCAGCGCCTCAATATTTTGCGTATAAAAAAACAATTTTGGAGCCTTATGAAGGACTAATAGTGATTCTGCGTCTTCTCGTCTTATTTACCCAGGAAGAACGTTCCGGCCTCCGGATCCAACTGGATTAACCAGGAAAGCAGCCCTTTTCCGGCTCATTCCGACCCGTTCTGGCCATATCCCACCGATTCCCCACGGAAAGCCGTAGGAATGTTGAAGCAGTGTTCCAGGCCGGAATGCCCCGGAAACGGATCCCCGATGTTCCCACTCATTCCATTACCCGGTTTCCTCCAATATCCGCAGGGAAAACAGCAAGACCGCCTCAATCCGACAAGACAGACCACCAAATAAAATAACCGGATCCCGCCATAAACCTACGGAAACAAAAAAAAACGCAAATCTGCAAAAAGTTGCCCGCATCTTTCCAAAAAAAAACCACAATATTCCCGCAACAGAACGCGCATACGACCGTTTCCGAAAACCAAACTCCGCCAATAACCAACCGGATCCCATCTAAACCCAGGAAACGTAAACCACCGGGAAAACACATAAAAGCTCCATTTCCGCCGTTTTTCCACCAACAATATC
The DNA here is from genome assembly GCA_905250025.1 of Adineta ricciae. Taxonomy (NCBI): domain Eukaryota; kingdom Metazoa; phylum Rotifera; class Eurotatoria; order Adinetida; family Adinetidae; genus Adineta; species Adineta ricciae. Next base: position 132,364 of record CAJNOJ010000138.1, on the reverse strand, counting down.
AAATTTCAGCCATAAAAATCACGTAAAAAAGAGCATCACGCGGCACACTCTTTCAAAACAATTCATCCCCAATACCAAAGGCCACCAAAAACTCCACATATAACCCAATTCTGACTGCAGAAAGCAAATTTCACTATTACAATCCACGCTTGACCTCAAAACGAACTAAGCAACTTCAACAAGTATAAGCCATCTTATTCCATTCCCAGTGCGATCACAATCCTACCCAAACTATGCGAGTTAAAAACGTATAAGTCATTTGATGGATTGCAATCTGTAATGACAAACTGGTTGAGTAGCTGACCGCTTCTCACGGTATAGATGTTTATTGACTACTCTACATGACCAGAATGTATCTCTTTCACAATAAGACACGCGCTTATATAAAGAAGAGGAAAGAGAGATATGACCCGGAGATAGTATGATACAGAGGTGAGAGAATAAAGAACAGAAAGAGATGAACGATATCATCATCGTTACACAATTCAATTGAAATCCTACCCAGAACGTGCCAGTTGGAAACGTACGTATATAAACAAGAATTGGATATTTCTTATAAGAATAAAAATCAATTTCAACTAACTCCGTTAATTAACTTTGAATTAAATATTACATGACATGTATCTTGAAGAGAATCATAGAAAAAGAAAAGAGTAAATACATTATATAAGATTGTCCGGAAAGTTCGTGCAACTGTATCTCAGTTGCATATATGAAACGTTTAGTTGAAGTTATCGTGCAAAGGACGAATTTACAGCAGGATATAGATCTTCTTCTCGACTGATTGTATTATTTTCTGAAAAGAATTAGTTTTCACAATCGTGTCTATCCATAAGAATTAGTTAATGGAACAGTCAAGAATAGATTCTTCATCACAATGCGCCTGTTCACCAGAGTAACGTTCTACAAGGTACTATTCATAAGGTGAATTTCGTCGAACTGAATCATCCTGTTTATTCTCCGAATAGTGCTCTTAATGACTATTACTTGTTCAAAAGTATAAAGACATTTATTCGTGGAAAGAATTTTGACTCGGATGACGAAGTGAGAACAACTGTTGAGGAGTACTTAACACATCTCGATTCGGTTTTTTTTTGCAATGAGATAAAAAGTTTATATGACCGGTGGCAACGTGTGGTTGCTAGCAAAGGACATTACATTTAATAAATGCAGTAATTGTTATCATATCGTTTCATAATACATGAGTTGCACGAACTTTCCAGACACGGTAATATTATTGGGGAATATGAACAAGGATCACAATCAAATGAATTACATTATCCTATGGGTTTATTCCTTGATCGAAAAAGAAACACCCATGATTTGACGGAATAAAGGCTTAGAAAGGCTAAAACTTGCTCTTGTTTTTAAGAGAATTTCACAAGCACTATGAGAAATTGGATAAATAGTCTTTTCGTCACGCAAAAATTCAAAATTTAATTATTTTTTCTGACTGTCGCTATGAGAAATCGTGAAATACGGCAGAATTACTCGAACAACATCACAAAGAATTGGTAAAAAAATAAATTCTAGTGATTCTTTTTTTGTTCTTCCTCAGAAAGGAGAAACAAAAGAATCAAATTTTATGAGACGCAAAAGCACATATTTGGCAGAACCGCCAAAAAAATTCCTACGAAAAACAAGCTTATAAATATTCATTCTCAGCGAAGAAAACTATTTTTGCCTTTTAGAATGTACAGTTTTCATCCGTAAAATGTCCACTTTTCGTTATGTGTTCAAACGGATAACCTTAGCTCCACATTAGGAAGCCTTGTTGCATCGGAATACTAAGTAGATTAAGAAATCTTCCTCGAAGATTTTGATTCATAATTTTTCGTTAAACATCATGTCAAGAGGAAAAAGCGAATTCTGCGATACAAAAGAATTCATGCAGAATGTCTAAGAGGCGGATTCGCTCACCACATATGTGTTTCAGCCCAAGGCTTATTGCTTTTATGTAGAGTTTGATCAACTCCATCGATTCCAATCGGAAAAACCTATCTCACCCAACACTTAAAACTACACGCATCGTCCAAAACTGTAGGTTTCCTTATACAAACATTCACCAATGATGATTCCGGTAGGAGTGCCGTATGTTTTAATGCGATTGTGGGTGGGTTTCGGCGCTGGGTGAGTTGAAATTTTTATGATTGTAATCCATAGAACTCGTTGAGCTTAATCGGAAATCAGTCTTGGAACGTTACTAAATATTAATGAAGCGAACCAGGACAATTTTTTTCACTGCTTTCTGCAATCTTTTTGGTTTTAACGAATGAGAAGGAATGCTTGTGAAAATATTTTTTTGGAATCGTTAGAGTTCATTGAGTTCTACTTAAAACCACTGAGACTAGAGCTAAAACGCATATGTGAGCGAATCGAAACAGGAAAAGGTTGAATGCGTCTCCCAAACATTCTACGTAGTAATCCAGAATCCACTTTTTTATCTCTTGCCTAAAAAGATTTAATATTTTGGACTCTTTCATGTCTTATCGGGGCTTATGTTTCGCACAAAGAACAAACACAAAGGAAATTGAACATTTAGAAATGTTTGCTCATTAGCTTTCTCACGGCTGAGACAATCATATTTTCCATAGACATAGATCACCAAGAAGAGGTAATCTCTTCAATCACATAGTATTAACAATACTGTAAAAAGATTTGTGACAGAAACCTACGAACTCTAAGGATTAACCACTATCCTTGTATTGTTCTTCACTCTAAAAAAATCCGGCGTTTAATTAACCCTCAAAAAGGGTTTATGACTGAAAAATTTGTTCATCAACCTGATCTACCCCTAGATCAACCCTTTTTTCTTCAAAAACCCACGAAGGGTTTGTTATACGTTGCAAACTGATAAACCCAAGGGTTTATTCTCTATTGATAAACCCTTTTT
>CAJNOJ010000138.1:0-129424 GCA_905250025.1 Adineta ricciae | reverse complement strand
GCCCCGTGTGGGGGGTGGGGGGGGGGGGGGGGGGGCCGGGGTCCAAATTTCTGCCCCTACACACTTCAACACTCTCTTTCAGATTGTGTTTCACAAAAATGTTGAAAAGATTTTGTTTTCAATGATTGTAAATTAAACTTGATTGATATTAATACAAGATCTATTAATTCAAAAAGTAAAAACCAAATGAATAAAATTCTCATACCTAGATTGAAGATTAGCATGATACTTTTTCACAAAACATATAAGTTGAATTCTCACAGCCATACCCTCAAGATTCTTCGATAATCAATTTTTTTATACAAGAATGAAACGAAAAAAAACCTGTTTCTATTTTTGTTGATGAAACCAATTTGGTATTTGAATAATTCAAAATGCAAAATATGTAGTTCGCTTCTTTACAATGTACATTCGATTGTTCACGAGAATTGAAATACAAGTGCGCATTCGATTCTAGTCTACAGTCTTTTAATAAAAGAAAGACGCCTGTAACGATAATGATATCGTTCATCTCTTTCTGTTCTTTATTCTCTCACCTCTATATCATACTATCTCCGGGTCATATATCTCTTTCCTCTTCTTTATATAAGCGCGTGTCTTATTGTGAAAGAGATACATTCTGGTCATGCAGAGTAGTCAATAAACATCTATACCGTGAGAAGCGGTCAGCTACTCAACCAGTTTGTCGTTACAACGCCATTTGAATATATAATAATCACATCAAGTGCTTTATTGTTGACAACATATTTTTTGAGAATATTCATCTTAAAAACAAATAATTCAATTTTGACGAATGTTTTCTTTATTACTTGGAGGTATGAATATGATTCTTTTCATACCTTACAAATTATATTCATTTTTAGAGAAAAACTCATTGATATGGCTTTCACTCTGATTAAAAGAAGGTACACGAATATAAAATAATGAACGATGAGAACGCTTCAAGTAAACCTTAGAAGTAATATATTCAATTAGATAGCAAAGAAATGAAGTGATTTTGCTTTTCTCATTTCATACAAATACAGATGAATTACAATGAATATTCAACATACTTTCTTTCAGTTCTATGCGTTGTTTTTGCTAATTATCAGACGACAGTCTATTTCCGATGAAAAGATTTTTCTTCCTTAATATTTATTTTGGGATACTTTCTTTCGTCTATAGTGAACATTTTCTTGGTGGAACAATAACATATCGTCCAGTTAATCAATCAGCAACAGGTGATCCTGTTGCTATTGTTATTACTCAAACTTATTCATGGACTCATAGTAAAATGAATTGTACAGACAGTTTAATTTCAACAAATGGATTTATACCGGATTTTTTTGGACAAATTGGTCCGAAAACATTGAGTTGTGTTAGTAATTGTGGTTCTACATCAGCTGGATACTCAAGTGTTGGTGTTCTTCCTCGTTGTACAGATTTTTCGGTAGTTGGAGATATTTCTGTTGGACAACGTATAGATATTGTTTATCTCAATCAAAGTGATGATTTTTCAGTTGCTTTTCAAAGCAATGCATGGCGTTCTTTACAAACACAGAGTGCTGCTGCTTGGTCTATTTCAACACGTATTAGTACAAAGAAACGACCAGATAATGGCCTTTATAACAATGCACCTGTTGCAACGATGATGTCACCAATCAATATTCCTACAAATGTTTCAACAGTTATTCAAGTTCCTGTTGGTGATGCTGATAGTGATGATTTGAGATGTCGATGGTCAACAAATAGTAGTGGAGTTGACGAATGTGGACAAGTCTGTCCTCCAGATTCACTTCCACCAGGTACGCAGATCTTTCCAAACTGTACAATTATCATCACTGGTACAATCACTGATGCATGGTATGCTGTGACATTAATGGTAAGTTCAATTGAATCTGTTTTTTTTTTTCATGCAATAGTTTTTATTATCGATCTAGGTTGAAGATTTCACCAGTTCATCAAGTTCTACACCATTAAGTTCAGTACCTGTTCAGTTTCTTGTTCATGTCGTTGCTCCACCAACATGTCCAACACCACCTGAAATCATTGGTACTCCTCAAGAACAAGAATGTATTGCTGTTGGTCTTGGTCAAACATATCAATCACAGATTTATGCAGTGAATAATTGTCCTCAACCAAGTAATATTTCAGATATTTCAACACTTTCATTTGCTGGAATGGTCAAAGGAAAGCTTGTTCAACAAAGTTCAACACTTTACTATCGAAATCTTACATGGTCACCAACGAGTGCACAACTTGGTTATCAAGTAATGTGTGCAATGGCTATTGACAAGTTGAGAATTCTAATACCATCTTGAACAAAAGAAAAAAAATTGTTGTTTGTTTTTTTGTTGTTGTAGTAAACAATCTCAATCAGCCCAATATTGTTTCAAATTCTTTGTATCAGAGCAACCTACTTGTTCATGTCCAAATGAACCTTGCCTTTCGACAACAACATCGTCAGTATTTTCTTTTCTAATTCATATCTTTATATATAATTTTATTTTAATTAGAACAACATCGACAAGTAGCACTAGGTTAGAATTCATATGAAAACAATATTCTTTGATAAAGATTGAAAATAATTTTACTCTAGTACCACAACAACATCAACTACCACGTCAACAACGACGTAATTTCTCACGAAAATCTTTTATTTTTAATAAATTTCTTCTTTACTTATAGTTCAACATCATCAACAACCTCAACTACATCAACAACAAGCACAACATCAACTACCACGTCAACAACGACGTAATTTCTCACGAAAGTCTTTAATTTTTAGTAAATTTCTTCTTTACTTATAGTTCAACATCATCAACGACATCAACAACCTCAACTACATCAACAACAAGCACAACATCAACTACCACGTCAACAACGACGTAATTTCTCACGAAAGTCTTTAATTTTTAATAAATTTCTTCTTTACTTGTAGTTTAACTACATCAACATCTTCAACAAGCAGTACAACGTAAAAAGAAACTTTCTATATTTATAAAAATACCGAATTAGAATATTTTAGATCAGCAACATCAACAACATCAACATCATCAACGACATCAACAACCTCAACTACATCAACAACAGCGACAACATCAACGACCTCAACAACAGCGACAACATCCACATCATCAACGACCTCAACAACATCAACTTCCACAACATCGACAACGGCAACAACTACGACAAAAAAACGTTTGTTTTATTATTTCTGTTTCTTTTCTTTTTTCATTTCAATATAAAATATAATTTTAGCTGATCCAGTCAATTGGCCATTAATTGGAACTATCATTGGTGTTTTATCTCTTCTTGCTTTAAGTTTAGTTTATTTTCTTTGTTATCGCTATTGTCGGTATGTATATTTTCAACTGAAAATAAGAAAAAAATACCCACTATCGACGATATGTTCTATAATATTTTCTAGTTTACTCGGTAATCGTTCATATGGATTTGAAAAAGAAGGAAATAATGAAATGTATTATATTGATCTTTGTATTGATCCTAATTGTATTTACTTAAATGAATCAAATTCATCTGATATATTTACAATTTCTCGAAAGAAATATTTTCGTTCTCAAAAATTAGATAAAATTCCAAATACATTAAATGATCCAAAAGATTGTTTTGTTGAAAATACTGAAGATACGGAATTAAATCTTTCAAGTAATGATAATCATGATCAAACAACATCAACATCTTTATCTCATGTTTCTATTCGAAAAGTTAAACTTAATGAAAGAAGACGTGAATCAACAAATAATAAATTACGAATTGAAAATAATAGAAATAGAAAAGTATCTCGATTAAACCCAAGAATATCAAATACAAGTTCAAATGAAAACAAGAAGAATATTACAGAAGAAGAACAATCAAAATCTGAAAATCAAGATAAGATTCAAATTACCCATATAAATAATTTGTTATTAAATGATGGAAAATCACATAGTTTATTATCAACTCCATCTTTAAAAGAATCAGTTAATTCTTCATTATCATCTGTATCTCCAAGAAATATTTCGATATTCTCCACATCAAATTCAGTTTGTATTATTCGTGATCCAACCGAAAATGATTCCAGTCATTGGATACCCAAGATTTCACTTTCTCCTCTTTCGGATAAACCAAAAAGTGAATCAAGAAATACAGTTCGTGTCGAACATATTTCAATTAAAAAAACAAATATAGAAAATCAGAAGAACATAGAAACAGCAATTATTTCAACAAAGAAAAAACATCGAAATCAACGTAAAAATCGTTTAAATTCGTCTGTTGTAGTTAAACGAATTGGACATATTGATACAACAAATACAAAACAAAGATTCTTAAAATAACTTATTCTTTTCTTTCTTATTAATATTGTATTTATAAAAAAATCCTATTTTTAGTTAGAAAATCTCATTTCTGAAATAAAATTTAAAATGCTTTTTTTTCTATATATTCCGATAGACCAAGTTGAACACTATAATTCTATGATATTTCATAAATAATATCCCAATAAAGATGCGTTTTCTCAACGAAATCGAATGACTAAAAGAGCAATATTTCTTTCTGAACAGAAATATGAGAAAATTATTCCAATAAGTAAAGAAAATTCTTTGATTGAAAATTCACTTGAGGATGATGTAGAAAATAAACCTTGCCAAATTTTATTGAATCTAAATTTGAAAACAAATTGCATTTGTTCATTAGAATTCTCTTATTATTTACGTATCAGCTATTTCAAACGTAAATTTCCATGGCCAAACAAGATAATTCATGTTTAAATAAGCAATAATACTATGTATAAGTCATTTGGATGGATTGCAATCCGCTGTGCAATCGACTGTACAGTGCGTTCGGAATCGTAGGATCGGAGTGTAGTTCGATATCCAGGAGCGTTTGTTTTTCTGCTATTTGGGCGGGGATTGTTTGAAATGCAGTGAAGGCTGTTTGGAGTTCGTCTGTTTCCTCTTAGCAGAATGGATATGGACAGCATTGTGTTGTGGGTTTTCGGTAGTACGCGAAGATGCGTTTTACTGGAATTCGATAGATGTGTGGTATGATTTTGTCGCATTTGGTAGGTTCCGAGAGGTCATGGTTCGTTGGAGTTTTCCGGAAGTTGTTGTTGGGATTCCTTACTTTTCCGTTTGGGTAGTGCTGGAACCGGGCGGATTTCAACCGGTTGAATCCGATCTGGAATCTTGCTTCCATGAAATGTTCGGAAAAAACCGGCACCGGTCGGTTCCGGACCGGATTTTTCGACATGGGTACTATCTGTATTTTTCGTGAAAAGTTCATACCTTATTGTTGTCGCTGTCATTCGTCAGTAGTTCACCTGAAAACGACTGGGAATATTCCTACGTCTATTGACCAGAACTTCTTATTTCTATAAAATTGCTTACTATGATATTTTGTTGATAAAATTGTCTTTTTGTCAAATATTGAAATATCGCCTTACATGATTGTGCCAAATGATGACCTTTTCTCAATACTTATGGTAAGTCTAACTTACAACTATTCAACATGTTCTTGGTAGAATCCGTCCAAATGAGAATATCCCATGAAAGAGTACAAACACACTGTAATGTTTCAAATTTTAATATCAATCCACTGGTGATGACGCCCGAGTCCATAGGGATAGAAAAAAAAGGTGGTATCATATTGAACTGAGAAAATTCGAACTCTCATTGTCGCACAGAATGCCATTGGAAATTAAGTAGTCCGAAGAACTTTCCATTACACTGATCAAAAAGTCCGTCGTGGCATTATCAAAAAGCTGGATTTCTTTGGTTACGTATCATTCCATTGATTCCATCACCTCTACTCACTCTCTTTATTCTCTATCATCTTCTCAAAAGTCGACCACTTCGTTCAGCATTGAATAATCATGTCATTGTTCTCATGCTTTCTATTTGGTCTTGTTGTCGAACTCACAGACGTCGTCTGGTTTATTATGTTTATCTCAGAATTGATTGAAGAAACTATCGCAAAATGGCAGTGCTGTACTATAGTGACACACTATTGCACCTGCCACCGTGACGAACACTCATCGAGCTGCGAATCAAACAAGAACATTAACAAGAGGTGTTCATTGATTATTGTGTATAAGATGAAGTGATTTCTCTTCTTTTTTTTCCTGTGATATGTTTTCATGCATACAAGAAACTATGCTAATCCTCACATCATTTCTCTTTCGCCTAGTGGCCAACTAATCGAAGTTTTCTGTTGTTGTCAATCATAGATGCTTTTTCGAACAACCTGGGATATGGAAATAAAGAAGATTGAAGGGAAGTTATTCTCGAAAAGTGCTTCGATTTTCACGGACTCGCCGGAATGCATTCTCTTGATTTTAGCAATATTTCATGAAAAAGGTAACCTCTGACAGGTTATTCTCTATGTCTTCTGTTTATATTAGTTACATTCATTCTGGTATGTAGAATCTAATCCAGAATAAATCTAGTTACGAAATTATTTTCTTTCACCGTTTTTCTATCAAACAAACTCATAAGTTACAATTCTCATGATTTTGTCCAAAATATTCCGAATTCGATAGTGAGTCATGAGAGCAAATAACAGAATATTTGTGATCGATTTTAATACAAGGAAAGTAGGAATTATGCACTTCGAAAAGTGCTTGTATTTTTCTCTCGCACGACGAAGAAAGCATCGAAAGAACAACAATTCTGTGTCGTTCACATCTATGCAAATGAGTTACAGATTTTTTTGTCGTTCGTCATCATTGCATCAAAATCTATGGCATCGATTGTATTTCTGTTTCTGATTGTCTCTCTTCTCTCTCTCAAAGGTATGACAATCGGTATCTCATTTTATCCGCCATCGGAACCTTTCTTATGTAGATCAAACTGCTGCATCACTCAGTTATTCATGTGCGTATCGCAACACGAGTGTTCAGTTCACATTATTGACATCTGCTCATTCTGCATCCAATTCAGCTTCGAGTTGTTCTCTACAACAGTGTAATGGCACATCAGCAGATAATCAAACTTGTTCCCTATCGCCTACACCTTGTTTCGACTATCGGACAATGAACAACATCAGTTATTGTGCACCTGGTGTTGACTGTTCAGTATTACAGCCATGTGACAATGTGACACACAGTTGTGCCTCGAATGATTCGGTGTGCATTGTTAACTCATGTTGCTCACCATCAGCTGTATGTTTACCTGTGTTGACAACGGAGTTCTGTTCAAGAGGTAAAGCAACAACTTTTAGAATTGAATCGATTGATGACCGAATAATTGGATACACTATTGCAGCATTACTCTGCATGTTAGACACTGCTCTCATATTGTCACAGAATGATTTAGGTCATAATGAAGAAAGAATTTGACCGCGCAGCATCTAACTGGGTAAATGGTAGTTTCTCTATAGCACATGGGTTCATGTTCTGTCATTCAAGTCAGAAGACTTTCGTTTTTCCAAAATAACTTCGTACAATATTGATCGTATAACTGAATTACTTTCTAGTTTCGCGAGAGAGGTTTGAGAATTTTACAAGAAATTTGAAACGTCATAGCAAACATGAAGATCTTGAGGGTGAGACTGTGAGAACGGAATAGAACGGGTTTAGACGGTTGGAAATGGCTCCACACAGACCAAAAATAGTTAATAAAACTATTCATTAAAAAATTCTGATATGTGTGTACGGTACATTCAAACTGAGAAGAAAATGCAGAAATATTTTCTCTCAAAAGGACAAAACCTCAGTTTTTCACATATGCCTTTTTACTTGGTAGGAGAATCAGTTGATCGAGTGAATTTCTATCCACATTTTATCGGAAGTTTTCCGATTTCTATTTTACGTTTGAAAATTATAGAAAAAAACCCAAATAAATAAGATTTTGTTCCCCCGGAATGACTGTATAAGACAGCCGCTTGTTCTATTTTACATTTTTTAGAAGCTCTATAACACATCAAGCTACGTAAAACTGGAAAACTACATAGATTTATTTCATCAAATAACCAATAAAAGATTGAAATGAATTTGTATTAAACTACTTAATAAACAAGTCTTCGTCACTATGCTCATTTGTTTCCTTTTTTAGGGTGGAGAATGACTGGATCTATGAATTCGAGACGATATTTTCAGGCAGGATCCATTTTAGTCATTGGAAAAGTATTGGTCACTGGCGGACATAATGGTAGTTTCGCTCTAGATAATGCTGAACAGTATGATCCATCCACAGGCAGTTGGACAACAACAGGAAGCATGAGTTTTGCACGAACTTCGCATATAACATCTATACTACCTAACGGAAAAGTGTTGGTCACTGCTGGACATGCCAGTAGTGGTCTTAGTCTTGATAGTGCTGAACTGTTTGATCCATCACTCGGTAGTTGGACGACAACAGGAAATTTGAATGGTGCACGATTCGGACACACAGCATCTATTTTATCGAATGGAAAAGTATTAGCTACTGGTGGACGTAATGGTGGTGCTCTGAATACTGCTGAACTTTATGATCTGTCGACTGGTAATTGGACAACAACCGGAAATATGAATAACGCACGGTATGACCATACAGCATCTATTTTACCTGATGGAAAAGTACTAGTTACTGGTGGATATGGTAGTGGTTATCTGAATAGCTCCGAAGTATATGATTCGTCGACAGGTCTTTGGACCACTACAGGAAATATGCATGCTGTACGATATCAGCATACAGCATCGACTTTATTCAATGGAAATGTATTAGTAGCTGGTGGAAAGGATAGCAGTGGTACTGTTCTAAGTAGTGTTGAACTGTATGATCCGTCAACTGGTGTTTGGACAACAACCGGAAATATGAATAACCCACGACTGTGGCATACAGCATCCGTTTTATCAAATGGAAAGGTGTTGATTACAGGTGGATATAATGGTTTTAATTATCTCAACACCACTGAATTGTATGATTCACTTACAGGCAGTTGGACAACAGCAGGCAGTATGAATGTTGTACGATCGTTGCATACAGCATTCGTATTATCGAATGGAAAAGTGTTAATTGCTGGTGGATATGATGGTACTAATTATCTAAACACCGCTGAATTGTATTGATTAAGTTTCAGTCGATTGCTTTTATTGTTTTGACCATATATGACTTGTAATTCCACAACTAAATCCTTTTTATATTGTATATTTCACTGATGAAAACATGAATCTTAACCCGTTATTATATAAATAAATTACGTCAAATTTTTTCAAGACCAAAGCCAGTCGATAACATCCGCATTTGTATAGTTATTTAGTTTAAAGCTACATAAGATTCATCTTTGTAGGTTTTTTTCTAAAATTAGACGACACACTATTGCAATGCTCTATTTACGCCGCTTTAATTTTCTCTTTCGGGTCACACTTTCTGTTTATTACGGATTTTATAAATATTAAAACAATGAACATCTACACGAAGCTTGCATGCAGTAGTAGAAACAAAGCTGGTTTTCTTACAATCTGTCAAAAGACTAAGAGTTTATTTTTCAATATTGTACGGCCACTGGTGCTCTCCAATTTGGTATACCAGCTCCTGCTTGTTGCACTAGGGCAAATCTATGATATGGATGTATTGTGGACGCACGCAGTATACATTGATCACATAAATCGTATGTATTGAATCCTCGGCAATGTTGACATTGGTATCTGGTAATACCATTTGCCCGACCACAACCGTCACAGAACCATGGAGAAATTAACATGATTGATGCAATAAGTCGTATAAAGTATCTGGGTAAGAAGTGAAAACAAACACGTGCTTATAGAGAACGAATAGATCAAGCGTGACCTGTTTCATGTATGACGACGAAATAACGAAATACGTTCGAATGAATAGAAGGTATGTTAATTAGATGGACAATACCAAGAGGATCAATTAATGAAAAAACAGGAATGTCATAGTCATCGTTATGTACAAACAGTAATCATGTTCTCCCATTCAGATATCAATTGAATTCTTTTTTTTCTTCTGTGTGATTTACATTGAATAACTGATTATGTTATATCCAATCAATTTTAAAGCATTTCATTATATGTCGAGTGAAAAAGAAGCAAGAAGGCTTTCGACGGTTGTGCCATTCTATGAAGCTATGAAATGATATATTCTTATCTGAGAAAAATCAAAATTGTTCAACTTAGAAAATTTTCACGTCCCTCCTACTTTCCTTGGGACATTTGTCAAAATCGCTACTGCGGGTAATCAAATTAGAGATTTAGTTCCTTTTATGGGAACGAAAGCAGAATATGCTTTAATAAAATTTCTTCATTTTTTCAACAATTTATGCATTTACTTTCGTATACATGAAGATTGACATGTTTACATTGCGATTATATTATGGAACTATGAACCATATAATGAAACTTCTTCGTTTCAATCAATGTAATTCAATTACATGTGCCGCGTTCGGTGAATCCTATGAAGAGATTTATTGAAATTATTAGAAATTAGCTTGTCGATGTTTGAAGAAGACTGAGACTACGAATATGAAAATAAGAAATAGTAGTTAAGTTGATTTTATCATTGATCGCTTTCCCCGGATGGAATCATTCGCAATCAAATCGTTTTCGAACCTTAAATTTGTCTTATTTTCTCGCTCGATAGCACAAAGAATTAAATGCTCCATCCAGTGATAGTTTATATTATGGTTAACAGAAAGGACGAATGAGTGAATAGAGTATTCGTACGAAATGATTCATTCTAAAAACTTTTCAAATGATTATTTGATCTATTGACGAAAAGGTGAATTTTATCTGAAATGGAGTTAAAGAAACGTTTGAAATACAGGTCTTTGTATGTTTTCGTAGATGATGAAAATTTTGATAAACTTTCATTAAAAAAATAGTCAATAGTCAATAGGACAAGAGCATTAGTACCGGGATATTCCAGTTCAATGAGTTAGTATGATGATTAAGCATGAAAATTCAGAAAATGAATGGTGTTGTGTTAATGAAATCAAGTTGAAGCATTTGAATTTCTTCAACTATAGGTGTGTAATATTATCTTTTGAACTCTCTAAAAGATCTTTGCACAGTTTATAGAATCACGAGATGTTTGTCACATTTTCTTGCCACAAAGTGCCGAAAAAAGTTTTAAAATAAAAATTTATTATTTTTCAAATATGCATTTGCTGGGGAGGGGATATACATAAGCTTATATTTTATTCTCTCATTACATGATGGGTTGACGTAAATAAGGGGATTAAAAATGTAAGCAAAATTTGTGGATGTGTCTTATTGACACAATTTCATGGTGACAAGTTCTTTTCAATCCACGTTCTGGATTGTGTTAATTCCGTTCACGCGTATTAAAACTTTCATTAAAATTATCATTCTGTAGTCAGCGAAAAGCCAACGCCAAGCTGTATATCTCGCTTACGTAGACCCAAATTCTGTTCACTGGGAACCGTAAAATCTTCCACATCCCGTTTGTGTGGCCCTAAGTTCCGTTCACCGGGAGCCGTAAAATCTTCCACATCCCGTTTGCGTAAACCTAAGTTCTGTTCACCGAGGTCCGTAACAGCTTGGTCAATGTTGTCTACATTATGTAAATCACGTTTGAATAAATTCAATTCATTGTTCCGAATGGGACCACCATTTGAAAGGGACACCATTATGGTTGCAACTACAACGAGAGCAAGTAAACGACGATCCATGGTGTCTTGTTTAAAGTGATTGTATCTAGTACAGAACTTTTTCTTCATGTATATATAGTAGTATTGCGATCGTTGTTATCTAATTGCGTTGACAAGCAATATTATTTTTATATTTCTTCAAAAAATTGACGTAGATAAGGATAAGATTTTTGATTAGGATAAATTATGTTTTCGTACAGGCCTGGAATGGTATCATTGAATACAACGCATCACATATCGATGGTAGTAGTATTTAGAACTGTGATTAGAGAATATCTTTGTAACACAGATCAGCCACAAGTGCAAAAATAACGATTCTAAAGTGAACTGTCTAAAATTTCGTACTATAACTGAATGATCAGAATTTATATAGTATTGAAGAAAAGCTTTAAGAATTTTTCTATAAATTTATAACTCGAGATGATTCCGGTTACACTGAGAAATACGTCGAAAACAAAGATCAACTTTTGATCCTGATGTGCGAGAAAGTCCATCAAGGGGCAAAATAGAAAGAGATTATAATTATCCGGTACGAAGTGTTGACAGGCCTGATGCTTCCATTATGTTATATCGATATATCATCTTGTGTCAACGGAAACCTACCATATGATCTGTATAATTAAACACGATAAAATATGGTTATTTTTGTATCTTTTTTCTATTGACTGAATCTATTGAAGATGTAACATTTGGTGCACACTACAGTCAGCCAATAAAATCACATACGAAGATAGAAACGAGCTTATGTTTCATAATATCACGATATGTTTAAATGATCAACATTGTTCAACATTCATGTGCTCACAAGTAGTTCTCACGGATGTTTTTGTCATGCAAAACTTGACTATTCCGTTCAAAACGTGAACGCATGTGCGTGTGTGTGAGAGAGTATGAGGAAAAGAAAAACGTCGTTGTTCTCGAGGTGCTATTGATTCAATGGAACAGAAGAACGTGTGATGATTGTGTTTCAGGGTCGTTGAGTAGAAAGTCCATGTTTTTTTTAACCTAATCATTCTTATTGCACTTCTCGACACGTAATAGTTTTTATCAAAGAACACAAAATTTTCTCTTTTTTTTTCTTCTTTTCTGTTCTTTTATGTGTCCTTATGTAATAGCTCCATTCTCTCACTCTTAACAGCTTTCTTGCGGATTTACAAAAATTACTTCGTTAGTTTTAATAACTATGCAATGGAAAACACAGTCGGAAGAAGACCAAAAGGTGCAGCTATGCAACATACATGCAAGATTTGCGGGGCACCAGCTCAATATTCGTACTTTGGTACAATTTCATGTCGCGCTTGTAAGATTTTCTTCAAAAGAAATGCTGAGCATGGACAGGTTAATCGATTTCTCTTTGTCGACTCCAGCAATGCATGTTTGTCTTTTAGGAAACGCTGCAATGTTTATTCGACGGACATTGTGAAATTGATCAGAATAATCGACATGTCTGTTCATTTTGTCGGCTGAGGAAATGCTTTCTCAGTGGAATGCAAATCGAGAAGATTCGTTGTGCGTTATCAAAAGTCAACCAAAAAAGAAACAAAACATCTGTATAGAAAACATTTCGTTGATTATTTTTATTTGTTCAACTCTCATTTAGATCCCTATGGTAACTCTCATGCAATCTACTCAACCAATTCTAACCGATGAACAATGGAATCTGCTTTCTGACTTATCCTATTGTTATGATGAGCATAGTCAAATATCTATATGTGAACGATATGTATCTCTACAAAGTACTTTACCCTTGAAATTACGTTTTAAATCCGCATCAATGATTGAATTGTTTCAAACGTTAATGAACGGCTGTCGATTGTTATACACAAACAATCGAGATTTGTATTCGTTATCGTTCAATGACCGTTCTGTCTTACTTCACAAAACGTTCAAACACGTCGAATGTATTTCGACGAACTTCATTCTGAGTCGAATCGGGCTGACAAATTATCCGGCGTATTACAATACACTAGAAACGATTATTCATCCGAATGTCATACCGACAGCAAAATTGATCGCCAATCGATGTGATTTCGACACCACTGTTATGAAATTATTTCTCGCTATTCTTTCATTTTCGACCATCAACTTGACAGTTTATGATACGAAAACATCCACAGAAAATCTGTCGGATATTAAACAAGTTTTACATATTCAAGATACGTACATAGAATTGACATGGCGATATTTAATTTACAAATACGATGCGAAACGATCGATTCTGTGCTTTTCTGATCTTATCAGATGTTTCTTTGCTGTAAATAATAGTGTAATGCAGACGTATGACATTCAGTGGTTGACGGATGCAATGAATTATGTGGTGAATCAAACGGAAGACACAATACGTTACAAGTGATAACTCTTTGTCTTTGTTTTAATCTTTGAAATAGATAATTTATAGGTAAATACCAGTCTAAATCTTTCAGTAGTGACAACAGTAGCAAAGACGTTAAGCAACTGTGTTCAGTATAAACCACGAACACATCGAGCATGCTATCATTCATGAAGCTATTCATCAGGAAAAATTAATTTAGGCTTATAATTGTACTAAACGACGATTTCGTGATATCACTAGAAGAAGTACTAAAATATAAGATTGTTTTCGATTCATTTGCACGATACTTTGAGATGTCAATGCAACAGCAGTAATAATGAGTGTCGTTTAGATAAGTCTATTGAATGTCCAAATTGTTCGTTGAGAAAGCCGAAAAGAGAAGCAGAAAGTGATGAATAGGAACTTGATTATCCTGTCGATGCCCGAACTGCAAAAAGTTGTCTGTACTTAGGAATGAACCGAGTATTTCTTTTCATCAAATATCTATCTCAATGAATATTTTCACACAGAATACGCTCTTGGCCTATAAGATGGAACGAATTGATAATAAATTGCTAGGAAAATGGACACTTTTTTCGTACCAACAGTCATTCTACAAGTACATTATGCGTGTTGACCTTTTGAAAAAATGAATTGGTAATATAATGATCATCCCTTGTGTCTGTATGACGTGGCCAAAAATCGAATTGCACATGCAAATAAGTAAAGCATTTATTTTACAAAGTGTCCTTATACAAAATGCGCACTTGATCATCTGGATAGAAAAGATTGAGAACAAAGTGCCACGGAAAAGGACATTTTTTCACATCAATATTCATTGAATAGTTACATTGAGTGCGTTGGTTCATTATAGAGATCATTTGTTGATCACAGTCAAGTGTTAGTTCAATAGTATCATTCACTTCGAAGTCACAGTTATATCCATTGAAACGAGAATGCGTCGCACAATTGAGAATGACTGAATCTTGTCCGCCCCAACCGTAACATGTTGGCACTGCCCAAGTGTGTGCCTGCAATGTTGTTTTATGTGAAATAATGCCAAAAAAGATCCATTTGTTGTTATTGAACGATTCGATTCGAAAGCGAAAACGATGCTTGCCACGGCTGTATTCATCACTGCCACGCACCACTGCATGAGCAACTGACGGACCGTGAATGACAGTTTGTTGTCGATTTTCGACGCGTAAATCGCCGGCAAATATGTCGAAGATGTCATCGGGATACTCACAGATAGAAAGTTTGGAGATGAACTCATCGTGCTGAGTGATTACATGAGGTGGAGATTGAACCAAGGAGTGAAGTCTCGCAAGTTTATTTGACAAATTTTGTATATCCACAGTCATGATATTACCTGAGTTCTGACAATTGGTTAATTCTTCGTGTAAATAATTTGATCGTTTACATAGTTTCTCTTTGTATTTCTCGATTTTCGCCGCAAAATCTTGTCGATAATCATGTGCAGTTTGTTGAATCTTTTCGATCGACTTCCTTTCCCATTCGTCAATAAATCTAAGAGACTGTTGATCTTCGGACTCTATTGATTGTTTTAACTGTTGAAAATCAAGAAGAAGTCTGTCGAATTGTTGTGCAACCGAAACGGATGCACCATCGTTAGGATTGCGTGTTACTTCAGCCATGTTTTGTAAAACAGAGGATGTGAAAAAAAAAACAATTTGGGTTTTTTTACGCTTTCCTCTCGGCAACGGAGTGGAAAAAACCATATGTAATTGAGTATCGCGTCATCATACAGAAAGGAAGCAACAGAACGAAATATTGACTGTCCGTTATTAGTCATCGTATGTCATGAAGAAACTCAGCAGGTGAATCATGAGAACGACAAGCTTACACAAATGAAGAGTGAGAGTGTGAGTTTCTCCTTACCATCGACTTTTGACGAAATGGACCAATTTTGTTCAGTTGGAAGCTCAACATTTCAGACCATTCATTGCCGAAAACACAAAATTATTTCATAGGGAATTTTATTCAAATGTGAACTCAAATCTTTGCAAGCATGCAGTTTCACGATCGTTAATAGACACATTTTCTTCCATATCAAATCTAAAGTCAACGTGAAGATTTAATTGATCTGCGTATTTTTCATGTTAGCTTATTATCTGATGAGTTATGGAACCTACAATAGAAGTTCCCTCGTCAGTACATTTCACCATACGGCGAACTTGAAACGTTATTTAGGTAGAGTGAGAGTAGCGAAACTGGTTTCATACATCTCCGTTTTCATTTTCTCAGTCTCAGTTACTTTCATCTTCAACGATAAGAACTTGTTTAACAATGGTAGCAGAATAAGACTAAGAACAAAATAAACACATTTTTGTCCACATATGACAGACTAAGAATGTTCTCGTATATTTGCACAAACAAAGATAATAACATCATATTCTCTACTGGAAGAAAAAATATTTTTATCTACGATAAACATTTCCTATATAGATCGAAATCGAGGCAACTCGGACATATGATGTTATTCCTTCCCGTAATATTAACTATGCGTAAAAAATGTCATAACAATTCTCTTCTATGTTCCAAACTATAAATACCACTTATAAAGGAGGAAAGATACACATACAAATGTATTTAATCACCATCAACTCTTACATCCGTATCATATTTAGGAGGTGAGGTATCTGTTTATGAACATAAACATGGACTTTATTAAATCTTAATGACAAAAAATTTTGTTATGTATTTCATTAACACGCTATACAAATGAATTATGTCAAACAATTTTAGAATATTTATCACATACACATAATCGTTGCATTCAACCAAGAGAAATCTGCGAAATCACAATGATACTAAATGAACTTTTGCGAGTCGTATGGCGATGTCATTCGAATTCATCGTCTGATTATGTTCTCGATACGAGTTGACAATTCAAATGCCGCACTTTTAAATAACATTGATGTTTTTATTGGATGTTCTTCAAACAAAACATGTTCTCAATTTTTGTATAATATTATTGATGCATCATTTGATTTAGAATTCAAATATAGTACATAAATAGAAAAATAAACACGTACAACAGTTGTAATTACTGGTCCATGTATTATCAAAGCATGAACGTTATTTATTTCTTGATGATATCAATCAATTTGTAAATGAAATTTTACCAACAATGGAATACGGTGTATTGGAATTAACAGAGGGTTACACGTCCGGAACGAATTGTTCATTTATAACAAGATGAATTACAACAATTACAAAATAAACATACTAGAGATGTTAAGGTTAGGACTATTATATTGGCATTAGATCGTTTAGTTTCGATTCATCTAAGAAAGATGTTCATAGCAAATCGTATTCTTATATGGCTGATAATGATTTAAAATTATTGTATAAAGAAAGTGCATGGCATAATGCAGCACAAATGAAAATGAACAGACATGTGAAGAATTAAGACAAAATAATTCTGATTTTTCTACAAATAATCGTCGATTTATTGAATTTGATAGTGAAAACTTTCGTATTAAATCAATTGAAGTTTATAGAACAAATCCAGCTGATTATAATGAAAATATTCAATTTATGCACACAAAGATATTATTGTATCACGATTTGATTCAATTCATTCTTTATCAATTCTAATTCTAGCTATATATCTATTATAGATTGACATATGTACCAGTTATTAATGAACATACAAATATATTCGAATCAAAATGAAATAAAACGAATGAAAAACTTCATGCAATTGACAATAAAGTATCAAACAAAATAATGAAAATGTAGAGTACAACATTAGCAAACTAAGCGAAAGATTGAATTTCTTAGAAAACACAGCAAATAATCAAATTTCGAATGTGAAGATTTCTATAAGAAACATTGAAAAAGTACACATTATACAGAAAACATTCTTCGTCATAAGTTAAAATGTCTGACCTATTTTTATTTTTTTGATTCTTCTTCACTTCTTCAAATCATCCTATCTTCTCTCTCTTCTAGTATGTATTTTTAATAGCACAGTATGCGATTCAACTACATTTACATAAGCCAATCATCGTTCGAGCTTATTTGTTTGGAGGCCGCTGTAGTCGACAATGTTTTTGTGTCTCTCAGAAATTCACATTCATATGTAATTGTATACAATACACCGTCATAGTAGTTTCTTCCTGCTTTTTTTCTCTAGAGCTTGAATGATGAAAAGAGACGAGGATGATGCAATGATAGTACCTATTTATACCAGTTGATTGAGTGACTTCCGACAGATTTGAAATAGTCTTTATCTTTTATCACTAGATGGCAACNTTGATTACTGCACGACAAAATGATCCCACATACTCAAATGACGTCGAAAGACGTTTACGATCAATTGTTGGAGTTAAATTAACACCATTTCAAGATGAATACGACGTGAAAGAACCGCTAGGACGGGGTAAAACATCTACATGTTATCGTTGCATTCATCGACAAACTCGACAAGAATACGCCGTTAAAATTATCAAAGATGCTAGTATAAATGATCCATCAGATGAAATCGAATTGCTGTTTCGTTACAATCAATTGACACATATTATTCGAGTACGTCAAAGAAGACAATTTCTATTCGTTCTATATTGAATTCTTTTAGATGCGTGATGCGTTTTTCAATGCGCCCAAAGTGTACATCGTAACTGAATTGATGCGCGGCGGGGAATTATTCGATAAAATTCGTCAAGAGAAATCGTTATCTGAACGCGAAAGTGCAAAAATCATGAATGTAATTATAAAAACTATCGAACAATTACATCGAAATTCAATCGGTAATGAACAAGACTAATTGAATTTTGTTGTTTCAACTAACAAAAACATATTTTCATCCTAGTGCATCGTGATCTGCAACCTCGTAACATAATGTATGTCAATGAGAGCCGTCAACCATCATCACTACGTATTGTTGATTTGGGCTTTGCTAAACAACAACGTGCTGAGAATGGCCTGTTGATGACACCTTGTTTTACCAAAGAATATGCTGCACCAGAAGTTTTATCAAGGAAAAAATATGATGAATCTTGTGATATTTGTATGTCTTGATTGTTGATCGATGATTCAATTACAGATGATCTGTTTAGGGAGTCTTGGAATTCTTCTATACACCCTACTGGCTGGAAATACACCATTTGCACTTGATCGAAATGATTCACATGATCTGATACTTGCACGAACAGCGGTTAAATTACAATTTACTGGACCAACTTGGGATCGGGTGACGGATAATGCAAAAGTAATGTGAAATCGAAACAAGTTTTCCTATTGAAATCAATTGTCTATGTCAATTTCTAGGCTCTTGTTAGTGCAATGTTAGATGTCGATCCGAAGAAGAGACCAACAGCTTTGGAGCTTTGTAAGCATCCATGGTTTGCAGATATGGACAGTCTTCCGAACACGAAACTAAGTAATATTCAGGATCATAATCTTGTTCGAGTATGTCCATTGATGAATGATACGATAAATATAACTTTGATTTGTCTTCCATTAGCATAATCTCGACGCAACATTTCATGCGATCAATGCTAATCCCAGTAAAAATTTAACCCTCGGTCCCATTGGTGATTCCAATCTATTCAAACGACGTAATGAACGAACTAATCATCAGCAGCAAACAGGAAAAGTGAAATAAAGAAAATTTTTACGTATTATTTTGTTTATTTATTCCTTCTCAAACAACTGATATGTTTGTGTCTGTTTTTTTTATCCGTTTTGTTTTTTTCTCTCTCATTGTTTTTCTGTCTCGGTGGTGTGTATAACTTTCTGTCATGTTTTGTTTATTTCCTTCTCTTCAGGCTATGTATAACCTGAACAGTATCTATATATTTTGTTCTCTTTCTCTCTCATTCTCGTTGTTGTTACTTCTATGATTATCATTGTCGCTGTTGTTCGTTTTGTTCGAAAGTTTTTCACATGCTAGTACGATGCAAATGTACAAGGGGAAAACGTATACATACAGACAATACGACTGGTTCCGCATTTGGGCTTCTGTTTACCGTATATGAGCTATTGATGATGAGCGGTCGCAAGGAAAAAGAAGACAACGAAGGGAAAAACTTTGCACGAGAATGTTTCATTCCAAACGAGTTTTTTCTTCTCAAGTGAACAGTTCTTTGTTTTGGTTATGTTCTTCGTTCTGTTTTTGTTTATTGTTTGCCTTTGAGACAAGACTTGTATGACACACTGACTGTTTAACAAAACTGAAACAACAGTGAGAAATAAAAGGAAAAATTCTATATGTTTCAATCGATAGAAATCTTTCTCAAATCTGACTTAGATAGAAAGAAGACCACCTTTGGATTTCAACGGGGGGTTTTGTCTATAAAAGTAAACTCTTTAGACATTATCTTATTCTTATCTCGTATCTTGTCGTATGATATAAATATTAACATAGTTGCTTGCGTTATTAGTTGGGGTTTCTTTTTTATTATATAGATATTTTGTAATTATCTTTGGGACACGATGAGAATACTGAGTGTACCGATAATTGTGTCGGTTTTATTGGTAAGTATTCTTTCGAACGTGAATGCGTACAAATCCTATTCGAAACATGAATTATGGCGTGTGTATGTTCGAAATAATGAACAAGTCGCTCGAATGTTAGAATTTAGTCGGATTGCACATCTTCATGGAATTAACTTTTGGTCCGAGGAATTCCGTATGAACATTCCAGTAAGTGATCAGCTTTATTTCCTCTCCACTATTCTAGTTTATCTGATTAGATCATTGTTAGTGTTCCACCTGAATCCGTTGAAGACTTTGCCGAATATCTTTTATCATCTGATAGTAAGATCGAATATGATATCATGATGAATGACATCGGCACAGTTATCGAACAACAAAAATTGACACATAAGGTACGACCATCGACAATGAATGCTGATGATTTTGCTTATGATAAATATCACACTATTGATGAAATTCATGCATGGATTGATAAAATGGTTCAAACATATCCTACATTAGCATCGACATTCACTGTTGGTCAATCGTATGAAAAACGGGATATGAAAGGTTTGAAAATTTCATCAAGTAAACTCGCCAGGAAACGTGACGGAACACCAGTCAACCAGAAAAAAGCCGTATGGTGGGATGGAGGTACGTTTAGGAACTTCTATGTAATAAGAGATTGATCGCCTTTATTTCAAGGTATTCATGCTCGGGAATGGATTAGTCCAGCGACAAACATCTTCATTGCTCATGCACTTCTATCCAATTATAGCAAAGATCCGAATATCACACATTTGGTTGATCAATTTGATTATTATATTTTACCGGTGTTCAATGTTGATGGTTATGCCTATACGTGGACAAAAGGTAGAAAAGAGTCGCCTTGAATGAATGCATTTTAGTTTTGTTTAACCAGATCGTTTATGGCGTAAGACTCGTAGCAAAACAAGCATTCCACTTTGTTACGGTGCAGATCCGAATCGTAACTGGGATTACAAGTGGTGCGAAGGTAAGAATCTGAACAATACATAAATAGAAAACAAAAAGCTCTACATTCATTTCAGGTGGTGCTTCACGTGATCCATGTTCAGATACATATTGCGGTCATAAAGCATTTTCCGAAGTTGAAACTACACAAGTTTCTCAATTCATCGGCGCTCATAATGATACAATTGTACATTACATTAACTTTCATTCGTTTTCACAATTATGGATGACACCATGGGGTAGGACTTCAATGGATCTGACTGTTTAACAGTCCTACGTTTTTTGTCTATAGGCTACACGACTAAAAAACCAGATCAATTCAAATTACAAGATGATGGTTCAGCAGCCGCAGTAAATGCTCTCACTGCTGTTTATGGTTCGTTGAAAAGATCGACTATTTTCCATAGCTTATCTTCGATTTTCTAGGTACCCAATATGTGCATGGCAATATCGGTGCCACTATTTATATTGCATCAGGCAATACAGTCGATTGGACATCTGGTACAGCTAATGTAATATTCAGTTATGCGGTTGAACTTCGTGATACTGGTAAAGAAATTCGCCATTTCGAATAGAATTACGCATCATTTTTATTTTCTAGGTGAATATGGATTTCTATTACCAGAAGATCAAATTATTCCAACTGGCCAAGAGACATTAGCTGGGGAAATGGCTCTGTTGAAATATATTGAAGGACATGTTTATGGATAAGACCGCACGTTGATTCCATAACCATGAAATCAAAATTGGACTCACGTTTCTATTCCGTCTTTTTCATATAGTATTTTAGAATACTAAACGATGATTTCTTTTTTTCTCTTTGCATACAATTTTCCAAACTTAATTATTTCCATGTTTCTTCATGTCGTTGTTTCTCAAATCTTGACAGAAAATATTTACTCAACTGAATCGTGAGCATTGACACTGCGAAAAGCTAACATTGCTTCTATTAATAAGCGGGAAGTCTGAGAAGTGAACGTGCAATACATTTCAAATACGTCATGTGCAGTTGTAATCAGTATCCGATGATGTCGTACAAAAGTCAATAGAAATCTGCGATCGATCGTGTTTACGTCTTATCGTTCAAGAAGAAAAATATAATTCGGCGTCATAATAAACAAGCCGAACGTAACCTGTTCGTTTGTAGTCACTCTTCCGTTTCAAGTCTTCTTTCATTTAAATCAAATTTATCATGGGCGTTTACAGGCAACGTTGTTACATCTAAACAACTTTCTCCTTGTACTGTAACAGACTGAAATCAAACGAAAACATCTGTTTTCAATACATCTTCGAATCGGAGAGATGGTTGCTATACAGAATCAGACGATTTTCAAACCATGGTAAGTCGTATAATTGTTACTTATCAATATCAATACAACTCCTTACAGTATTTGATGTTCTTGAATAAATAGTTACATATATAAAGTTGGAGAAGTTCTTTTTTCTTCACGACGTTCTTATCATTGAAATATGTGTCCTTGCGATGAAAGATTTTCTTTTATTATTTGACTGTATACGTGTTTCTTATCATCATCATCATCATCAATATGATATTTGTCTTTTCTCGTTGCCAGGATGACGTCTAACGAAACAACAGTCATCAAGCCACTTGTCCTTGATGAACATCTATCGCGTTTGAAACCTATCGATGAACAGCGCGGACTTGCCGATAAACAAATTCTTCAAGTACAACCTAAACTTCATAGTTCATCTTTATTTCCACCAATTGCACGTGCTGCGCCACCGAAATCAATGGTAACGAGTCGTAATATGGAATCCCTGGCGTCTTCGATTGTCGGTGGCTTGATAGGTCGTGAAGGATTTCTACGTTCGGTTTCACGCAACAATACGTCATCAATCACATCGGGCTCGCCGCGATTGCAAACGGGAATAAATACGCGTCCAAAACGAACATCATTATATGATCATGTTGGACCGAAAATCAATACAGGTTTAGCCATACGTACCGAGAGTTTAACTCGAGCCGAGACTGACAGTCATCGACTGGGACCTATTCGTCCGATCAATTGGCGTCTATTGAAACAAGAACTAGAACGCGACCTGGAAATACGCGCACAGACAAAACGATTACAGTTTAATTCTGGTATAATCTATGCTCAACAGCTAGCAACATTGGGAGATCTTGTTCGAACAAAGGTCAAATCTCATGTCGCAGCAACAATGAATTACATTGAAGAACGCTATAAGATTGTCGTGCATCTCACAGTTTTCCAAACGAGTACTGCTGCATTACATGTCGTGTCGAGATGCCTATGGAATTCGTATACAGACAACTCAATAACAATTAAAATGCATGGCATAGACTGTGATATACTTATCGTTGTATTCTTGTGCTATACAGAATTGGGAAGTGTATAGAAGTATATTTGTGAAATTGATTTTTCAGCATTTGAAAATGCTTCAAATAAATATGAATACTTCAATACTTATTTGTACTTTTGCATAGATAATAGACTAACGACACAGTAGGCATACTAGAAAAGGTTAATCCAAGCCGGTCCGTCTAGTTCGGAGAAATATGCATAATGATATATCATTGCTAATCGTTCCATCAGTTCTCTAATCGATTCTCATATCTCAACACGTTATAAATTGGCAAATATATTCCAGTATCGAACGTGCGGTTCTCCGTCGACTTACATTACATCAAGACGAGTACCAATTGGCACTTATTGGGTCAAACAGAACATAAAGAATCTATTGCATCCAATGCACTCGAGATTGGATTATTTTTAGATGAGAAAATATTTTTATTTATATATCGAGTTGGCTCATCAGCTGATCACAATGATTCGTTTCAAAATGGAATTGACCATTGCATGTGCATTGAGTTGGCTTCGTCTGACGGTCGAATTTGATTGGAAACTGGCAATGGATGTCTTCCGAGAAAAAAGACGACAAGTATTCAACTGAGAAGATAAGAAATCGTTTATTCGGCTTTACCTGATTTACAGGAAGATTTGAGGTGAATAGATTGTTTAACTAATAATCCGTTTGCGTATGTCGATGAAGTATTGATGACTGGTTCCTGTTAGAAAAAGAAGAGGATGTGATATTCGATCAGAGACTCTTGTACAAGAAAAAGAATACTTTGCAGCAGGAACATTGACGATTGAATATTATCGAAGAAAATCGTGGTGTAACGAAGAAAAAATCTCTTCCATTATCAACATAACCTTTCGATGACGACATAATCGTTGAGAATTGATTATTTCCATGATCAAGACCAAATAAATGTCCGAGTTCGTGTAAATAAGCGCCAATAGAATAAAAGAGAGTATCTACTCTGAGAAGAAAACATCAATGTGTCGATTAAATCACTCCTGTTTACTTGTCAGTCATAACATTTTCATAAAACTCATCGAATGAGCTAGGCAAATGAAGAAAATGTTCAGGCAAATTCAAAACAATCACATTCTTAAACGCTATAATCATTCAATAAGCAAATTAATTTCAAATTTCGAAGTAATCATCAACTAACTCGACGCAAATGTCAGCGATGGTGAAATCGATGAGTTGATAACCAATTTAATCGTTGCATCTTGGGCAATATCCATGGTGTATATCTGCCGATAAATTTCTCTGAATACATCTTTATCTGTAGTTTTCTCTTGGAAATCTTTCCTTGACATTGATACATGATGAATTTGATTTTCGACTTGAAATAATAACGAACGTTTATAAGCTGTTTGTTTATGCAGAATTTCATCGAATGTAGATCGAACAAGTTTAGTTAAGAATAGGTATTGCTTGCATGTTCGTTCGATATTGTTAGTAATATCATCTGGATAAGTGATGTAGATTAATCGAAGAATAACATTTTTATTTGATTTTAGAGGATCGTAGAATAATGTCAATGATAGGTCAGACATTTTTGTGCACAAACGAATTTGATTTTCACCAGGAATGAGTTCAACATAGATCTACGGCAATTTTGAGTCATTGCTAAGTAAAACTTTCGATTTTACTTTGAAAAGTCCTTCGATTATTGGCCATTGATATTTCCCATTGACCAAAACAGATTCTTGATAGATACTATCATATCCGAATAATTGAACAATTGGTTGATGGACAGTTTGTCCTGCTTGATAATTGATAATCCAAAGGCACATAGAAAATCTGAAGTGAATCGTTACAGAATATTTGTACCCTAAAATAGTCACATAGTTGAATACTTCTTCTCTAAACACTTCCAGATTTCCTTTGAGTAGAAAGCGACATACACAACAGCGCAGCAGGCTTATATGTAAATATTTCGAGTTGAATAAACAAAAATAAAAATTATCGGCATCCATCCATTGAAGTTCGACATTTTCACCTTTTGACATAAAAATAACACCAACTTGTCTGACATATTTATTCTAATTGAAACCATTCCTTCAAAACATCCTTCTTTCGCACTCCTACGTAGTTCTTTATCGATCAATTATCTTCTACACACAATTGCGAAGCCTATTGATCAACTGTTGAAGAATACCAAATGACTCGAGATCTCGCAACAGATGTCAAACAAATTGATGGTCGTAAATGTTACACTTAACTTTCTCAGTTAAATATTATCACGCATCTACATAGCAGATAATGATATTTGCTTTTTATCTATTTCAATACCGTCGATGAGATCGAACAAGAATAGAACTTGCCGTTTTCGATAAGCAACGACGCGTACAGTGCAAAGCAAATGAGATCACAACAACACCAATGATAACTATCAACACAACAACAAGAAACAGTCAACAGCTATCATTAAAAAAAAGGAAAGTAGTCGGTAAGTTGTTAGACAGGCGAAAGTATGGAATGATAGTGCCAGATGAGAAAAATGTCATCTATCATGTCAATCAGCCGATCCCGAGTGGAAATTGAGATGGGCAGAGAAAGGGGGGGAGAGAGAGAGAGAGAGCGAAGGAAAAAGGAAAGAAGAGATCTTGCTAGACGACGCAAGATATACCTCTAATATTCTCTCGTTATTCTATTCGACAAGAGAAAGACAATTTCCGTAATCATCTTCATAATATCATCGTTGTCGTTCGTCGTCGCTTTTTCTTTTATCTCTTGTTTGTCCGCTATCACCGCCGCTGCACTCGTCGCATTTGATCAAATAATCTTTCGTGTGGATTCCTATCAATGGCATCGGCAGGTACAACAACTGATGTCACATCTAATAACGGTCGAATCGATGTGGTTTCATTGATTGTTCTCGTCTCCTATCCGAAACATTATCGAATATTCGCCGAAAAAGAACTCGTTCATGAAATCCTCCCCAATGCAGCTGAGTCCGCCTTTGTCTGGTTTGGAAACTATTCAGCTGAGAAAGACGAACATCCACTTGTTTATATGGACGTGCTCAGCAAAATGATTCGTTTAGGTTATCAAATATCAGCATCGACCGGTGGCGGTGGCAATCCAGCTATTGGTGATAATATGTCAACTCATACATCACATTATATTTTAGTGCGAAAACGAGACTGATCAGCAACACGAATGGCCAATGATTGATCAAAAATCAAATAACGCGGTGTTTGACTTAGTAGAAGCATTTCTTTTCCTAGAGTGTATTATCTTTTTCAATATTTTTTTCTTTCGAGTAAAATTCTTTCTTTCTAATATATCCGTCATATCTTCGCAATATCAACTAATTTCTTTCACACTCAGCTAGTTTTGTTTATTATGTGAAGAGAATAGAAGAACAAGACCAGATGATACTCATCAAATTATTCAAGCAACATGTGTGTGATATATAGATAGTGCGTGATATAGAGAACTTACACAACAGGAATACAATAATAGACAACCTTGGGTAATTGGCATGAATGCGATCACCAAATCAAATCTATAATGAGGAATTTGAAAGTAAGGAAATCAATCGAGGGGGGTTGATTTCAAGTGATACACATCTGTACCTGTTGTCATGCAATGTGGATCGAGAGATAAGAGTCAACACAGTTCTCATTTTCAACTAATTAATAAAATGTCGATCCCGATGGACTCGTTTCTTGTCACATTTTCGGGAAAAGAAGATTTCTTTCTCGCAAACATGTCTGGTCTGAATCTATCCAGCGTCTTCTTTTATCCAGATATGTGCGAGAAATCTGAGAGCTTAATGAATGCACATACTGTGCTATCGTTTAAGAAATGTCTTGGATTGATTATTCGATTCTGTTATTTAATACAATTACGACAACTCGAAGATATGTACTTTGAACTATGTAATTAAGATATATGCGCTAGGAACCTTCAACCATATAGTATACCTCGACCTTCATAGATATTAATGTTCAAGAATATTTTCTTGTTTTCTTTCTGATCGATGATGGTTGTTCTTCGATTTGATTCGATTTGTGAACTTTGTTTTCTAATCGATAATGTTAGATGACAGTAGTTGTCAGGATGAAACATCGATGTCTCGACAAGACAAACATGTTAATTGATATTTACTAGAAAATATCACAGTAGAACCGTAGTATTAAGTTTGAAATGTTTCAATGAGTAACAATGATTGTTGTCACATGTGATTATTCATAGGAAGGAAACGCTTTGTTCTATAATTCTACATTCAAAGGTAAGCAGATAGACGAATGTACGTAGATGGAAGAACACCTGTTTCCTATTTGATGAATAAGAAATGTACTGCAAAGTTGACAACAAAACGAATGCACTAGAAAACTGTCAAAGGTCATTCGCGTTTCGAGAATGTGTACCAATGCATATTTCGAGTTATTTGATCTAATTTTGATACGAAATTATTGAATTATCTTCTGCACACGAGCGTAGGAGAGAAAAAAACTACAATGTGACGGCATTGAACTCGACGCGTGAATATTTATTTCGTAGTTATACTTAGATTTAGCGTAGGCAGATATGCCGATTGACATTGAAGACAAATTTGCCCGTCAAACGAACGTTCACCGACGTCGTCGATATGTAATCTTCGAACAGAACTTCGATGCTGTGAAAACTATTAATCATCCTTCATCATAGCAAACACAGGTGTCTAATTGATATTTGTTTGAATATGCACATCCTGATCTGTCTTGAAAAGATCATGGAAGGCGTTGGCGACAGTTGAGGAAACGTGAGATGTACAAATCAGTTTGAATTGAAAGCGCGATGTAGATATGACTTTTTTTTGTTTTGAAAATAACGAACTATGAGCTGATTACTCTACAAATCTCATTTTTCCAAATCCATGTGGATTAAATAATCAAATATTAATAATTTTGTAAGTTTGAATATAAATCGTACTACTTCCGATTTTTACTAGAGAAAATATCGTAAAATATTCATTAATATACATAATAGAATTTTGTCTTCTTTCTCTTCCATTCAGTAATCGAATTCCTTCTTCTTCTTATTATTATCATTCTGTTAATCATTCCTTAGGTTAAATTGCAATGATTGAAAAATGAGAAATGACTTTTTTTTTCTAGCCTACTCATCGTGTGTAATTACACGCTGAGGTCATTAGAGCAATTAGACTTAATAACTCTTTTCGAAAGAAACAAACTCACCGGATACTGTGCCTGATTAATCATCATAAAAAAAGATGACTATTGAGAGCCAAACTAAACCTCTTCGATGAATGTAGGTACTCATGAAATACAAGTCATATGATAGTACTTAAAGAGATGATCAACCTGTGAGAACAGATCATTGATTTACTAAATTGTATATAATAGAAGAGAGTGCAAAATATTTACTGATTATAACTTGATGAAACTTGTGACTAAAGTTTCTCTGTATAAGAATGAGAAACAGTGCGTTTTTCTTTACACTGTGATTATTAATCGATTGCTGCGGGGCAAGAAAATGAGTATATCCTATATTGTAAAGATGACTAGCTTCAGATTGACGTAGAATTCAATCCTGCTGAATAGATTTGTAATTGTGTCATTGCGAGATGAGCTGTCACACAATGATTGTTAGCATACACACGATATAATGACACGAACAGTTTGTTACATCAGTGGGCTGCAGAAAGGCTTCTAGTAGACTTGCTCATATAAGTTCGACATATGAAAATTAACTTTCTAAGTGCGTACTTCTTCATATTTGAATATCATTAATTATCCCCGATGAGATGACCTTTCGTCTATGTTATTTTCCGAAAGTTTATTTGATTAGATGTGTAGATGATGTTTACACATATCGAGCAACGAGATTTTGTTTTCGTTTTCTACATCCGATATTTTTTGCAAAGGAAAGAATGACGATGATAAATGTATATGATTATATTTCCTGCTTTTGTCATTATCGTATGAAGAGAGAAATCAGTGATCAAAATAAACAAAAGAAAACGACGCAGTTTGGAGTATTTCGATTGCCCACTTCGTAAATATCTGCTATTCAAGCTCAGAGAAAAATTCCTTCGATAGCTCTTTATATCGCGAAAGACATCTCGTTCATTTCTGCGCGCTATTACATGAAAAACTCAATTGTGTTTGTCTGTGATGTTCCAATGTAAGGAGGAAAATGAGAGAGAGAGAGAAGATGAGACAATGACATTCAGCTTCGTTGAAAATCACGATGAAAGAAAAGGGTAGACGAGAGAGGCACAGACGAATAGAGACAGCAATTCTAACAAAATTAGTATATATACTTATGAAGTAGTAAAGGATAGAAATCGAAGAAAATGAGAGAAAGCATACAAGACATAAGAAGAAAAACAAAGTGTTTCCGAGTTGCGTGTCTTGGATCGTTCATTTAAATCAAACATAAATGTATTTTGAATAATTGAAATCATTTTATAGAGATTTAAATTCAAATTTTCTATTCCATCAGACATGAACGTAAGTTTGTTTTCCTCTCCCTCATATTCGCATATCTACGTTTGTTTATTCATTCATTCAAACGATCGCGCTCTATATATAAAGATCGATCTCGAAATTAGTTTTATTTCATTAAAAAACTACCGGTAGAATTTATTTTTAGATTTTATAAAATTTTATTTGCCCTTCTCTTTATTTCCGCATTTCTCCAACATAAAAACATGAAACCGGTGCTGTCGGTCTTACTTATCTTTGTACTTGTCGTTGGTAAGTATTGCCAGTTGATGACATCGTTGGATTAACTCGAACATTCGATCGTTCTACATAATTAAATTTCTTCTTCTCTTCCTTAGTTTTGGCGCATCATGCCGAAGCAATGAACAAACGTTACTATGATTCATGGAACTCGAATAATGATTTAAGCAACGATGGAGACAATGACGATTTATCAAGAATCTTTCCATTTCGTCAAAAAAGTTCGAAAAAAGAAGATCCATGTGCCAATAAACCGTTGTGGTATTTGAAATATCAAGCTCGTCTTGGCAAATTATCACCGTTCTACGATTGTCTCGGTGTGTACGGTCTCTAAAATCTTGGAACAAACGCGAAGCATGAGAGACAAGTTGTATCATTTATTTTCCTTCTTTTTTTTTCTTCGTAAAAAATCATTTCATGCAAGAAAAAAAGAAAAAAACAACACGATATTCCAACGAGAGTATATGCATTCTTCAAATAAATATTCGTCAAGCACAAAAATCAAACATAAAAATAGATAGAAGTTCATTCTTTCTTTCTTTCAAACATTTCTTCAAAACAAAAATAGAATCGAATGAAATACATCACAACTATATTGAAACAAAACGACAACAAAAAAAAAAGAAAACACGTATTAAGACATCTGTAGATCACCAGAATCACTGTTTAATTAAGTTCGCCTATCACAGAACTATCATATACATCGAGCTACTAACTTGTAACACGCATATCAACTAATTGTTCGCGAATTCGCATACCGTCTGCGTTCGTGGCCTGCCAGATAGTTTCAAGATCAACTTCGAGATTTCTGAAAACAAACGGAAAGAATAAACATCAAATGACACTATATTTAACAAACCGTTTCTCATTGTAGAGATCATCGACGAGTGCTTGTTTTTCATTTAACAAGCTAATGAGCTGTTGAATGCGTTGTTCATGCTCCAAACAACGTAATTTCAAATTATCATGCTGCTGTTTCAATCTAATTAGAAAATATACATGACTTTCGTTTATTTATGCCAAGATGCATACTGTTCTTGAGCTTCACTTGAGCGTTCCTTTGTTCTACTTTTATAATTTTCAAGACGCTCTTCCAATTGAGTTAATTTGTCTCCTTCATCATTTAGTCGTAGTTGAGTTTTATTCAATTCATCTTCTTTCACTTTGGCCTATTGAAAATATCGAACGAGAATGTTAAAAGGAGAATAGTTCACATACCAATTCTAAATAAGTATCACGCTCAATTTTCGTTTGTTCAAGATCCTCATTAGTCTTGTCCAATATTGTTGTTATTCGCTGTTCTTTGACTTGTTCTAATTCGAGCTTCTTCTCATAAGTTTGCACACGTAGTTGCAGTTTTTTAACTGTTTTCTTCAGAACTTTGATTTCACCTTTCAATCGTTCAACATCACTACGTTGATCGGTTAATTTTAAATGTGAAATTCGTTTTGCGGCTTCGGCATCCTGGAAAATTACACAATTCATTGTAGGCAGATACATCACAATAAAAACTCACTTGGACACGACGGAGGAGTAATTGCATTTCATGAGCATGTTTCTCACTTAATTCATCTAAAAATACATCCACAAACGTGAGTTCGAATCAAAATGAAAGAACGCATTTGCTAATCAAGTACCTGTTAATCTTTTCATTTCGCTAATCTCTTGCATATGTTCTTGAACATGGATTCGGTGAGAATTATCAAGCATTAATTGATCATATTTCCGTTTGAGATCATCGTTTCGTAGACGGATTGTGTCTAGTACTCGATCACTTTCGCTTTTTTCACTTTCCACAATCAGTAAACGTCGTGTTAGATTCGAAACTAGAATTTCTCATAGGAATTTCGCCGATTTTATCGCACATTCAGGAATACCTTCTTGAATTTGCGTTTTCTGCACGTCAGTCAAACGATTCGTTTGTAGATCAAGTTGCTCTTGTAAAACTTTGTTTTCTTCCAAGACAAGATACGCTTGTCGTTTGATATGTTCACTAAAGAGCAACGAGAAGAACAGATCAAAGAGTTTACACCAAGCAAATTTCTATTTACATATCGGAGAGTTGATGATCATGATTGCCAGATGTTGTTGCCGTTCGGGCAAGTCGTTCATGTAATGAAGCATTTTCATTAATAAGTAATTTCACTTGTTCATGAATTGCATTCAATTCCGACTGAAAGCAAAAATTTGATTTGCGGTATTTGTATGGGTTCATTGCTTACTCGAAGTTTTTTGATAAACTCATCCTTTTCGAAAAGTTTTTCATCGTAGCAAACGAAAAGTGGAGCGAGAAACTTTTGATTGAGCTAGAACAACAGAATTTCGCGTCAAACCATGAAAACATAAAAACAATCGTACCAGCCAAATTGGTGATGGTCCTCTCAGTGGCAAGCCTTGCAATCTTCGTTGTTCTTTCTACAAACATAAAGAGAACAAATCAGATGCCAATTGAATATTGACGTTGACAATGTTCAATTATGTAAATAACATCGTTTGTACACGCGAAAAATGACGAGCACAATTTAATACAATGAAGTAAATCTGACTAGTGTTTAAACAAAACACATGAAATTCTTTCAAGGATGTATTCTTTTGTGAAAGAGAAGAACGTACTGATTCATATCTATACTTGAGAAACAAGAGTATTTAGTTTTAACTCGTAAGCGGATATTTTCAAGGTGAAAAATGATGTTTATTCTGTTCGAAATGAAATTCTAACTTATGACGTACTTCCATTTCTTTCTTGGACGACTTCGGTGGATGTGTTGCTTGATAATCACTCGAAGCTGCATTTAAACGATGAATGTAATCTTTAAGGAAATGATTTTCCTCTTTCAATTCACGTAAACTCGACTGATTTTGACCTGAATATAAAAAAGACAAGTGTACCATACGATTCGATCTATCCAAAACGAACTCTGAGTATAACGATCTTTCATCACACTTAGTTCGTTTTGTAATTGGTCACATCGATTTTGTAACGTTGTATTCAACTCTTCTAAACCTTTTGTTTGATCTAAAACAACCGAAAGAAATCTCTCGATTAGTAGGAAACAATGCGTTTACCACGTCCAGTTTGCTTCAGTATATCTGTTAGTTCTTGTTGCGAAAGTTTGTGAGATGTTTGTAACTGTTCAAGTAGTTCTTCATATTGTCGTTGAAGAGTCTAAATTAATCTCAACCATTAAGGAACGGAACTCGAAAGAACATTTCTATTTACTCGATTATTCAAGCGAAGCTGTTGAACTTCACTGTTCAATGATTGATTACGACGTTCAAGACCATTCAAATTTTGTTGATAGTCTTCGGGAGGTGGAACTATTATTTAATTGATGAAAGATAAGAAGTGAACGTTTGGCTTCAAGGTGAACAATGAAATCTTACCTAGTTGATTTAATATCGAGTTTTTCTTTACATCGAGCACAGTTGTCGAATCTTCTGATTTCGATGACGTCGACAACTCGTAATCTTCATGAACAACAGGTTCTTTCAACGAAACTGACCGAGCACTAGCAGGAACAGTGGTTGTATCATTCAGAGATGAACGTACAGTTCCTGTTGTTCGTGGCTCAATTCCAAAGCCCTTGGAATAAAAAGTTATTGATTTAATTCGATTCATTTATTCGTGTGTTTGTGTTAGATTGCTTACTTCGAGTTTGGCGTCGTTTCTAGCTGACGTTGGACCTGCTTGACTTTGAACAGGATTCAGATTTAATGGCGGGACGGATTGACGTGGAGAAGCAACCGCTGCTCGTCTTGCAGACTTTTCCTATTTGTAAAAAAATGAGATCAGTTGATTGACCAGAGACATAAGTTAAAACATACATCAATCGATCGGGATAATTCAGCTGTGAGTGCTTGTTTAGGATCCAGATGAATTGTCGAATCATGTTCTGTACCGATTGCTCTAGATTCTGCAGACGTATTCAAAATAAAATACAACAATTCTCTGAAGCGCTTTTATTCCAAGGACATTACCTTCATCATGAACAACACGATGCGTTAATCGCTTTTCAGGAGTAGGCAATGCTGATGATTGAGACGTCGTCTAGAATAGAAACATTTTCAAATGAAAATCTTCAGATCTATCTGCTCATTCTTACATGTTTACCAATTGGTTGTCGTTGTCTTTCATCTTCATCGCTAAATTAAAAATCTTTAGAAATAGAAATCATTCCGAACTTCGAAAATCGATACCTGTCTTCTTCGTCAGAACTGGGATCGATTCGTCCCATGTTTGTTTTCTGTACGGAACGTGTTTGTCCATCATGTTGTTGACGAGTATCGATATTAGTTAATGAAGATGATGGTAAAACGAGCAATTGATTCGTGGTAGAAGCATGAAGAAGAGCCGGAACGAATGAGCCCCATTGCTCAGTTCCACGGGTCTTTTGTTGAGGAAAATTTTTGGCGGCGGACGGAACAGCAACAATACTTGCCGACGGTATGATTGCCGAAGCAATGTGGGTGTAGAGTTGCTACGAATGAAATATCAAGGAAAAATATTTTTGAAGAGAGTTTTTTTATACTTACGGGTTCAGCTTTTTTGCCAGCTTTTATTTTCATATTTGAACTTAAGTGATCTGATGAACAAGAAGAAAAGAAGAGGGAGAGGAGAGAGAGAGAGAAAAGAAAAATACTTTCTTTTCTTTTATAATATAAAAGATTCAGGCCACAGACAATTACAAGGGATTTCCTTTTCACGTCTCAACCATGTTCGTAGCTGTTGCTAATAGTTATGAATATGTTCATAATTAATTATTGTAAGAAATTAGTTGAAAGTTCATTATGATTATAAACAAAACGATCGAATAATATGCGTAAAACTGAATTTTAAAAAGAAGACAACTTTTACAAAATGTAGAGGTCGTTCACAGTCATGAGTATAAGAAGACTTTGCAATATAATAAGTTATACTGTAAACTATATTCACACTTCTCGGCTTTTGGCTAATATACAGCCAGATCCATGACTAAAAACAAATGTATTGATTGAACTTTTTGATTTAAATTAAATACGAGTTATATCCAATAACTTTGTTGTACAAAACTTAACGAGAGTCAGAATGTTTTGAGAAACTCATGTCTCCTGTTAGGTTTTAAGTTGATACGAGAATTGAATCTAACAAAAACATCAATATCTGCATTATAGAATAAGTTCCTCTTGTATAGAAAGAGAGAATACCAGAAGTTTAAAATTTCAGTTCATAATCAGCGTCATTGTACTGCATCCAGTCTTCTGTGACTTGTTTGAATGCTTTTCATTATTCTCAGTACATTCATGTAAAAGTGTACCTAATCTCTACTTAAAGCATAAAAGTACATGTTTCCTACGTCACGAATTTTGTTTTAACATCAGATCTGACCGTAGTAATGTAAAAAAAAGTCTATTTTTTTGCGTTTGTTTAAGTAAACTTTCGGTAAAAATGTGATTTTTAAACGAAAACAAGAAGTTCTTACTTTTACATACTTCAATATATTTTTAATAAAGTTACGAGTACGAGTTCTTTTTGGAATGTAAGCAAAAGATATATACCGGATTGTTTTCTTTACAAAACCGGTTTAATTGAAGTTGCGAAAAAGAACATTCTCCAAGTAAAATAATAAATTTATACATATCGATGATCTCATCATGGAGCCATACATATTGAAGAATTTGCGAACTGATCTTTCCGAGATCGCTACAGCTTCACGTACTTATTTCGATAATCAATATTGATTTTACAATAATTAACAGAAGATTACAGAAGTTTCTGACGTCACAAGAAAGCAAATCAATGTTTTCTGTCTTCAGTTCTAAATATATATGGACTAATTTGAATATTTCAAATAATGAATTTCTTTTCTTTTCTAATTTCGATTAGATTAAACGAAGTCAGCAGTGTGATCGAGCTTCACTAATTTCCATATAAATGAACTATAATTATTCATAAAAGAAGTTGTCTCGGACTGGATTTTAATTGACAAGAGTGTTATTGCATAAAAATCAAAGTCCTTGTAAAACTTCAATAATTCGATCGAATCAAATAGTAAAACATATTTCTGCGCATAAAAATGTTAATCAAGTGAAATGTTTCAAGTTCACATTTTCATATTTTCTTTCCCTTCTATAAACACGGTACATATGACCTTTGATGTCAAACAGAAAAACAAATCTTTTACACAGACATGACTTCACGATCAGAAATGCAGTTTGTTAAATATTAAATAAAACGAGGAAAAGTCTTTGAATTGCTTTATTTGTTCGTGCTCATAATGACTTCTTCCAGGATTTCAATAATCAAAAAAAGTTAATATTTATCGGATGAAAATAATCAAACAATTCAATAATGACTTTCCCTGGGTAATACGGATTCAAAACAAGAATTTTTGAGAACGAATTTCGTTACTTTACTCGGCGGATATCTATCGAGATTTTTCTTTCGGATCTTAAATCAACATGACTATCGGACACTTGTAGTATTTCATTGAGAAAAATTTAATAAATATTCACATACTTAAGAGGTCTCCAGTATGACCTTTTCATACTCGTACTACGTCGAAATCTGTTCGGAGGTTTGCTATTCTGATCTGAACGGTAACAAAAACATGATTTGAAATGTTTATGTTTCGAACTGCTTGAAATGCGCTTAAGCGTTTTTGCACTAAACATCTTGATGGAGAAAAAAAATCTTATAAATTTATTTCGATCTGTTATTTTGAACAATCATTGTTGACTAGAAAAACAAAAAACGAATAAATGTGATGTCGTAGAAATTCTTTTAATAAAAAATTATAGAGAATTTCTTTTAGTTTGACGAAAAAGAAAGGGAGACAGAGCGAGAGAGAAAGAAAACAGCAACGGAGTATATAAGTTCAAGTGAATTTGATCAGTACACCTTATTTTAAGCAGTGAAACTCAAAAACATTACTTTGGTAATGTTACGCAAAATGAGTTTCATTACAGTAGCTATTCTGCTATTGTTAGCAGTAAAATTCGCAAGTAAATTTTTATACAAATGATTATCTCATTTTAATTGGAGCTTGTTTTCAGACAGTCAATCATGCTCGTACATGTGGGATCCGGTATTCGAATCCGATTCGGCCAATCTTCCAACAATGTGCCCGGGTATATCTGTGACAATCACATTTTCCTAATATGACATTTATTTCTCTTAAATAGTCAGTACTGCAAGTGGTTCAACATGTGTTTTCCCGTTTAATTACAACGGTGTAAGTAATACCATGACATATATCCTCATTAGAGCTGAAGAAACGAGAATGTTTTCGTTCATAAACTGATTAGAAGCCAAAGTTATTTCTTACTGTATGATAGGTGACCTATACGACTTGTACCATCAACGCTCCAAACAACGGTGACAGTCGACCTCAATGTGCTACTGCGGTCAATTCCAACAATACTGCAGTTACATGGTCCAAGTGTATTGGTAATACATTTAGCTTTGCAGAGAAAAACTTATTTTTATCTATACATATTATGTTTTCGTTTTAGTACCAAATGATGCTGTCGTCTATTACGCAACTGTTCGTAAAGCCGGTGGTTGGGGACAGAACGGTGGTAGTACACAGGGTGGTACTCTCATCTGGATCTATGGTAATCGATTTGCAGAAAACAGCTTCAGCTCAGTTCCATCAACAGCAAGCGCCAACACTGTTCAATTGGTAGATGGTTATGCAGTCTACGATTGTCAAATGCATAACGATAAAACAACAAGCACACAATTAACATGCTATGCACCAGTTTTACCAGAAAGTGTCTATCAAATTCGAGTTTATGTCAATGGAAATCTAATTCCACTCTACCAATACAATGATCCTAATCATGCTCTATTCGCATCAATGCCAAGCCAAACACCGACAATCACTGATATTGAACCTCAATCAGGTACACCACAATCGTTAGTTACACTATTTGGTTCATTCAAAACATCATGTTATTCACGTGATGTTGATGGTTGTGCTCAAGATAACAATGCACTCATCTCTCGGTAACAAATCTCTAGTTTTGAGTTGTAAATTTACTTGATGTGTCCATTTGCATAGTATCTACATCGGCGGTCATTTATGTAATGTTATCAATCAATCAAGTGGCCTAGTGTAAGTGTGCTATTAATGAGTTTGCTTTAGAAGTTCTTTCAAACGACTTTAGCTATGCCGATGTTAACAACACACAATTGACATGTAACTTCGAAGATTCAGAAGTTGGTATGTAATCCATATACTCGCTTATTCTGATAAATAATCACCGGAACTTCTATGAAAACAGGTGTTTTCAATGTCAGCATGCTTGTTACAAACGAATATGGTCGTTCATTAGTTAGTGCAAACTTATATCGTGTTTCAGCCGATGAAAAATTATACAATTTTCAAAGCTATGCTAGTACGTTTGCTTCTGTTTTATATTTACATCGATAATACATTTCCTCTTCAGTTGTTTCGAGTGTATCGCCAAGCTCAGGCAGCACAGCCGGTGGAACGACATTAACAATCACTGGCAATTTCTTTAGTAACAGTGCAAGCTATCCACTGACAGTAACTGTCGGCGGACAACCATGTACAATTGTAAGTTCAACACAAACAACTATCCAATGTCAAACATCAGCAATACCATCAGGCAGCCAAAGCCGATTCGAAGGTACGAATTACAGCGAATAGCGATGATTTTTCTCATTTTCTTCTCTATATTTGGCTAGGTGGTCGTGGTTTACAACTCTATGTTGCATCTGGCTCCAACACTCAAGTAAGAAGATGCAGTTTAAGTCATAGTTTACGAAAATATACATACATCTTAGGCAACACTATCAAGTTCAAGTCCACCCTCACCCAGTGGTAACGCAAAATGGACTGACGATGCTCTCTATGTATCAACATCAGCATCAGCAGAAACTGCTTGGCTCGTCGGCTACGTTCGTGTTACAAAGACTGCAACATATACATTTATCTTGGATACCAATGGTGCAGCTGCTTTGTTCCTTAGCACAGATGATGATCCAGCTAATAAAGCACGCATTGCCGATGCCACAAATACTCAATCATCTTCGATTCAACTGAACAACAATACCAAGTAAGATTTCTGTTTGGTATTCTTCTGAACAAAACAAGATAAACATTTTACTCTTTCAGCTATTATCTGTTTGCTGTCGGTTCTCGATCAAGTGGATATCTACGATTAGGAGTACAAGCACGAATGCATGAAACAAAACTAACAGCAGCCACATCAAGTTTAGTATTGAACGAAATCCAACGTATTACAGTCAATTCTAGTGCTACATCAGAACAACAGGTATGACAATAACATAGTTGACACTTTCATACAATACATATGTACTTTTTTGCCATCGTTTAGCGCATTATTTATACGAATTCTGCGACAAATGGTACTTCTGAAGTTCAATCAGTTCAAGTTGATTCTTCAACATTCCAAATCGGTTTCCGTGGTGTCTATACAGGTAGACATTGATCTCTGAATTTGTTATGTTCATTTGATATCCATTTCTTTTAGCCATTCAAACTGGTCGACCAACAGCTACAACTATTCAAGCAGCACTCAATGATTTACCAACAATCTATCCATTGACAGTTACAGTTACAGCTACAAGTACACTCTATATAGTTACATTCCCAGCTGTGATGGGTAATGTTCCTCTTCTGACATGCATCTCATCGTCGGTCAATACACCAAATGTCACTGAAACAGTTCAAGGTGTTGATTCTGGTGCACAAATTGCTTTTGCATTAGACGATCAACTCACCGATTACATCGATTATACGAATGCAAATCTTAGTCAATCAACTGTGAAACAAGCATTCAATAGCTTGTTCAGTATTCAATGTCCACCATCGATAAGCAGTGCTGCAAATTCACCATCGGTGCTCTACTTAAACGATTTCGAATCCAACTGTGTCTATGACGAAACACCCATCGCAACAAATGCATTCTGTGGACAATGTTCACAGAATGGCAATACACTATTGAGCGGAAATAGTTTATCTGGAAACTACCTATGCTTTGCATACCGGCTACTCAACAAATATGTTATGTCCATTGGTGTCGGTCTTCAAGTCAACGGTGATGCAACAACAATAGTATGGGCATCGATACCATTCTCACCCATCGCTGATAAATCCTGGCACTACACGTGTGTTGATGTCGGTGGACAACTCGTTTCACAAGGATCAATCGACTCATCAGCATCATATGTTATCGTATACGCGTGGTTGGACAAAAATATCAGAAAAGGAATCTTTCTTGATGTTGTCTCACTTCGAACAGCACTACCTGCTGGCTATGAAGCATCAAGCGCATACCCTATTGATCAATCAGCGAATTCAACATGCGTTTTTCCATTCACATATAATGGACAACAATATTCAGCATGCACATTGAACAATAATAACATTCCAGTTTGTGCTGATAGCAACAACGTTGTTTACACATGTTCAAGTTCATCAATTGAAGGTGCTCGTCGATTTTATCCAAAGCATCAAATTGTCTATAACACCTTACAAGTGACATTTACACCGGGTAGCTCACAAATTACAGCAA
This sequence comes from Adineta ricciae, assembly GCA_905250025.1. Lineage (NCBI taxonomy): Eukaryota > Metazoa > Rotifera > Eurotatoria > Adinetida > Adinetidae > Adineta > Adineta ricciae. The sequence continues at coordinate 88,498 of CAJNOJ010000138.1, read as the reverse complement.
ACTTTCGATATACTAACTGTGAAAAGCCAAATTTACTCGTATCATGGCCATCATCGGTATGTTTAGATTTTGTTCTTTTTCAGAAATATCTCTAAGTCATCTGCTATAGAGCGCAACAATAACTCGTACCGTTACAGCATCGCCAGCTGCAAATGGTACATTCGATCTGGTTTTCAACGGACAAACCTATGCATCAATACCAGTCGATATTTTACCATCAGATCTAGCCAATCGTTTACAATCATCATCCGATTTCGGATTCTTGAATATTGAACGTATCAACGATTGTACAGGTTATTCATATTTGATTGAATGGATTGCCAATGGTGGACAAAAAACATCCATTACCGTTTCCAATGCCGGTAGTGTCACACCAAGTGGTACAACAGTAACAGCAACCGGTGTACAATCTGGTGGTGTTCTTTTCAAACCATTAACAGGAGATCTAACAAGAACTTATCATACTGCTCCTCAAGTAGAGTAGAACTATCTCCATGCAATATTCTATTGACGTTTATTTCATTTTTAGGTCGTAGTTTCCGTCGGTGGTTCGATTTCAGATTGTGATGGTGCAACTACATGTGATTACCAATGGACATCAGGTCAAACTCCAACAGTAACATCAATCGTACAAAGTGGTATGACAGTAACAATCACAGGTACCGGATTCAGTACAACAGCAAGTGACAATAAAGTTATCATTGGTACATCGGGCTCATGCACAGTAACAGCAGCCTCATCAACATCTCTTACCTGTACGATCGCCGCTGCTCCTGCAGGCACATACGGCATTCAAGTCAACGTTGCTGGCAAAGGTTTAGCAACAGGCACATCAAGTTTTACAGTTACTGTTTCACTCCAAGTCACATCGATCACACCAGTTCAAGGAGGCGCAGGTGAGTACATATTTTCGCAGAGCATTTCAGGAAATCTGTGAATTTCGAACGACATTGTAGGTGGTGGTTATTCAATTAACATTACTGGAACAGGCTTTTCATCGACTTCGTCAGTAACCATTGGTGGAAATGAATGCACAAACCCAACAGTGTCAGGCTTCGCGTTGATAACATGTACTGTTCCACCAACAGCTTCTGTCAGCAATGCACAAGTACCGGTTGTCGTTACATCTGGCTCATCATCGTCAACGTCACCTACTCAATTTGCTTACGATGTTACTAACACACCTTCAATTACATTATCAAGTCCCAGTGTTGTTACCGTCGCCGGTGGTCAATTGACAATTACCGGTACAAACTTTGGTACTAGCTCAGTAGCAGTCTACATCGATACAACAAAGGCAACTATTCGATCATTAACATCAAGTCAAATCATTGCTGACTTACCCTCATTAGCAGCGGGTATCTATTCAGTTCGAGTTTCAACTGCAAATGGATATGCACGTCCAGCCGTTCAAATCGAATATCGTTTCTATGTTCAAACTATATCACCGCAAGTCGGCTCATTATATGGTGGCAGCGATGTCTATGTACAAGGTCAAGGCTTTGATAATTCAACAACAGTTGCATTCACTGATGGTACTAACAACGTTGCATGTGACATCAAATCAGTTCAAGCAGATCAAATCCACTGTCAAACAGAAGCTGCTGCACCTCGTGTAGTAATCTCAGCCGATGGTGTTGATCCAACATATGGTGCTGGATTTGCATGGTCACCACAATACGCAACTGTTCAACAAGGTGCTGTCGTCGAATGGCAATGGGGCTCATCGACACTTCTAGCATCGTTAGCCTACAAAGTCGTAGAAGTTTCGAATGGTTATTCAACAACTCCATTGGGAGGCGGTTTTGATTCTGGCAACACATCAGCATCAGGTGCGAAATGTGCACAAATGAATCGCATAAACCGAATGTTTTTCTATTTTAGGATCATACTCATATCAATTTCAAACCGTTGGCACATACTATTATTACACTCCACCTGTCGACCAGGCTGGTTCAGCTTCTATGCGTGGTGTTATCAATGTTGTTGCTGCTCAACCACGAACATTAACCGTCAAAGTATCATCTAATTCGTTTACTGGTAAGTACTAATCTTCCTCGTAAATTGAATATCATTTAGTGATCGTTTTCTTCGCTAGCTCAATCATGTGCGTTCCCATTCACGTTCAATTCAGTTTCCTATACAGCATGCACCTCAGCCAATGACACTCAATCATGGTGTTCACCAACGTCAACATATACCGGTCAACGTCTCTATTGTACACCAACAGGTATGCGTTCATTCATTTCATTGAGAAATATTCTTTCTAACAATAAATTTTAGCTTCGGTACCTGCATCATCCTGCGGTGCAAATTCATTGATCAATCCAACATCGTGTTCACAAACAGTTCCATCGAATAATTTAGACTTTTTGTTCACACCATGTACCGTAGGTACTGTTACATCGATTTCACCTGTACAAGGTCCAGCAGGAACATCAATCACAATTACTGGAACAGGTTTCAGCTCAACAGCATGTGCTAACACAGTTCTCATTGGATCATCCTATGAATGTCCAATAACAAGTGCATCGAGTACACAACTTGTCTGTCAAATTGGTTCGAACTCACTATTGAATGCTAAATCAGTTCAAAGCTTCAATGTTGCAAGAGGTCGCCAAGGATTCTTGAGCAACAATGGTCTCTTAAAATTTCAATTCCAAGCAAAAGTCACCAACGTATCACCAGTACAAGGTGAGTTTCTTTTATTTCTAAAGATAGAACTAAAACTTTATCATGAACTAGGTTCAACTGCTGGAGGTACTCTTGTAACAATCACTGGTGATGGTTTCACACCTGCTGATACTCGCGTCGTTGTCGGAAGTATCGAATATACATCAACAGCAACAATTACATACTCACAAATCCAATTCGTCACTGATGTACCACCCTCAGCTTATATCAACCAAAACATTCCTATTCAAATCTTAGTTGGATTAAATCAAGCTGTATGTGCATCAGGTTCGTGTACATACAAATGGGCACAAAGTGCAACACCATCTCTTACATCGGTCAATCCAACATCAATCACTGGTCCGCAAGCGTTAACTTTGAGCGGTCAAAACTTTGCGGCTGCAGGTGCAATCTCAGCAGCAAATGTTAATGTTACTGTCAATGGTATAGCATGTACCGTAACAGCAGCTACCAATTCAACAATCACATGTAACATTGGTAGTGTACCAGCTGGTAACTTTCCAATCGTTGTTTCAATTGATGGTATGCATCTCATATTCGTAATAGTAGCCGACTAAGAAAGTAACATGTTGCTCATTTCTTTTTCAGGCGTCGGAAATGTAGTTTCATCAGCATCACTCACATCGACTGCAGCTATTTCGAGTGTTTCACCATCATCCGGCAGTCAATACGGTGGTGTTCTTGTTCAAATCAATGGAAATGGATTCTCTGGCTCAGCTAATAATACTCAAGTAACTATTGGTTCAAGTGCATGTACAATCGTTCAAATTACATCAGGCCAAATCCAATGCATAGCTCCAGCTCAAGGCTCAAGTCCATCAGTAGCAACCATTACTATCGTTTCCAACGGTGTTAACTTCCCAACATCAAGTTCGTTCACTTACAGTGCAGCTGCTACACCAACAATTTCATCTATCAATCCAACATCAGGCTCTGCTGGCCAAACATTGACAATCACTGGTTCAAATTTTGCCAGTGGCCAAACAACCATCACAATTGGTGGAACACCATGTGCGATTACTAGCATTTCATCCACATCCATCGTCTGCACAGTTGGTTCAAGTCCAGCTGGAAATCAACCAGTCATCGCTTCGATCGTAACATCCGGTCGATCGGCTTCATCGACTCAATTTCAATACGCTTTACAAGTCAGCACTGCGTCACCCTCACGAGGTGGTTTCGGTGGTGGTCAAGCAGTAACTGTAAACGGTGATGGATTCAATGGTTCAAGTATCACTGTCACAATCTGTAATACTCCTTGCCAATCGGTATCCGTTCTATCAAATACCCAATTGACCTGTGTCACACCAGCAGCAACATATCAATCTTCTGATAAATCATGTAATTTAGCAGTTACAGTTGGCGGCTTAACACAAACTGTATCGTATGTTTATCAATCAAGTTTAACGGCTACGGTTTCCGCTGTTAGCCCGAAACGAGGTGGAACTGGTGGTGGTACAACACTAACAATTACTGGTACAAACTTTCCGTAAGATTCCATTCATTGCTTTTTGCAGGAAAAAGAAAATTTTCATTTATCTGTTCTAGAACATCAGTTAGTGGAGTTACAGTCAGCATTGCTGGTTCACCATGCTCTGTTCAAACAGCTTCAGCAACATCAATTACCTGTTTGACAGGTAGTTACGCTCAAACAACAGTTCAGGCGCCAGTCATCGTCAATGTTGTCAATGGTGGTAACGCCATCGGATCAGAACAATTCCAGTATATTGATCTTTGGTCGAGCCCATGGACTTGGGGAGGAGATTCACCGCCGGAAGAAGGTACCATTGTCTCGATCGATAGTGGCAAAACAGTTTATTTCGATACGACAACACCTATCCTCAAAGCTCTCATTGTCGATAACGCATCGTTGATTTTTGATGATAATCAAGATGTTGCATTGAATGCTGAATACATTTTAATTGTCAATGGTGGTCGCTTACAAGTTGGCACAGAATCAGCTCCATTCCAACACAAAGCCGTTATTACTATGCACGGTCAATTACGATCAATTGAATTACCAATTTGTAAGGAAGATATGTTTTCTTGTTGAACAAATCTATCGATTCTTTTGTGTTGTAGTTGGAGCGAAAGTGTTAGGTTTACGCGAAGGTACTATCGACATGCACGGTGCAAACATGGTTCAGACATGGACACGCTTAGCATCTACAGCTGCTGCTGGTGCTTCTCAAATCACTCTTCAACAATCTGTCAACTGGCCAGTAGGTAGTCAAATCGTTATTGCCACAACTGGTGATCATCTCAGTCAAGGAGAAACTGAAACACGTACCATTACCGCTGTATCATCAAACGGACTTACTTTAACATTGAACACACCATTAACATATAACCATTTGGGTGTAACAAAGAGTGTCGGTTCTACGTCTGTTGAAGCGCGCGCTGAAGTCGGTCTTCTATCACACAATGTCGTCTTTCAAGGTTTGTTGCATAAATATCCATTCTAAGAACTCAGCTCTACACTTATGTCCTTTTGTATGTATTTAGGATCAGTCACAGAAACATGGAATGTAACAATTGAAGCTTGTCCAACAGGCTTTGATCCAGGTAGATCTTTTGCTTGATTCTATAATAAAATTCTCATACGAACAACATAGGTGAGTTCGCTGTTCAAACATGCTTTCTCGGTCGATATGGACAAGAAATCGGTTCCGATCAATTCGGTGCAACACTCATGGTTAGTGCTAGCGATGCCAGTACTGACGGTGTTCAAAAAGTCATCGTTCGTTTATCAAACATTGAAGTAAGCTCTATTCTTACTTAGATCTGTTGATCATGCATGATCGTTATCACTTGATCAGGTATTTAATGCTGGTCAAGCTTTCCGACTTGGTCGCTATCCAATTCACTTCCACATGAATGGAAATATGAGTCAATCGTACATCAAATCATCGTCTATTCATCAAACATTCAACCGAGCTGTCAATGTTCACGCTACCAACTATTTAACTGTTGAAAACAACGTTATCTATAATATCATGTAAGTGAAACATTACTAGCGAATACCAATATTTACAATTCTCTACTATCTGCTAAGGGGTGGTGCTATATTCTTGGAAGATGGTGTTGAAACTGGCAATGCTCTACGTGGTAATTTAGCCGTCTTCGTTCGCACCAGCTCAAGTTTACTCAACGAAGATGTTACACCAGCTGCTTTCTGGGTATGGTTCTTCTCTTTAATGAACCTTTCATTAGTATATTATCTGTCGGTTTAGGTCACCAATCCAAACAATATCGTAGAACATAATGCTGTTGCCGGTGGTACACACTTTGGTTATTGGTACCGAATGCTTCGTACACCCGATGGTCCATCATTTGCCATGTATCCGAACACCTGCCCATACCGTCAACAATTCGGTCGTTTCTTCAACAACAGTGTCCACAGTGTCGGTCGTTTTGGTGTTTGGATCTTTCCTGAATACTCACCGACTGTTGCTGGCGATTGTGGCAATGATGCACCATATCAAGCCGTATTCGATGGATTAGTTTCATGGAAGAACAATCGTGGTTTTGAATGGGTCATGTCCAGCACTATTCAAATTCGCAATGCTGTTGTATTCGACAATGCTGATACTGGTCTTCGATGTGTCACCGCCATTAATAACCAAGCAACAAATCTTCCAAATCTTCGTGCTACATTCTACAATGAAAATGCTGGTTCATCAGTTATCAACTCAATCGTCATCGGTGATTCACAAGTATCATCTACTCCAGTTGTACCAGGTGAAGGCGGTCTTGTTGGTAAGTGGCGTGTTGAAATTCTCGATCGAGATGATCATTCCATTCTATCCGTTCTCTAGTCATGTGGGACCGTGGTCTACGTGTACGAAACGTTTCATTCATTAACTTTCCAAGTGCAAGCACACAAGCTATATTTGGTCCAATCATCACTGGTCGTTGTGTAGTTTATTGTGGAGGTATGATAAGAATGAAAGAATACGATTAAATAGTACTTCGTTCTATCATTAGGTTGGTTAACAAAATTCTCTCAATTGAAATTTACAAACGTCTTGAATCGTGGTAACTTCCGTTGGCCATATGATGGTCTCTATCAAGACGAAGATGGTTCATTGGCTAATGTTGTTGGCGGTGTGATTATTTCACCTGACGGTCTCTGGAATACATCAACGGCATGCACAAAGACACCCAACTTTCTCAATGCTGTCACATGTCCATCATCGTTGGGTACCTGGATTCGATTTGCTTTCAATAATGCTAATCTCGGTAAGAATGCCGAAGTCTTGAATGTTTACGATGATGCCAACCATAACACTGTCGTTCTCAATCTTAAAAAACGATTAACACATACAAACGGTTATATGATGAATCTGTTAGCTAAAAAGACCTATCTATTTCAATTCGAAAATGCTAATGTAAGTTAGAATTTGCTCGATAACATTCTAAACATGTGTACGCTATTCATTTTTACTCGTAGAGCACAGTCAATTTATCGTATACTGGTGTTGCTTACAGTTTAGCACCTGGTGATTATCTTATCATTCGTCATCAAGTCTCCTATATACCCGATCAAGTTTCCATCGTATCAAGTACGCTGGTCAAAGGATCACTCACACCACTCACATCTGCAAATAACAATGGGGATTGGTATTACGATAACACTACAAACGAATTTTCATACATCGGTAATCTAGTGTTTTTTTTCTTCATTGAAATGAATTGCAAATCGATTTTGTTTGTGGCAATTTAGTTAAAAATCCATCGACCAGTTCTGCACCAGCTGATGTGTCTATCTCATTGAACGTTGTTAAATGCCGATATCCAAATTGTGAATATCCAGCTCAACCAGGTCTCGAATTGCCAGCTGTCGCTCGACCAGCAAATGCTCTGTATTGGTCAAATGATTCCGACTGGGCTTTTGCATCAGCAGGCTATGGCGGATATGGTGAGATAGTTTTTCGATCGCTTCCAAAGACCAAGTAATTGTCATCGTGTACTATTTTGTAGGAAGCGTCAAACCAGGCAATGGTACAGACATCTACATTCCTCGTGGCGTATGGCTTGTTGCTAACTATCCATTACCTCGTGTTCGATCGTTACGCATCGATGGTGTTCTTGAATTCGAACAAGTAAAAATATATGAGATTTCCTTTCCTTTTGAGCCTATTTTCTTTTCAAGAGTATCAATAACGTTCTCTATGTTGACAGTATTGTCATCAATGGTGGTCAATTGATTGTTGGTATGTCTATTGATGCAATTAGTATGTCCTTTTTCTTTAATTCGAATTTTTATAGGTTGGCCAAATAATCCACTTACATCCAATGTTGATATCATCATAACCGGTTCATCATCTGTCAACGTTTTATTACCAAATAATGCTGGATCACTTGGACCTCGAGTCATCGGCGTTTTAGGTGGTCTTGATCTTCATGGAATTTCACGAAATGTTTCATGGACGCGTCTTGCAACGACAGCATCTGCCGGTCAAAATTCGATTACCTTAAGCGAACCAGTCGACTGGGTTGCTGGAGACGAAATTCTTCTCACAACAACTGACACACGAATTGAACATACAGAACGATTAACAATCGCCAGCGTCAGTGGAAGTGGTACAGTAGTCACATTGAAAACTGCTCTTGCTTACACGCACATCGTTATTAACAATGCATTTGCCAACGGTCAAACCTATCATGTTGCCGGTGCTGTTGGTCTCTTGACAAGAAATGTCCGAGTTATTAATCAAAGTCCAGCTTCCGAAAAGATGGGTTTCCGTGTGCTTGTCACAGACTATGCAACAGATGTCGTCGACACTGTTACAAATGATAATATCTATACATACTACAAAGGTTATGCACGATTGTCGAATACACAATTCATTGGCTTCGGTCAATTTGTCGATGCTCCCAACGAAGATAAACGCGAAGCTATTCACCTATACAATCTCGGTGATTGGAATGCGTCACGACCGACTTATATCGACTCATGCTCGTTCGATACTGGCTACTATTCAGCGTAAGTATTGCTTTTTAGATGCTTAATGTCGATTCTATTCATTATTTCTGTGTGTCTATAGAATTGGTCTATGGGATTCGAATGGTATTCCTGTGACAAACAACGTTGTCTATCGAACATATGAATCAGCTATTGTTGCTACCGGCAAGAACAACATTATTCAGAAAAATCTTGTAATAAGTAACTATTGGTCTGGTGAAGCACAACCGGAATACGCTGCATTCAATATCAACAACGATGGTGCTATAATGTCACGAGATGCAGTCAGTGTTGTCATGAAGGTAGATTGATTTAGTAGAACGAATTTCAAGAGTTTACTCATCAAATTTCTCTTAGGATAACTTGGTCGTTGGTGCACAACGTCAAGCATACCGTATTCAAGGAAACGCATGTCCAGGTGTCGTTTTACCAACTGACATTGTCAACGATTACGATAACAATGAAGCTCATTCAGTTATGGCTGGTGTCAACATGTGGCCACACGATAAAGGCTTCGATTACGATACCGGTAAGTGATTCGAAGAAAGATCATACTTATCACAATGAATCCTCCTTTTAGATTGCGTTTTAATCAAGGGCTTCAGGTAAATTTCTCACTGTTTTGTTTTGCATCTAGATATCTTTGATTGACATGATCGTATTCTTGAATAGCACCTACAAAGCATGGTACTACGGTTTATACATCAACACTGAGCACAACATCATCGTCGACTCGTGCAAAGTAGCTGACAGTAGTGTCGGTATTTTTACCTTCGTTCTTGGTCCACCAGGTAAATATCTTCAGCACGACACTGAAATCAATCCTATGATGATTAACCATCAATCTTTGTCTTTTAGCGACGTCACATGAATTTGGTAACAACTCAATCACCATTCGTAATTCAGTAGTTATCGGTGCTATCACACAAAACGATTGTAACGATACTCCAGACCCAAATACATTGAGTGCTACTAACAGTTTAAAAGCAGTTCCTCGTGTATCAGCATCATCAACAGATGATGGAAATCCAGGCGGACGTACAGGTATCTCGTTCCCATACTTTTCACGTGACAATATGATTCCACGCCATCCGTATACAAGTATCGGTGCTTATCCATGCAGTAAGTTGGTTCGTTAAAGTCTTCCCATCAATCACATCACTCTCATTCCTAGTTGACGGTATCATGACTATTACTAATGTTACATTTGCATTCTTCAATGATGTTTGCTCACGTCGTGATATTGCTATTCAAGTTTCACAAAATAATGATGATGGTCAACATCCAGTTACAGTAAACAAAGCCTCCGTATACAATACAGCAACATCCAATTTAGTATTCAACGGTCGACCGAATCTTGATGTTGTCGATCCAAGTGACTGTGTTGGTAAGAATTAATATGAATACGATTCTTGAACTTGTTACTAATCGATTTTTGTTTACATTTAATTAATTTTAGATATGGATTGCGACGGTCTGAAGAAAAGTTTACTCATCGATACAGATGGTACATTCTTTGGTCAACCATCAACTGCCTTCTCGCAAGCCGAATATCTATGGGGTAACTTGATAGAGATCATCGAGTTGTACATATTCATATCTTTTACCTAACTCTTCTTTTCAGGCAATCAAGCTCACGGCGTTGGTGATTTCCGTATTCCAAAGGTTGTATTGGCTAATCAAACTGGACAAATGATTAACATCAATGCTCAATACCCAAATCGTGGTATTGGTCATTCATCAGCATGTACTTATCAAGCATCCTACCAAATGTACTTGTGTCCAAACGTAGTCGATTATCGTATGTTAATTATTGAAAGTATGGATGCAGATACTGAAACACGACGACTCTCGCCAGTTGCTGTTCTTTCTGATACCGGTTATATTGATCTTATCAACGGCCCACAAGATCACGGTTGGTGTAATGGTTATACATGTCAAAAACGTGTGTCAACATTTATGGCATTAGTTGAAGGAGGACACCATTATGATATCTATCTATCAAGTACAACACCCGATCACATGCGCTTCCGTTTACTCAATGCTGATTCAACGATCGCCACTTCATTAAGTCTCTATTACACTTCATTACAACAAATCGATGTTTACGCTAATGATGTTTATGTTTCGCCAACAAATCGAGACAATTCTTACTCATACCTGATGCTCAAGGATCAACCATCGGGTGTCACCTTAGCGTCGGCGGCCGGCACAAATTACTTCAACAGGTAAAAGCATTACACTTGTTTTTTTGTTGATGTCTAAATGCTAATATTTGTCTTCGGTTTATTTAGAACAACACAGCTAGCATCATTCTTAATCAATGGTGCTACAGTCATCGATTTGAAGATTTCGGAACTCATCGTTCTTACCTTCGGTTTACCAGCTACTACACCATCAGCATTCTTTACAACAAATCTAGTTAGCAATTTGGCTGCTTTACTCGGTGTTTCTGCTGATAAGATTCGACGTGTCAACATCATATCGGCTAATAACGATACGTAAGTATTTGTAAAATCTGTGTTCAAAATTGCAAACGAATTCTTCTATCTACATTTGCAGCCGTGTTCGTCGTCAAGCTGTTAATGTTCAAACTATCACTTTACGTGTTGAACTTCGTAATGATCCACCACAAGTTTTATCTGTCGGTAATCAAACATCGTCTGATGAAATTGCCAATATTACATCAGCTATCATCAATGGATTTCAATCAAACGAAACACAACAAGCATGGGCAAATAATCCTTCAACCGGTGGCGCATATCCTCTGAGTCTCAGCGTTCAAGAACCACAAAGTCAAAATACAGTCGCATTGTCAGTCATCAGCCAATTGAAATTAATAACTTCGCCATCATCATGTCGTTTACAATCACCATGTGATGTTCAGCCAAAACTTGTTGCTTATGATGCATCAGGCAAAGTCATCGACAAACTAGGCTCAATCGAACAACCATGGCAAGTAATTGCTGTTGTTGTCGGTCAACCAGTTATCAATCTCATTGGTCCAATTGCTAATTATGTCAATGGACAAGCAAATTACACAAACTTTGGTATAACAGCTACTGGTTCATACCGTATTGAATTTCGATTCCTTACACCAAATGGTGTTAGCAAGTAAGCATTTATTCTTCAGTGCCAATTAGTTGAAAACTGCATCTACTCTTTCTTTTAGTGCGTTTGTCGCAAGTGCTAACTTAGTCGTTAGCTCATCGTCAGTATCAGTTTCTGATCCTGTTCTAGCTGCCAGACAATCAGACAAGCTTGATATCGTTAGTGTCAACCAAACATTCAATCTTTCAGTTATCATCGTTGATAAAATCTCCAAAGCTAAAATCGGAAACATTCAATGGAGCAGTTTCACATGGTCAGCCGTTGCTTCACTTTACACTTCCCTACAATATAAGAGAAATGGTTCCTTACTTCAATCACCATCATCAGCAATTGTCGTTGATACAACAGCTGGTACAATAACAGCAACAAATCTCGCAATCGACGCTGTTGGTATGTATATCGTTAAAGTTGAACTGCGATCATCCAACAATCTGTATGTTATCCCAATGACATCGAACGGTATTCTCGTGAAGGAAGCATCAAGTAAGTGATTGACTGTGTTTGATTTTACGTATTCAAACTAAATGTTTCGGTTTTGATAGCTGTCATCCAAGTATATACTGGTTATCCACCATCAAATATTACATTCAAAGGTGATTATGATGAACTGGTGAACACTGGTCGTGATGAAATTACACGTGCATCAATTTACAATCTTCTTAAATACAAACACGGAATTCCAGTTGTCAGTGATATCGTCTTGAAGAAAGGTATGTTACTGAAGTTCATTTTCTTGACGGCATTCTTGATTATGTTTCTATTTGATAGGTAGCGTCATTGCTGGTTTCGAAGTTGCCGTGGATAATATCGACGATGCCGCTAAGACTCAATCTGCTGTACAAAGTTTGACAAGCGATGATACTGGAGCTATCGACGGCCTTACAGTTCAATTAGTAAACATTGAAGGTAAAACAACAGTGGCCTCATCCGAGGAATCCCCCGATAACAGCAAAGTTGGAATGATCGTCGGTATTGTTATTGGTGTTCTTGGTGCAATTGCAGTTGCCGCTGGCTCAGCATTTGGTATTCATAAATATCAAGCGAAAAAGAAAGGTCAACGTCTTATCAATGGAAACGATGAAGAAGCTTCCTTATCCAATAATCAATCAACACCAAATAATGCTAACGCAGCACAAGCGAATAACAATGGTTCAAATGTAACACGTCGCCCATCAGTGACACCACCTGGTGTTTCACAATCGCTCATTAATGTTGGTCAACAATCGTCGGCTAGTGGTAACCGAGCTGGATCCGCTGGTATCAGCGTTACCGGAATCGAACTCGAAACTAAACCATTCGCTTCAATGACACCTGTTCGAATTCAATAATCGCATCAAACTCAACAAATAATCGTTTCAAAACCTAAACATTTCATTAGTTCACACATATCTTCTCTTCCTATTTAGCTATATCTCTAGTTCTTCCATATCAATTTTCTTCATTCATTTCTTCTCTACTTAGTTTCCAAATAAATACACAATCATGGATTAAAAGCATAGATTTTATTACGATTGACAGTACATTATGTACAGCATCATTTGGTTATTGTTCGTCGAATACAACTCATGAATTTCTTCCAATATCCTTGTTTTTTCATTGGAAATTGAAGCAGATATGAAGAAGCGTTCTTCTCATCTACTGCACTTGTACTCTGCTGTTGATGGATACTCATGGAATTGACATAAGGAGTCGATAGCTCATCGTTTTCATTAATGAGAGTATCCCTAATCTTTATTTCTCCTTCTGCACTGCGTGGCCCTTCGATAACTTTGAACGACGAAATATTATCTGCAAGAGTATGAGTAGCCAGCGGAATGTTCGGCGAAGTAGGGATTTGGTAATTCGAAGAATTATACGAATAAAATCCATTGATACTTTCGTTCACTGACTGTTGTTTACTTAGTCTTGGATCAATGCTACTCGATTTGAGTAGATCATTTTTTGTCAGTTTTAACGATCTCATCGATAGAGGAGAACTTTTGTATGACACGTCTTCGTCATACGGAATGTTTCTTTTCGATACAGACCGTGCAGACGGATCAACATAGCCAGCCTGAAAAGTTGACACAGACATATACATAATATTATCCTGGAATATGTCGTATAATAAACACGACAGTTTGCTCACATTTATTTGGTTAAGATTTTGTTCGTCATCCTTCTGTAGAGTATCTGAAGTATTTCTTGCGTCTTTAACATTGATTCCCGATTGAAGCATTTCTCGAGAACGATTAATGCTCACAAATTTGCTCAAAGTTGGTGATAAATTTGAAGTTTCTGGAGGTATTATGTTTAACGCTACCTTTCATGAAGTTCGATAGCCAAAATTTTGGTCTAACAAACCTGCTTTACTGTTCTTGTACGGACTAGACTGTTTCTCATTCAGATTGGAAGATGTACGACGTAAAATACTATGATCCGACAATGCCGAAGCTGGTAAATCTTCAACACGAGGCGACAAGCGTTCACTACTGGTCGATCCCATCAAACGACCTATTACAAAATGAATGAGATCAAAATTTATAACACAACTTAGAGATTTTAATTCATGTTACATACCATAGATGGAGTTAAGTTGTATAGATCGTTGTGGTGATATAGTATAGCTATCACTCATACTGTCGGGCTCGTGTACAGAGATTGAATTCGCTGATGGTTGTTGAGTTTTTCTTTTGTTTGCTGCACCAATAAAGATTGTCTACTATATTCTACTGGCAAGAAAAACACTACTTCTAGATGCAGTGATGTTAAGTCTCGCTGGTCGTGATGGTGAGGATCGATTTTTGAATGATTTCGTCAGTTTTTGATACTTATTATCAATAGGAGAGACTTCGTCATTCACGAAACTTTTTTGAGATCGTTGTTTTTTCTTTTTATTCGATAACTGTCTCGATCGGCTTGCTGATTTCTGTTTACTACCATGATATCCTAGCTTTCGGCGAACTTTTTCATCTTTAATTCCAAATACCAAACCGAAAACATTGTCACTTTCGCCTGATTGTTCTATTTGTTTTAAAACTGACCATGGAATAGACATTGGATTATCGATAGTATGACTTGAGTTCATACATGGAGATGCATCGGGTATGCTCGACTGGTGACACTAAAATTTCGTGGAATCAATCTGTCAGCAGAAACTGCATGTGTAACGGACAGTGCTAACCTACTTGAGGATTGCAACGTTGGCTGACACAATTCATACACGCCTGAAGGGTTCTTTCCAAGCGATCCAATAGTTGTGAGAAGATAACATTTGGTGATGGATCAGAGCATCTTTCTGTTTGTTGTTGTTGTTGTTCACTCAAACAACGAATAAGTAATGCAAGTTCTCGAAGAATCAATGAGATGTCAAAAGTGGCGATGGTTTCAGGACTACGATCGATCTCTGCAAGCAACATAAGACGAAGTTGATAGATACGTTCGGCGATGTCTTTGATTTTCTTCAATTGTAGATACGATTGAAATTGCTCATACGATATCATTGATGAAAGATAAACTAAAAATTCATCGAGAAAACTAACAAGTTTTTCTAAAAGAAGCGCAACGCCATGCTGTTCTTCCAAGGCATATTCGTCGTTCCTCATTCCTCTAATCAGTACAACATATTGCTCGAGAAAATCATATCAGAAAATACACACGAGTCATCATCTGTGTAATTCGAACCAGTTAATAATGAGCCAAATGCGGTATTGTAAGGATATTCAGGAAAACAATCGTAGTGCCTATTGACTTTTATCTGATCAAGGCGAAGTTGATGTTGCCATGGATTGACATCTTGTGAGGTTTGATTCGAGCAACTAAACGATGAATGTTTTGAAAACATGCTGTTCAATTATCAAGTTTTCAGATTTCTCTCTGTAATAATCATGAGAATTGTGAAAAAAAAACGAACTAAAAGATGCAGATGAAAACCATAGTTACACCTAAACGATAAGTATTTTCTTCTTATTTATCTAAGTTTCATTGAATCAGCTGTACAAGTAGATCTCTGTCAAACCTCAGTTTTACTTAGATCAATAAAGCAGTAGGAAACAAAGCGCATATGCTTCTACAGGCAACAAATGAATGATGCCCATTATCAAAACTATATTCAAACTGAATGAGAACTAACAAAAAAAGTCACAAAGATTGGTTTCTAATATCGAAAGTCGGATGATCATTTAAGTTAATAGAACACTATTCGATTTATCTAAGATGATGTTCATTGGGAACATCATGCATAGATACATTAAAGAAATCTTTGCTCTTATATGATTGCTGCTCTTTGTTTTTAACATAAATGTTTGTTGCAGACGTCAGCACATTTAACAGTTCTGGAACTCAAACTGTCAAACAGTCATGCATTATTTTTACTGATTACATTGTTGACGACATAACTTTGCGATCGATAGTGAGCTATTTTTACCCATCAACGTCGCAGTCTTTTGTTCGTGACTGAAATCTAACGGTAAAATACTTAATTATAGATTTATTCTATTGAACAGCAACAATCATTCTCTATCAACGCATTTTCATTTAGTTTTCTATTACAGTGAGTTAACTGCTTCTCAAATGAACGAGAAAACAATGAAGTGACACTCAATGCTCTTTTTCAGGCATGACGTATTCATATTGAATTACGAGAAGAGATTTAATTGGCTTCTTGAGGTACTTTGATAGTTAATGCTAGAACCTTCAACATGGACAGCATATTGAAAGAATAAGAACATTCGATAAGTTCACGATCTGAACCTATCGTCTGCATATATATATATATATATATATATAAGTATCGTTTTTGTATTTATATAGTCAAACGATTTTTCGAGCACTAGTCAGAACAAGATCATGCATATGTGTGCAAAACAATTGTGGAAGTCTTGGTGCACATTACAATATTTTGCTTTTAACTACTATGCATACTTGGAGAAGAAGAATCTTTGATTAGGCCGTTTTTCTTTCGTACAGAACTTTTCTCTCACCTTTCATACTCTCAGAAAGACCTGAAAATCTGCCTGTAGTATTTTTTTTATTAAGACGCACTAGTGTGACACGAGCTGGAAAAAGCGTTTAATTGTGGTATGCTATTCCGTACTTTTCATCTCGGAAGTCGCGTAGAGGTGATCCATCCACGACAACACGAAGATACAGATGTTTCCATGATAAAATCTGCTATTTGTTCCTTTGATGTTGGCTAAAGGATGTATCTTAAAGGGAAAAGGCATAGTGTAACCCACAGACTTGAATATTTATTCAAATAACAGATAATTTTCTGCTTAGTTGTGTTTTATCATTCAGAAGTCAAGAGTCTCTCCAACGATAGATTACAAGTAAATAGATTGAATATTCTCCCCGATTTCTATTATTCTATCTTCTATATAATACAAATTGTTTTTTTGTAATAATTGGTCTTTGTTAGAAAACATGATGACATGAATGTACTGACATACTGTAATTTTCTAGCATAGCCATCCAAGTCAAAATATTCCGTTATCAAATTTCCTATTTTTTAATTATCAGGAAGGGTTTTTTTGCTTATTCATCAGCTCTGGATAGGATACCGATGGCACGCACGTTTTTAGTCCCTACTTTGCTGTGGCCCTGGACGATGTGCAAATCTTCTAAAATTCTCGAACAAAGAAGAAAATTACGTTCCGTGAGCGGCTACTGTTAGTTTGTAAGACTTCTTAAGTGATAAATTACTCAGCATTATTTCATTCACTTGATTTCGATCAATAAAATATTGTAATCCAGTCTATAGAAATTCGAAGCAGTGTTCCAGAACATGAAATAGGAATAATTGAAACTATTACAGACTGCGTGTTAATATATAATACCATTTAGTAATCAACCGTAATAGATTAGTTCGCCTTACCGAGGTTTTTCTAGTCTGACGGTGACGAAAGAGCATCCGGAAAAGTTCCCAGTCGTTAGTATCTATCGGCTTTAAATCTTATGCGATCGCGGTACAAGCAGTCAAAAATAGAAAGTTCTTCTGTATTGATTAATTTCTGTCGATGTCTCCTCAGAGTATTGTATCTCGCGAGTACATCTACAAGTCATTGCGACTGCAAAATTCAATTTTTTTATGCTAAGAGTTATTATTATTTTAGTTCATTGAATCGTTTCGCATCTGGATTATGAAAAACACGTCCTAATACTGGGAGCTTTCTTGTTCTAGTATATATATATATTTATATTTGCTGTTTTCTATTACATTTCTTCTCACCGATATGTTTAACAATAATAACATTTATTAGCATAGCGATCGAACGATTTTCATAACACTGGTACGTTCGACATAACGTTATAAACTGAATTAATCAATTTTTTTCCTATTATTGCTCTCGTATTACACGACTGACTTCTCCATTGTAGATCATTTCGAATTCATCATGTACACAGAAAGAAACAGTTCATACAATTCCGCCCCGTTGTGTACGTTCAACGCTCCGTTATTTCTTCGCTATGTTGGTACATCTGTCGTTGTTTTGGGTTTACTTGGGAATTTCCTGTCAATCTTAGTTTTCAGTCGCAAAACACTACGTTCTCGTTCATGTTCTATCTACTTTCTAGCCCTAAGTGTCAGCGATGTTCATGTGTTACTAGGCTATACGATTGAAACTCTTCTTTCTTATGGTTTCAATAGTCAATTATTGTCATATCCATTGATGTGTAAATTGATTATTTTCCTTATTTATGCATCAACGGATGTTTCAAATTACCTTCTGACATTGGCCGCCATTGATCGTTGTATTCTCGTATCGAACTATTCTGTGCGCTTTCGTTTCTGCCGAAAATCAACAGCAAAACTGGCTGTCTTAATCGTTGTTCTCGTATTTAGTTTAATTAACAGCCACATCCTGATCGGTTTTCATGTCGATGAAACCGGTTCATGTGTAACAATGAACACCACCTACAGTTCATTCTACACTAATTATTATGATTCATACATCGACATCGTTAAAACTGTTCTTTTACCGTTTCTCATTATATTTATCTGTAATATATTTATTATCTTTAAGTACACCCGACGAATACACTTCTCGATGGCTAAAATCTCATCGAAACGAAAAAGTCGTCGACGACGTGAAAAGGATCGTCAGTTAACCTGGTTTCTACTATCAACATCGATTTTATTCGTAATTCTATCCTTACCGTCGGAAATCAATGATTTCATTCGTCCATATCTGAGTTCGAATTTTCAAATCGTCTACTTCTGTCAAATCCGGGCATGCGCGACCATGCTTATCCTGATACATCAGATAAATCATGCATCACATTTCTATGTTTATACATTAACGGGACCAATATTTCGAAAAGAATTTCAGAGATTGATCTGCTTATCTCCAAAACAACCGAGAAAAAAAGATTTTCTGGTCCATTTACAACAACCGTCGTTAACATTGAATGTTTCACCGCAGTACGATTTGGATACTCATCAAATAAATAATTCGCGCATTCCACATAGTAGTAATTCATCTGCATATGTAAGTTTTCAAGCTAGTATTTGAAAAAAAACGAAATAAAATCAAATAAATATCGACGAGATTTTCATCGCTCAACGGCCACTTAGAAGAGAATGAACATATTCAAATACTTTTGTTTCCAAGTTCGATTCTCCTCGAGAGTGGTGATTGAAACGATGTGTATGTGTATCATCAGTCTGCTCTTAACCTGTTCGAATGTTCGAATGTTTCACAATTGCTCCGTTTCATTCGTTCTTTCTCTTTCTCTCTCTCTCTCTCTCTTTCATCAATTCAACGAATTCAATGAAGCGGAGCGAATTGACAAAAGAAAGAATGAAACGAACACAGTTGACCAGCATACACATCAGAGATATGACAAGCGTGTAGACATCGATTCGAAAATGAGACTCGAGTGTGATCGATGTGCACTCAACGAAACGATTTAATGGTTAAATGAAAAGTAAATTATAGGATGACAATAGGCAGATATCGAATGATAGATAAAGAATATGAAAAAGCCTGACATCTTGTCAACGTTATCAGCAATTACGCGTCATGATTAACAAACTGTTTTCGTTTGTTGAAGATTCATCTCATACTATTTGAAATGTTCCCATAGAGATTTTCGTTGATATTTCGTTATTGAAAAGCTTGGGGAAATATCGCTTTTATTCAATATCACAACAAGATAGTAGTTTAACAAATTCACCGTAAATCATCACAAGAATGTCCATAGATAATGGATATATCTTTTCGTCCGTTGGTTGAAAAATCATTAAGACTTCATCAGATACGTTCAAATGTTCTGCTAGGCGACATGCATAAGCTCGACGAATATACAGAAGTACTTCGTTTAAGTTCAGATCGAATAGTTCGCCTAGGAGAGAAAGTTTTACATGAGAAATGGATCTAAATTTAGATTTTACTTTACCAAAGTCATACAATGAGGGAAATTGTAACGTAAATCTTTCGAATTGGTTCTCAATATGATATTTCAGTATATAAATAATTGCTTTAACAGTAGGACCGATTAATTTAGCGAAAAATTTCAATTGAAATTCATTTTCATGAAAACAAATCTGCAAAAATGATTTCCTAGATAATCCTTTCGCTCACCACCTTTCTTACTCGATACATTGGTTTGACGGTATCGGAAACTCTATTCGGTAAATCGTTGATTATAATTTCATCTTCATCGTCATCATAATCAACAAATTCTTCTCCCATTAGATCATTTTCCTCATCTTCACTCCATTCATGATCTGATAATATACTTTCATGAAAATGCATCGGTTTTTCAAGACGACAGTCCTACATCATAGTTTATGTACATATTCTCATTAAACGACGAAGATAAAAAAGGAATGCTTACCGTTAGAATATATTTTCTTGTTTGACATAGTTGAATTATTTGTTGAATTATCTGGTATAAGCTCAAACATGGACGAATGTTTAGATTTTGTTTTGTACCAAATGTAAGCAGAAGAAAAGTCAACTGATTTGACATTTCTATTTCCAGCACACGCGACTGAGTACCAATGTGTTGGACTTTTGATAGAATCGATAAAGCTTATCAAATGAAAAATACAGTAGTTTGATGAGATTCAGTTAAATAATGAATCACCTGCTAAAATATCGAGAAAATACTCTCGAAGTATCACGGAAAACAATTTCAGTTTTGATTTCTTATTCAACAGTTGATACTTTTCCATATCCTTGACAGTTATTTCATTCCATCGATGACTGCCAGCACTGATAAATGAACATGTTTTCAACGCTATTTGAAGTGTGCTGTACATTGCATCTATTGATAACTAGTCAAAAACAAGAAGAATATTCGGAAAGATACAATCGAACTAGACGAACGGAATTCTTTGTTAATTGACAAAGTTCAATGCAGGCAATAGCATGTTCAAATTCGAGGTTTGTCGTCACCAGTTGATTTGTATCTGAAGCAGCAAATGACTTGACTGATGATACGAACGATGCTCCATGTGAGAGACGTGCATTTTCTATGTTGTTACATACCATACGCCAAATGCAAAAGAATACAATCGACAAATTGAGAAACAATATCGTCTTTACATTGGATCAATTCATAGAACTGTTTGTGGACGTTCATCTTCTTTACAGTCGATTCGACTAACTCCTAGGGATTGGATATCGATTGATCATTTCATTGAACGCAATTTCAGTCTTACTCTGAATAGGAACGGTTGACTGAATGATAGATTTGATCGATGCAAACGTGTAGGAATGAACAACATATCAGGAACTGATAAATCTGAAAAATTCAGTTCGATCACAAGTAACGAGAACAGATTGTAATTATCTACCAAATCGAATTAAATCACATAGAAAAGCTATAAGATAGAAATCTGAAGATTTCCGTTGGAAAATTGTTGAGTAATCCAAAAGCAAAATTATTGGTCCACTTTGTTGGCATGTCTTCAAACATCGATAGATGTACTAAATAGATTCTATGAATTAAATTAACTATTCAAAAATCATCCGTACTTACACAATACAGATCTATTCGATTCATGTTCAAACCTGATAAATCAACGAGTCCTAAATGGTTCATTATCAATCGTTCGAGTCTTGAACTCGTTTGGAATGAATGATTAGCAAATATCTTCGTTGCCGATGGCCAATTGAATACTGTTATCAAATGACGAAACATCCAGAATATCTCACGAAAACTGTTCTCGTTATAGATAAAGCATACGAAAATTGGAGCAATGTTTGTCTGTGAAGAGAGAAGATAATATTGGCTAAAGTTAAGCAGAAGTATCGATTACTTGAAACAAATATCGAAATGTTTTCATTGGCTGATTATGAACTTCAATCGATGATGAAAGACTTCGAATCTTTCGGTATGTGTAATACATTTGAAATCTTGAATAGACATGTTTATTTCATGTCTTTGTAAGGGAATTCTTACTTCGTTATCAGATCATGAAGAAAGCTCGGGAAAATTGATTCCCAAAAACGATTTTTTATTACCAAATTTTCATTCATAATTGATAGCAATGAGATCGATAAATCCGAACGTTCATCACTCTGCTTGCTAAAAATATTCATACACTCAGACAATAAGATCGATTTTATGTAATATGAGTTTCGCACTTACAAATCAGACAATTGGCCACGTTCATCACACTGTTTACCGATAGTTTTACACCAATAGTACACCAAGGGAGACACCGATTGTCTAAAGAATCTTTACATCAATCGAAAACGAAATCGAACGTTTATTACCCTGATAAACGAAAATCGTATAGATTTTTTGTCCCTGCGATCTGCGTATCAATCCATCGATAGTTTGTCTAAAAATATCCCGAGTAACAGCAGATGTTTCGGGGAAAAAACGTCCTCACATAGCTTTTTGATGAACACATTTGACAGCAACGAAATACTGTTGATAGACGTTGAACATACCGATGGAGGTCTTGTTCCATCATGTCATTTTTATAAATATTTACCAATCGACAAATACGCTAATCAAAAATCCAAGTTCAATAGAAGAATCTTTTTCCTTTTTCAAAAAATTGAATCACTTCTGTTGAAACTTCATTATCTTCAGGTCGAATCATCTGAGATTCGTTATATAATTGACGCCAATTAATCCCTTCTTTCATCTCGACAGATTTAGGATATCTTTGCTCTAGAATGATATTGTTGCCATTTATTCGAGGTTCGCTGAATTGAATGAATCAAACACGCTAACCAAAGGCCATTGGTTCACTTCTTTTGGAAAATTTGAACCACTCAGAAAATGACTTCATGTTCGATTACAATTACATATTGAAAAAGTTTTTTCGAGTCACTGACTTCGAATATAACTGACGATTTTGTAAAAGCGATCATAGACATAATTGTTGGTAGGAGAAAGATTTAGCTTGTATTTTTAGTAAATAAAATTCATAGAAAGTGGAAATAGAACGATTCGATAAGAATGTACATGACGAGAATTATATTTACCTATGTATTAAAGAAAATAATTATATTATTGTTTTATAGAAACGATCGAGTTTAAGTATTGACATTTATTTTCGAAGTGATATCAAACAGCTGAATGTGTAATTCTATTATAATTTGAATTAGGCAACTTATGTAGATGAAAGGATTACGGATGTGATTCTTATTTGTTCGTCGTCTGTCGATAGCTATTACATCTATCACCCAGCTTCTGCTAATTTACTAGCAAACATTTGATATAGTACAATGAGACTAGAATAGGGAGAAAAACGCTGGTATATTCTTGTTTGACACTGATTCTACTGATATTGTTCTCATCCATTCTTTCTACTTCCATCGTTGACTTTTCTTGTATAGCGACAATAACGATCCGTCTCTATCGATGAATATTATGGACATCATCCCCTTCAAGAATCACACGAGTAGCAGAATTAAAACCTTTCTAACGGTCACAAATCACTCTCGGTTCATTTAACTACAAGAATAATCGTCGTTGACAAATTCATTATCAACAATAACTTTAGCGCCCGTCACCACAGCGGTGGTTTCTACACAATCAAACCGATGCTAAGAAGAACTGAATGCGGAAGCTGGATAACTGATTTATTCTTTGCAATTCACTATATGGTTCTTTCCTAGCATGATGTATGTAAAATGTGTGACCTATTTTTATTTTCGATTCTCCTCCACTTCTTCACAGCATCTCATCCTCTCTCTCTTCTAGTATCTTTCATAGCACGGTGTGCGATTCAATTACATTTGCATAGACCAATCATCGCTCGAGTTTATTTGTTTGGAGGTCGCTGTAGTCGACAATGTTTTTGTGCCTCTCAGAAATCTACATTCATATGTAATTTTATGCAATACACTGTCATAGCAGTTTCCTCCTGCTTTTTTCCCTCTAGAGCTCGGATGATGAAAAGAGACGAGGATGATGCAATGATTGTACTTATTTATATCAGTTGATTGAGTGACTTCCGATAGATTTTAACCAGTCTTTATCTTTTATCACTAGATGGCAACTTCGGTAGACGAAACAGCAGGAAAACTCGGTGAATGTTCCATTAGTAAGTTCAACTTAGACATGCATCACTAGATTTATATTGATTATCCACTATAGAAGGACCAATCGCTTACACATCTGAAAAACACGGTAGCGATGAAAATGGAGATGGAACGGAAAGTAAACCATTCAAAACGCCATTACAAGTTTGTTTCTCTTTCGATTAAAAAGAAACAAGATTTTGTTTACGCACTAGCTCTCGTTTCTTAGGCATATCGTCAACAAGGAGATAGTGTGACAGTTTATGTTGATGCTAAAGATGAAACACAAGTATGGCTTATCTGCCACTATTGGATTATATTGAAATGTTCGTATTCTAGGGCAAATGGGAACTATTATCGAAAGCTCAATCGAAAAAGGTTAAAACACGTTATGAAGAAGAACTTAAAAAGGAAAAAGCAAAAGCAGAACGAGAAGTAAGTTCTTACAAGGATCAACTGATCATATACAAAATACGAAATTATATAGGAAAAAGATCAACAACAACGAGAAAAAAATCTTGAAGAAGCTCGAAAAATAGTAATTTCTGAAGATACATCATTACCAAAAGCCACAGTGGTATGTGTAATGTAATTATGCATAAGGATTTCTCTATTTCAATGATATTTAGCTTAAAATCAAAGGATTGAAAGAACATCATGAAGAACGTGTGAAAGTTTTTGGTTGGGTTCATCGTATTCGACGACAAGGTTTTCTAATTGAGCGCCAATCATCATTGCTCTAGAGAATTCATCTATCTTCTAGGCAAAAACTTGATGTTCGTTGTCTTACGAGATGGTACCGGTTTCCTCCAATGTGTTTTTTCCGATAAACTTGTAAGTACCAGCGAGAACCATTGACATTCACCAGCAACTATTATCTTTTTCTTTTCACCAGTGTCAAAACTATGATGCAGTTATCTTATCAACTGAAGCAACTATATCTGTAACTGGTGTCGTACGTCCTGTGCCTGAAGGACAAACGGCACCGGGTGGTCAAGAACTGACCGCCGATTTCTTTCAAGTTGTTGGACATTCGCCACCAGGTGGTGCTGATACATTACTTAACGAAGTTCGTTGAAATGATTGTTCAAATAGTCGTATCTCGAACGTCCCTTTTCTTGTGATAAACTAGGATTCTCATCCGGACGTGCAATTGGACAACCGACATATGTTAATTCGAGGCGAAAACGTGAGTTGATCGGCGTGTTTCTCTCGTCTGTCGGATCATAATGTGAAAAATCATTCTATTTAGACATCGAAAATTTTACGTCTCCGTTCCATTGTTACTCAATGCTTCCGTGATCATTACTTTGATCGAGGCTATTACGAAACATTTCCACCAACTCTTGTGCAAACTCAAGTTGAAGGTGGCTCAACTCTCTTCGGTCTTAACTATTTCGGCGAGCCAGCATACTTAACACAATCGTCACAGCTTTATCTCGAAACAGCATGTCCAGCCTTAGGAGATGTCTTCTGCATTGCCCAATCATATCGAGCTGAGCAATCTCGTACACGTCGTCACTTAGCTGAGTAAGAGCATTGAAAAGAGAAATGTATTACGTTCACGAACAAGTTATTTGTAGATATACGCACGTTGAAGCTGAATGTCCGTTTATTTCATTCGAAGATCTACTTGATCGTATTGAAGATCTTGTTGTTGATGTTGTTGATCGTGTCTTGAAACATCCGGAGGCTCATCTCTTATTTGAAGTCAACCCAGTACGAGAACGAATCTCATAAACATTCTACACAAACAAAATTTTATTTACTCTGTTTTACAGGAATTTAAAGCGCCGAAAAAACCATTCAAACGTATGAACTATAGCGACGGCATTGAATGGCTAAAAGCCAACGATGTTAAAAACGAAGACAATGGTCAATTTTATGAATTCGGCGAAGACATACCGGAAATGCCTGAAAGAAAAATGACTGATGCAATCAACGAACCGATTTTATTCTGTCGATTTCCAGCAGAAATCAAAGCATTTTACATGCAACGAGATGCCAAAGATAATCGATTAACAGAATCGGTAATTCTTCATTTAGTGGGCTATCATAGTTTTTCTTATTTACTTTTCTACACCATAGGTCGATGTTTTGATGCCCGGTGTCGGTGAAATTGTTGGTGGTAGCATGAGGATGACAAACTTCGAAGATTTATCTGACAGTTTCCGAAAGAATGGCCTCAAAACAGATCCATATTATTGGTATTTGGATCAAGTAAGTTGTTATACATGCAGTGGAGGTGAACGTTGGAATTATGTACTTTTCATTGTTTAGCGCAAGTATGGCACATTTCCTCATGGTGGTTATGGTCTTGGTCTTGATCGTTTTATGACATGGTTGACAAACCGTCATCACATTCGTGATGTTTGTTTCTATCCACGATTTATTGGCCGATGCAGACCATAAACAGCGTTGTTTGCTATTCCGGGCAAGAAAATAAGAAGAACATTATTCTGTTTTGTTTTGTTTTCTCTATTTTACATTATTTACGTTTTTTGTTCGTTTCGTGAAAAACTGAAAGAAAACATTTATTTATAAGAATTTCAGTACCGGGATTACTCATTTTTCTTTCTCTGAAACAGAAAACAAAACTGAAACACATCACATGATTACTTTAGATGGACTCGACTATTAATAATAGTGATGATATTCCATCGAAGAAAGATGAATCATCATCGACAATACAAATTAATCCTCCTTCGATCATGACATCTATTACTTCATTTAAACCTGTTGATGATAATGAAGAAAATATACTTGACACAACAAACATTCAGAGAACACGTTTGGAATCGAATGATCGTGATACCTCACTATCCGAGAAGTCTTCGGATCAACTTAATTTACCAAAAATGTCAGCAAATGTTCACATGGACGAACGCGCAGTTGCAGCATGGGTACAATCAACAACAGCTGAAACTGTCTCGTCTCCGATTGAACGTTCGCCATCGTTACCTGCATCCATGCTGGAACAAATATCAACGCGTAGCCGACGGAATTCGACTGTTTCGACCTTATGTGATCAAACACAATCGCAACTAGCGCAAACGGCAGTTTTCTCAGATACAATGTCATCGACAGTATCATATAATTTATCTACTACTATGGATATTCAACGAAGTTTTTCATTTCCAACTGTTGATCAACATCAATATTCGAATTTAGACAACGAGCAGAATCAATTCATTTCGGAAGAAAACGAAGACGATATTACGACACAATTCTTACCTGTGCCAGAATCTGAAGATTCCGAAATCGATAAACAATCAGAAAAACCACTTGTATCAGAAAATGCATTTCTATCGAATAAACATTCGTCTACTGGAGAAGAAAGAAAAATCTCGTCAAATGTTTCTTTTCATGCGTCTGTTTCATTCGATCCTCGCCGTAAATCATTGCATGTTCAACGACGTCGAAATAATTCTTGGAATACAAACAAAAACAAACCTGTGTCTTATCAACGTTCAGTATCACATAAACCAGCATTAGTGGATCCTCGGGTTAATCAAAAACAGTACTTTACTTCGTCGTCAGTGCCGTCTGGAATTCAATCATTTCTAAGTCATAGAACAAATCAATCGTCAAGCTATTCTGATAATGTTTTTCTCTCCACATCGGCGATCAGTTCACCTTTGTCGCTGCATCATGCGAATTTGGTAAATCACATACCAGTGGATTCACGATTTTTAGCCATACCATCATCTACATCGATGATTTCGTCGGATCAACAAGCATCGAATGTGTCCGACGCGTCTGGCCAAAGTGGTATTGAATCATCAAATTTACGAACAAGTATATCTGAACTGCCACATACAGCAAGTATCAATGAGGAAGAAGAGGAAGAGCAACAACATCAAGGATCTAGAGCAAAAGCTGAAAAGAACCTATTGCATTTACAGCCGAAACGTTCCAGTTCGGGCTCGTCGAGATCAACACAAACTGCGAGTACAGAAAGTTTAGCGACATCGTCAAGTGAAGATAGAGTCAACAATATGTACAAAAAACTTGATGTTTTGAATAAAGTTGGGAAAAAGCCGCGAACACCATACGATCAAAGATTAGATGTCCTGCGTCAATTAGCATGGCTGTTGGAGAAACGACCACCTATTCATTCACGATTAAATCCCACACGTCGGAAACCAGCTCAAGCGCTGGTGTCTGTATGTTATTTAGAAAATCGGTCATGCAGATTTCCTTTTTCTTTGTTTGTTTTTCGTTAGGCTCGTTCATCTATGAGATCAACTAATACAACAACCGTCACTCCGCATGCAGAATCGGAGTTGACAATCACTTCGAAAGCTTCGCCCCAATTATTCTCAAGTTCGAATGAAAATTCAAATCAAGTACATTCGTTACCTATCAACTCACATCGTCCTCATTCACCTTCATCTTCACAGGCGTTAACATCTTATGTTGATCCTCTGACTCAAAGTTATTCTTCTATACGTAGTATTCATTCAGATTCTAGTCTCAATCCATGTTTAATCAATACCAAAGCACCATCTTCAAATCCGAATCCGGGCACAACATCACTTAATTCTTCTCTTCACTTGCAACGCAATACATCTTCGTCAACCAATAATCAATCTCAGCGAAGACGAACCGGTCAGCATCGCCGAAACTTTAGTGGCCGCGCTGCTGTCCATCGAGATCGTAAGAATTCCTTTACAAAGTCGAACACAAATAAACTTGATGAGCAGTCAACAACTTCACAAATCTCTCAACAACACACAGGTCCTCTAGTTCGTGACATCAAAGCCATTCTTGAAGAACATTTAGCAATGATTAATGATTTACTTCTAAAACATTCGTGCAATGCAAGCATACAATATCCTTCGCAAAATTCGTGTATTCGCGATTATCTTTACACACGTTTAAGTGAATTATCGTTAAGAAATCCAATGAATCAACGTTGTTCGCGAGTTGAAACAAAAGCGTTTATTGATTCGATAACGACGTATAATCTCAATCGCTCACATCATTATCATTTCTTAATTCAAAGTATTCGAGATTTATCTAAACCTGTTCGTTTATCAAATGAAACTAAAGATGATCTTTCGACAATTGATGATACCCTGCTAAATTCTTCTCTATCTAATTCGAAACTAACAGAATTCAACAATAATGTGGAGTCACTCAAAGAGCATCCACTACGTTTCTTCCGTACCCTAACCGATGAATATATTCTTGATTGTGAACAAACAGAAAAGGATTTAACACAAAAACTATACGATATTGCTGATAAACAGTACATTCTCTACTGTTTAAAACATGTTGACAGTGGCCATACGAATGATTTACTTTCGGTTTTTCACAGTCGACTTGATGCGATGTTTGTCTGGTACAATCTTTATTATGAATTAACGATATCAGTGAAGAAACTAAGTGGTTTATTACGTTGTGATGATTGTGACGATTGGCCAAAGCTACACTTTCGTTCGTTGGCAACCGAACGTGAACGAAAGGCGAAGAGAGCCGATGAAAGCGATTACTATACGACAAGTGAAGACGACAGTACTGATGACGAGGCAGATGTAAAAACAACTGAAGAAAGTGACATAGATAATGAATCTGAACAGATGGAAAGTGGAATTGGAAAGACCGAGAGCGGAGATGAAATTGATGCGATGCCAAAAGTAGGTTCAAATGAAGGAATTCTTGTGCAACGTTTAGTTTGATCTTTGTTCAAAGAATATTTGGCCAGACGATGCGTACGATCAATTTTCAAGTCTTAAAAGTAATTTCAATGAGAGAGAAAATCAGAGTTCACAAACTATCTCTTGTTTTCATTAGTATCGGACGATTCACAACAGACGAATACGAATCCGACTCCACAGAAAATCGATCGAACCAAATGCTATCGGTAAACACGAACGAATCTCGACAAATAAAACGAACATATGAATATTTTTTGTAGAAATTTTGTTTATTACATGGACAAACGCTCGTACCAAGTAAAATATGATGGTTTAGCTCGTACACTAATTGAACGCGTGGCACCTGTATTAGTTAAAACCCGTTTAGCACTATTACAAACAAGTAACCGACGTGATATCAAAGTCGAACAAGTTCTTGCCGGTTTATCTCTATGTGATTTTCAATCAACCGATAAGAATCAAGCGAGTTCCACAGCTAATACAAATAATGATGATATTGATGATAAACTAGTCGACACAGACAACCCAGTGAAAGACGATACGACAGCGAACTTAAACATTGGCGAATTAACGATTGAGAAATGGTTACATCGTGTTTTAGAATCGTGTTCAACTATAAAAACAATTTGTTCACACACTGAAGATATATTAAAGCATAATTGGCTGGAAATACATGAACAATTAGGTTTACCGTCACTATTACCATTGTATTTCTTCATTGTCAACGTTCTACTCGATGTTATGAATGAATGTCTGAGTCTTTACATGAAACCATATATGAATAATGATATCATTGAAATAGATGCACTTTGTCGTCAACAAGTAAACAAAAGAAATTGTTTGATCTGTAATAAAGTTGTTCTTCGTATTTCAGCTTGTTCGAGAAGCGAAATTGGTACTAAGGTAAACATGATGGGCACATCACATTGATAATGCATTGCAGAAAATGAATTTGTTTAGGGATGCATTGGCTACTCGTTTGTATAGCGTTCGTATGATGGAACAATTTATTTCTAATCGTCAGATAGCTGATGAATTAGCAGATTTTGACGAGAAAATTGTGAATCTATACATGGTTAAGACTTTATTTCAATGATTCTCAGGTTTACTTATTTTCTTCTTTTTGTTATAGCATTACAAACAATTTTTAAGTACTGTTTCTATCAATCGAACGTATGATATTCATGATGATACTAATCCGATAGCAATCAACGAAACAGATCGGGAATTGTACTATTACGTTGATGAGGAGACATCTGAACTGATCAAAGAATATTATTTTGCACGAGATTTAACATTAACCTTAGGCAATCGAGAGCTTATTCATGCTCTTGGTTCTCAATTTAAGTACGGCATCACAAGTTTGCCAATAGCGCATTTAGTTCTCTTTTTTGTTTTTAGTGATCTGGTCCGAGGAATCTTAGCACAATTAAAAGAAGAATTGAATGAAACAACAGAAAATTATTACCAAGTATTTGCAGCTGATACAACAAACGCATCAAGTGCAAGTGATGGAATTTATTCCGCGGAGTAAGTCCACCAGAACAAACATCGATGGTTCATAGTATCTATCATTTTAGCGTCATGTCAGAATCGACAAAACCACCGTATTTTCATTCATCAACGAGTGTCCCACCGGATTTTTCTTTAAGCGAATTGTCCATCTGTGATGCATCAGCATCGCTTTCTGAGCAGAAAAAGTAACGCTATTCAAATCGAATAGGATTGTCGAATGCGATTCTTTTCGTGATTTAGATGTGAAATCATATTTAGTACAAGAGAATTTCGTCGAAGTTTTGATAAAATAAAACAACGAACCATACGCATATGCTCATTAGCTAAAACTCTGATCAATGTAAGTTGATACTATTCACTAGGATTGTTTGCATTGAGTGTCATTCTTCGTTCAAGGATTTCTCAATCGCAGCAGAATTCAAATGCTATAATTATGTTGATCTCTGGCATGATCTGAAGAGAAACGATTATTCACAAGTCAAACTTCATTTAGATTCTAGCGTATGTACAATTTTAGCACTTTATTTTTATCAAAATGCCTCTGTCAATTGCTTTTCTTCTTCTAGAATTCCAATGACTTCGATAGTTTCTATCTATTCGTTCCTCCCTGGTTATCAAACGATAAGAATCAAGTGGAGAAACTCCTCAATATTATCTGCAGTCAACAATTTTCAACAGATGAGATGAAAGCATCAAATTCGAACCCGAATCCGGCATTTATGATCTTCGTACCGAAACGAAATCAACATTTACAAAACATCTCCTGGACCGGTAATGTTATATTCATTCGCGCAAGTGAAAGTACACAGTTAGCATTGAATTCAACTGAACTGCCATGTTTGCATTTGGTCGTGACACGATCCGATCATTGGAAACAAGCAACGGATCTATTTCAATATCATACGGGATCAACGAATAACAATATTCAGTTGGTTAAGAAATTAGCACGAGATGAAGATATTCGTTTGACATTTGATCAATTACCTGTTCGTATTCGCATTCCGTTTCCAATTCACATATTGAAAAGATTTTCGTTTTCAGGAACAGATCGATCGATTAAGCAACCAATTGACAGAACTCGTACGAACATTGAACACAATTTGGGATCAGGATTCAATCAAAATCTTTCTCATGGACATCGTCAAATTTGATGAACGACAACTGCGTACCATCGAATCGAAATTACTCGATCTGGTTCTCTACGTTTACAATTCGGGCTTTGAGTTGTTTCGCCTTCTGTACGAACTGTTACCACCAATATCGGTCAATGATGATAAAATCTTAAAGAAATTTGTGAGCACTATGAACGAATTCTTCTGTGAATGGTGTAAATGTGTAACAAAGAAGTTCAAATATGCATCTATTCAACAAGCACGAACAGCAAAGTACAAAGTTTTGAGGTATGAAAAACGAGTGAAGAAATGAAAGTTTTCATTGAATTTATCACATAGACCCAGATGGTTTTCACCCGGAATGGTATTTTTGGGATTTCTCGCCAAACCACCACACTTACAATTGTTAACCGAGTATGAATATTCGAATTTAATGACGGAAATGCCCGTAGCGTTGAAGGCTCTACGTGGAAGTACGTTGAATAACCACGATTCACCAGTCATTAAAGGTAAATTTGAGTTGGTTTTCGAGATTGTCGACATGAGAAAACTAAAGATCAATTCGGTATTTTCTTTACGTGAACAGATGTCGGCTTTTTTAACGACTATTTCGATCGAAGTTTCAGTTTTGGTGAGAATAATAGCTTTCGGCTAATCTGATTTATTTTTTAACATAAATGTCAAGTTTTCGATGAAAATCATAGCATATTCATCTTTCTATAAGTCGATCTGAACTTTGATATATGTCAGTTGTGATTACGAGTGTTTCTTTTTATTGGGCTCTCGCTGATTTCGAACTATCTTTAGCTTTTGATTTCTTTCTGGAACATTTCTATTTCTTAGCACGTTCAAACAGTGTTTCATCAACACCGACGATGTCAGGTCGTCCACGCAATCGATCGAGTGCGAGTTCGTAGAAGATCTTTGACTGTTTGTGAGGAATGATTCGTTTTTGCGTTTAGGTGGACATCGACGTTTTGATAGTGGTGGTGGTACCAATGAACTCTTACCGTTTATTTCTATAACTCCTCTGGAACGCATTCAGAATAGTATTAAAGCTCGCGAGAACGAACTCGAACAAAAACTTCGCGAACGAAAGCAGATCGGTCAAATTTTCAATAGTAATAGTAACAATACTGCAACATCGAGTTCGACATTAGATCCAGGTATATCCTTGAAAACTCGTAATATTGCTTTTCCGTGGCGGCGTGGTACGCGAATTGGACAAGGTGGTGCAGGTGTAGCATTTCGTGCAATCAATAGTTCAAATGGCTCCATTGTTTGTATGAAAGAAATTCAACTATCATCGATCGCTTCGCGTTCATTACCAAGCACATATCCCGAGAAATTGCGACGCATAGCTGAAGAAATCGACATGATTATGTCGATAAATCATCCAAATATTGTTCGATACTTCGGTATAGAAAAATATAAGGTAAAGTGAAAGATGTTCTTCTTGCATAATCAGAGAGATGTTGATGATAATGTTGTTTTAGAGAACGATCTATATCTGTATGGAATATTGTCTATCGACAGTGAATGAGTTTTTAAATGATATTCGAGCATTTCAACATCGTGCTCACAGCCGAAAATCGATCAGTGGTCTCTGGACAGATTCAAGTGATCAAGATGATGAAATCAACACCGACAATATTCATGTAGCACCTTCTTTGAACGTTTATGAACTTGTCCGAGGCTTTGTTAAACAACTTTTACAAGCATTACTTGCTCTGCATGAACATTGTATCGTGCATTGTGATGTTAAAGGTGATAATATATTTATTGCGAATGAAAACGGACATTACATTGTTAAATTGGGCGTAAGTTTTATACATGAAGAGAAAGCATTCGATTCTCATTTGTCTATCATTAGGATTTCAATTTATCTCATCGATTAGAATTAGAATCACCATCGGGAAATGTAAGTGATTCTCGGAGTACACAATTCGGAACACTGTGTAAGATTTCTTCATATTATTGATGATGACGACAACTTCTCTCGTTAATATCTCGTAGATTTCAAACCACCCGAACCGGAATATGTCTATCAGTCTGATATCTGGGCACTTGGTTGTACGGTAATCGAAATGCTTACTGGCAAAGTAAATGCGGAATACTTTGTAGCTGAATTGATTTATTTGACTGAATTTTAGCATCCTTGGGCTAACGTTGTTCGTCCACAAGAGGAACGCCTTTACATTCAAAATCAATTGCTAGCTAAAAAAGGTCCACCGATCCCTGATGAACTCAAAGAACATCATGAGGCATACGATTTCATTGGATTATGTTTGATACCTGATCTAAATGAACGGCCCTTAGCTAAAGCGTTACTTGATCATCCATATCCTCGAGTTCGAACAGGTAGAATCGGCACTGTCTTGAGTTTCTATGATTCTAATTTCATTCTTCTCCTTGTCTAGATTCTTAACAGTAAAACTGGTCGATGTACATATGAACTTTCTCTGTTACAAACGATATGTATTTAAATCTGCAATCACAACCAACTTTTTACATTTGTTTTTCTGTTTTATAATGAAGATTAGAGATTTATTTATTGTTATTTCACTTTTTCTTAATAAAAAAAGTCAAATAAAATCGATTTAGCTAGATACCGAATGTGACGACTGAAAAAAAGACAAAACAAGCAAAACCTTTCTCTAGATGTATTTTCGCAGTTGTTTTGTTCGTTATTTTCATAAGAAGACACGTTTGCCCGAACTTGATTTTACTAAACCAATGAGCGAACGTTTGAAAAAAGCTTCCACAAACGAACCCGTTCATTCCACTGATCAATCCTTGTTAAAGCTCTCACTACGTGGACAATGTCTCTTCGGTTTATATCCAATTGAACTAGCACTAAAAACAAAACGTCGTGAATTCTATCGATTATTCCTTAGTAAAACTTCACAAGAAAATCGTCCGATTATCGAAAATATTCAACATCTAGCTGAGCAATTGTCTCTACCAATTCAATATACCGACACATTGACACTGGATCGTTTGGCGTTCGATCGACCGCATCAAGGTGTTTGTCTTGACTGTTCACCTTTACCAGTAGAAAATATCGATCAAGCAGAAATGAAAACCGATCCAAATCGAGTATTTCTCGACTTATGTCTGGTTAAAATTCACGATCCAATGAATCTAGGTGCCATTCTTCGTACGGCACATTTCTTTGGCGTCGATCGAATTCTTTTGACTCGTGGCACATGTCAACCATCGCCAGTTGCAAGCAAAGCTAGTTCAGGCGCAATGGAATTGATGTCAGTCTATGCTTGCCATGACTTGCCTACATATTTAAAGCAATTGCAAGAACAACACAATATTGCATTTGTTTGCGGAACACACAAAGGAACCATTTCATTACGAACTTTACGTTTAGATCAAATCAGAGCTCGTTTAGCCGAAAAACGCCTCCAACGAATTCTAATCTTAATCGGTAATGAGCATGAAGGTATTCCTGATGAAATCGTGGAGCAATGTCATTACAATGTATGCATTCAAGCGAATAAGAGAAGTGAAATTTCATCATTGAATGCATCTGTTGCATGTGCTCTGTTGCTCTACCATATTTCGGCGCAAATGAATGAATAAAATTATCTACACACAGAAAAAAATGTCTTTTTTAGTTCATCTGGATATAATTGAACCAAAAATACATACTTTCAGATAGTCTTTAAAATAACTTCCTCCGTTCACCTGGATGTACTCTGAAACGAGTCTATATTTACCATTGCATGTTAATACTGATTGACAATATCAGTGGATTTCACAGGAGCACAAAATGACGACTACTATTAGACTTTTCTGTGATTAATAATCAGTTCATTCGATTGTCTGTGTAGTGAATGTTCGACATGTAGATATTAATTTAAAATTACAGAGAATTCAGTCCATTTCCACGATTATTGGTAAGAAACGGAGATACTGGTGGTTTTCCGAGGCGGAAAAATCGTACCTGCTGGATAGATGATGATGATGAAAAATGAACGGAATATAGAATGTTCATTAGTCTTCGAATTGAACAAAACTAATATAGGTTATATACCCAGCCGCCAGTGATGATTTCAGCTGAATGAAGTGTATAGAATCAGCGTTCAGTAAAGTTGACATTTGGAAATCAAATCGGAAGTGTGTTCTGCATTGTCTAGATATGTTAACATCAAGCTCGACTAGATTCTATTTGATTTCTGTCCGAAAAGAAATTTGCCCTTTTTCTCTTTCGAGAAGTTGAATCAGTTCGGTTATTGATGTTCCAAATGAGTCCGTTGTGAATTATTTAAGTTCAAAAACAGAACTATATTCGCTAGATGAAATCACCTTTACCAGAACAAAATCCACAACAACACACCCACAGATCGTAATTAGAGTACTATGAATTTGCTAATCACTACGGAGTATATTCTTTTTCTCTTCGAACCATCGTTAGCATTTTCTTTTTCTAGTTTCCTACATTTCTGAACCGATTCCATGTGTATTAACGCGTTATTTCTCTTGCATATCTAATTCTTTTCTTTTATTTTTTGTATCTAACATTTCATTGCGACATACCCGTCTTATTTTATCTGATGTCAATATGTCCTCGACAATAAATATTCCGAATAGATCCCGAATGAATGCGGAGAGTATAATACTTTGATAACAGCTTGAGAGTATTTTCTTCGGATAAATAACACTTAGTCACGATTTTCATTAGACTAAGAAATCAAGTCGATAGGTTGCGTTTAGTCAAAATTGGATTTCTATTTTGGTCCTTTTGATTATTAATTAAATAATGAGATGCACATATAAATACACACTTAAGATACGTCTTCTATTCAGAATCAATAAGATATCAAAAGGTAAAGCAGTTTTAAGCATAGAGAACAACAAAAGAACTTTAATATTTCTTCCTATCGTCTCTTCGGAAGTGTAATCTTACAACTGATTAGTTAAAACATTCATTCTTCATGTTATATATGAAGGCGTCGGCTCGGTTTGTTGCTTAGAAATGCACTAAACTACAAGTCGTGATCAAGTAAGCAGAGATTTCTTCATCTACTATTTCATTAAGTCGAGAAAATAATTAGAAGATTTTTCTATTTGTTTCACACTCGACGGCATGTTTAAGTACTAGTGTACTTATCTCGAAGATTCATAATTATTTATTAATTTAAAAATCTTCCTTCTTTACTCATAGAGAGAAAACCGATTTTGCTAGACTTGTGCATTCTCATGGATAATTGTCGTATCTGTGTACGAAAGAATGGTAAGTATGTTTGTTATCTTGAATAATATTACCTCTATGATCAGATAACATCGGTTAACTGATGTATTAAGCATGATGGCGTTGTTTATGTCCTATTATTAATGATGGATAATAGGCAGAGTAAATATTTTCGGTAAGCCAAACGATTATGCTTCTTTTTAAAGAAAACTAATTTGTATGAAAAGGTTTTGTATAATCTGTCTGGAGTTGAAAGCAAACATTCGAGAATGTTATCGTACGTATAATGAAGAAAACAGCTCCTCTTTATTTTCTCTTAGGGCTCATGACTTACAAATGGAATCGAATATATTGTACATATGTTATTATTTTTGTTCGCTGTTTCTTCCGCTAAGAAACCAAATTATTTATTAAGTATTTCTATTTCCTTGAAAGTCTGAGGAAGAAAAAGGTTAAATTACATAGACACAATGGACGAGAGGAAGAAAACGGTAGACACGTTTGTCTTGCCATTTATTGTGCATGTAGATCTTCACAAATGCAATTGTTTTTCTCATATCAAATATATTATGATTGATTATCGCAGCGTCTGATGATTAAGGAGCAGAAGAAAAAGAAATAGCAGAATTTTCTCTCCTTATTCTCCGGGCTTGCGAACCGGGAAGCAGTCTTGCAGTTTTTTTTGCTTTAGTCAAAATGTATTTAGCACGCTCGAACTTTCGTTACTAAATGAGAATAGAACATCTCATTAT
Organism: Adineta ricciae; assembly: GCA_905250025.1. Taxonomy (NCBI): domain Eukaryota; kingdom Metazoa; phylum Rotifera; class Eurotatoria; order Adinetida; family Adinetidae; genus Adineta; species Adineta ricciae. The sequence continues at coordinate 50,004 of CAJNOJ010000138.1, read as the reverse complement.
TCTCTCTATCCCTCGAACATATATTTTCGAAATAACAATTCATCATTGTCGAAAAAGCATTAGCGTTAGATGTATATATGCATATACTTCATATGCTCGTCTGACACCAAAGAACGTTCCTTTCTTTTTTCAGAGATATTCTCTTGATAGATTTGTGTTTAGAATGCCTAATGTATGAACATCTTCATCAGCAGTCTTGTCGAACCGAGAATTATTAATTGATTTGGTGAAAAGCTGGAAGTCTTTGGAGAAAAATACATTTCAGATGTGTTAATTTGGTTTATCCTAATAATGATCTGTCGATTGACATCTTCCAATGCATCGTGGTATTCGAACGTTTGTATTCTAATCAAGCATCGCATAATTTCGTGATGGTGATGATCGTCAGGCAAATTTCCTTTACTTTCATTCCTCTCGTCGAAGAAAGAAGTCGCTGGTAGAACTTCACGAGTAAATAATATTGTATCTTTTGAGAAAGGAGAATACAAAACATTCAATAGATTGTATCCCGCGTCCGAGCATAAATAATGAATAGTCATTGTAAAAGTCGACAAAATCACACGATAATCATGTTCCTACCAGACTTAGTAACGACAAAAAAGAAAGAATTTAGAGTTTGCATATGTCGCAAATAGAACATTTGAACCCGTCTGGCGACGTTAGGCTCGTTTCTAGAATTTGAATTATGGAAAGCGATGAAATAGATGAACATTTGGTGCGATAAGTTAATAAAACCAGATGATGAAATAAATAATTAACTAGGCTTCTTGTTATTCCTACTAAATCATGAAGGATCTCTACAGAATATGAAGCCATTTTTCGACTAGTTTAGACGTTCTGGCTTATTAGTACACATACAGCTGCAAGATGCTCGTCATTTATCATCTTGGTCGCTGTTTCCTCTTACTCTGTTTCCTCCACGAGATTTGAACCGCAATCGAATTTAAGTTAGAAAAACAAGTCATAGTTGATGACAGATCGTCAGTATCTAATCGAACAAGAACGTGTGTTTAGAAATGTCAGTTGTCATTAGTGTTCATTTTCATTCCTTGACAGCTAATAATTTCACATTAGTTTTCTCGAACTACTTCTGTTTTCCTGCAACGATAATTATAGAGATGTCCAGTTTGAAGCATAATTTTTTGCTGGTAGTATTTATTATCAATGATAGAAGTCGAGTAGAGCTAGGAACAAGATTTATTGAAGGTTTTTTTTCCAAACTGAAAAGAGTGACGTGTGTTTTTTTTGCTCTTGAGTTTTTTCTGGGTTATTTTTAGATAAGAATCAAATTTAAATGAACAGATTTCATCGACATTGTGTGTGCGAGTGCTTCATATTTACGTAAGGAATTAACTAAGCTAATTTATTCAGCCCTATCTCGTTTCGATATAATGAGATAAGATTTATATAAATACCGAAGTCTGTGGTATCGCTTTCTTTCAGATTTTGTTTTTATTTACATCGAGCAATGACTTCGAACTGGACGAACAACACCGAATTGGAATGTTTGAACGATAATGATTCAAGTCAATTGTTTGCTCCAGTGAAATTACGATTTTCGCCAGGTATCACCCTATTGATATGGGCCATTTATTCTGTGCCGTTCTGTTTCGGCGTCTTCGGAAATGTTAGTGTGTGTTTGATATTCTTTCAACAGAAGAAACTGCGCTCAATTACCAATACATTCTTGATGAATCTTTGTAAGTTAAATCTGTGAATGAACAAAGTAGTTTTGAAGAGAAATGCTGTTCTTCTGCAGGTATAAATGATCTAATCGTTCTTTGTGTATCAATTCCAATGACATTATCATCTGCTGTATTCGAACATTGGATCTCTGGTGGATTTCTTTGTAAATTCGTTCATTCGACTCCAACATTAACAGCGCTGATATCGACATTTACCGTCGCTGTCATCGCTGTCGAACGTTGGTTATTCATTGTTAACAAGAGGAAGTTCGATCGACGCTGTACCATTATCATACTGATTCTGCTATGGACGGTATCGATTTTAATTGCTTTGCCAGACTTTATCTCTCGTAGTATAGACATTGTTCTAATGCCGGCGTCACAGTACCCTACCACATCAACGAATTCATCAGAAACGTTCACCCATAAACCATTATGCCGTTCGATAACAGTTTACTTTTGCGTATTGATACCTAATTTAGGTACGCGCATATTTTCCTACTTAGTTATCACTGTTCAATATTTGGTTCCCTTCTTGTTCGTCTCGATTAGTTGTTATTCAATTAGTCGATTTCTGAAACGACGAATGAAACAGATGCGTGTGTATCAGACATATCGTCCGACGAGTAGCGTGAGCAGAACGACGAATCCCTCGGGTAGTATCCGACGAAAAAAATATTCTCACAAGGAACAAACCGATGAACCGACCGAACACGAGTCATTTAGTGGTGATGAATTACCTGTGACAATTGTGACCACTAGTCACAAATCGATCCATCTATTATCGCGCTTTCGCAACAAGTCACAAACTCGTGATAGCTATCAGGATTCGGTTGTTGTAGACGATCAAACTTCTCGGTCGTCATCGAATGCCGGCACCATACTCATGCCAACTGTCAAAAGTCAGTCACATAGTGAACGACGCTTTCATCGAAGCAAGAAATTGCTCATTTGTGTAGCTGCTGTTTTTACCATCTCATGGCTACCATTAACCATCGTGCAAATTTACGTAGATCAACTAAGCAGTGGTAAAAGCGAAGATTTGGTTACTATCTACTCTTATCTCATTTGTGCCTATTTAATATCGTCATTACCGGCCTGGATTAACCCTGTTATTTATAATTATGTCAACCGTAGTTTCCGTCGAGAATTCTATGCGCTTTATCCTTGTTGTTGCCGGGTCACATCTTCATCGTCGCCATCATTACCGTCAACGGTAGCAACATCATTTGCCAAAACCGCACCAACAGTTTGCTCCCGGGCGGAATTATCCACAGTTGTATCGAATAAACTCGAACGACAGCAATTGAATGATATTGATGAAGAGACTAGTGTTGTAGAGCCGTATCGAACGAATAGATCAAGCATACGTCTAGTGACTTTTGCCGATGTTGAGAAAAAAGGCAAATCATCTCTAACGATCATTAACGAACATACTTGACGAGAACAATTTGAACTATTTTGTAAGATACTTTAGTCAATAAAAAGAAGTTAAATAAAGAAATACTATCGAAAGATTTCACCCTCAACTGCATTACTCAAACAGTTCTTTCTCAAGTGTCGATTCAGCGTAATAAATGCAATCGTTGCTGAATTTTCTTTACTTCGACTAACAACACACAAGTTCACTTGCAAACAGCAAGCCTTTCAAATGAATCATAGATGTTCTATTCTGTGAATTTAGACGGTATTGGAAAAACTGACGAAGATGAAGAACAACTGCTCATTTAATCAATCTATATACCATGCTTTCGACGACAGCGACATCATTGTCAAATGAAAAGTGCTTTTGTTCTTCTTTATTTTCCTAATCTTGTGAAGTTTCGACTTTCATAATTTTCTTATCATTACGAAATGCGTATTTCTCGGTGAGGCCTACATTCTCTCATTGATATTCGTTTTCTTTGGTTCAAACAGTGAAAAGATTCGTCCAATCAAAAGCATCTATCATGATCCATAGTTTATCTAAATCGAGATAAAATGCGCACCTGATGTAAATGCCTACGCATATAGTAAATAAACAAAATGAAAAAAAACTAAAGAAGTTAATCTCACGTGTCTCTAGTTGTGTACAATTTCTCTGCCAATATATGACGACGATCCGTTTTATCCCTTGGAATTGCGTAAAAGCGATGGAATTTCGTAATTCTCTAGCGTCATTTCCTGTTTAGACAGAAAAGAAAACTTTCAAAATGAAGTCTTTCTCCTTTTTTTTTCTTCAACATTGTTCAGGTGATCTAGCTCTCCTCTTTTTGTTCTTAGAATAAAACTATAATTCGAGGCGTAATGCCAAACGAAACAGCAACATCAACTACAACCAGCTGTTCAGCCTGGCAACAATCCTCAACGACAAATTCTAACAAAACCTCTACAGACACACCACCAGAAACTGCTCTTTTACCAGTAAGTGAGAACAGTTTGATTCTCCGTAAACGATATGATACAACGTGTTCTCTTCGCATAGCCAAAAGACTGGCCCAGTCTCGCTGAAGCAACTGTAGAACAAACGGTGTCAACAAATGAACAGACTGTGTCGAATGAAAACGGAACATCTCAACCGAATACACCTCGAACACGAAAAAAGAAGGGTAAACAAAAATGGGTGCCACTTCCATTAGAACAACAAGAAACTAATGGTGAGGGTGAAAACTCAACTAACACTGATGCTCAAAACGGTGCTAATCGTCCAGCAACAGCAACAAAAGCAGCAACATCAAAAGGAAGTCATGGAAATCGAAGTTCACGTGCAGGACGTGGAGGTAGTCGAAATCGTGCACGGAGTCTTGATGGAGCTGCACCAAAAAAAAGTCGAAAAAATCGCGCTGCAGCTGCTGCTGCATCAGCAGCGGCCGCCGCTGCCTATCAACAAACGTACGATGCATATCAAGATTATTACTCATATTACTGTATGTCGATATTCTCCAGTATCACTTCTTACCGAACTTGAACAAATTTCTTTAGATTACGGACCAGAAAGTGGTACTGAAGTTTCATGGCGTTCTGATAAACAAAATAAACGTAAGAAGAAACTCGAAGGACCACTCGGGGTCGACCCTAATGCCGAAGTCGAAGGTAAAATTATCCTTCTCGTTGACACGAGTTGGTAACTTGTCATTTCCATTTGGTTTAGATATAACAAGTGCTGATAATTCTCATGAAGCAGCTATTAAACGTGATGTGCATAAGTTTATCTTCGATGATGAAGCTGTAGTGGTTGACGATTGTTCTTTCGTACTCCCATATATAGAAGGTGCTTACTATTATCAATCTACAACACCGCCCCCAGCTACTGATATACCTTTAACCGACATTGATGTTAATATAGATGAATACACAACTCCACTAGTACCTGCTTATACTGAACAACAATTGAAAGAACTTCTTCGTCGTCAAGTGTAAATTATCTGATTGAAATTGTCGATAAACATTTAAAAAGATAACTACTTTCTCTTCTATTTTTAGCGAGTATTATTTCAGTACTGAAAATCTCGAAGCAGATATCTTTCTTCGACAACAAATGTCTAAAGATGGCTATGTACCTTTATCATTGATTGCAAGCTTCAATCGAGTTCAAACGTTATGCGATGACATTAACTTGATAGCTGATGTACGTTGGACTAGGTCTTGGTTTTTTTAGTTTATTAGAATATCTTCTTTCTTCTCATTAGGCGGTAAAAGACAGTCTTATTATTGAATTGAATGATAAGTGTATGGCACGTTGTCGAACCGAACCATTGCGATGGCCTCTTATTATGGATGTTAGTAATCATTTGACAGCGCTGAACCCAGATGTACCTGACTTTCAACCGGGTAAAATGTGGAAGAATGAGAATGAAAGTAAGACGATACGTCAGGAAGTTTCGTATTTAAATAAACTTTGCGTTTATTATCCAAATTTAGACAGTAAAATTTTGAATGGATTAGATGATGAATCGCATCTATTAGAGAAAGGAAGATCAACAACGAATGAAGTTGACTGGAGTCATGTGCCGACGAAACGAAAGAAACCAGCTAAGAAAAAAGTTTGATTCAAAAGAATTCTCGATAGACGGAAATAATATTGAGAACATTCTGTCATCTAGGAGAAAAAAGAACAGCATCAGCAACAACAATCTCAAACAACTTCCGAACAACAACAGCCACAGCAGCAGCAACTGCAGCAACAACAACAACATCAAGCAAAACAACAAAATGCTCAGTCGGATAATCGTGAAGAATTGGACTTTAAATTCGACGAAGAACTACCCAGTACACAGACAAATAGTAGTACGAATAATACACTATCATCTTATCTTCCGCCATCATTCTTTCCACAAAATCGTCAAAATCGACGTCGTACAACATCATTAACACTTGATTTACACGATGAATCGTATGTAATCCCCATTCGCTGCCTTAATTCTATATATCATAAATTTGTCTTTTTAGCGACAAAGACGAATCCGATTTTGAGTTGGATGATGACGATATCGATAAAATTCTTATTATTACACCAACACCACCATCAAACCGTAAACAACATCATAAGAATCATGATCGCACTGGTGAATACACACCGCGAGCACGAATGACAGCTGAAATAGCGAAAATCATTGATGATGGTCTAAGATGGTACGAAGAAGAATTATGGCATGATCGACCATCGTCAGCAACAACAGTTTGTATTCAATCATTCTTGTTCTTGTTTCCAAAGATAATTTTTTCCTAGAACGAGAAAACAGTGAAACTAATCAGTCAAGAAGAAATGGATGTTCTACGTAAAGCATCGAATCAATCTCAATCGGTTAGCGGAAGAAAGATTAGCGGTGATGATGATGATGACACTGAGAATAATCAAAACTCTCGAGCGCAAGATGATAAAGGTAATTGCATGTTGCGATCGCGTTCATTTGAAAGCTCTCGTTTTCTAGAAAATAATCAATCAACGACAAGCAATGAAAAACTACTGCGTAGTCCAGCGATCACTATTAGTCGTTCGAATAACCGTGCACCGCCACAAGTCGAACCATTTTTCCGACCGAAGCATCCTCCAACAACAAATCAACATCAACATCAACAGAATCTATTGGAGTCATTAACAGATGATTTTACTTCACACTCATTACCTGCCAATACTGATGCCGGTGTCGTACCAACTATAAAATCAAAACCCATAACGAAGACTGCAAATGAAAAAAAACAACAATCGCAAGCGTTGAATGAATATCCAGAAGAACCGCGAACGCCTCATTCTCGTGCAAAAAATGTCGCTCGATTTTATCCCGTTACCAAAGATACACATGTCGTCAAACCGGATGTAAGTATACTTCGAAATCATAGGTATTAATCGATAAAATGATTTGTTCTAGACGCCGGGTTTGAAACGTAAAACTCGTCATAGTGAAAATCCACCAGTAGAAAGTTCAGTTGGCTGGGTGTTCGACTCACGTGGTCATCCAACTACAGCGACGACATCAACTTCAACAGCAGCAGCAGCATCAACAACAACAACCACCACTACCGCCACAGCGCCTACAGGCAAACAACGAAGTAATACTACAACTAGTGCATCGTACGTATCTTTATTTCTCTAATCATACAAAGAGTTCTATACATTGTCTCTGATGTTTAGAAGTCGCCAGCAAGACTTCTATGATCAATACTCATCATCATACAATGAGAATCGTTATTGGTATGGCAATCCATATGGCAGCAATTCGAATCTGTATGATTATTATGGTTCAACACCGGTGGAAATTCCCCAATTTCAACATCCATCTCATTCACTGTTACAACAGAATGGTTTTACCCAACAAGTCTATCTAAAATACAAACAACAATGTCTCGACGGTAGCAAAAAAGAACATTTGAAGTTCGATCTATCTCACTTTGCTTGCAAATGTATTTGTTTAGAAAGAACGAAACTTGGACCTGGCCAATCTATGGAAATGAATACTCTCTATCGTTTTTGGTCATTTTTCCTACGTGAAAACTTCAATCGTCGGATGTACAATGAATTCAGACAATATGCTGTTGACGATAGTAAAACAGGTCACAGGTAAGGGTGCATCTTTATGACTTTTTTATTGGATTTTCATGAGAATAATATGTATTTGTAGATATGGGCTTGAATGTTTATTCCGATTCTATACCTATGGTCTTGAAAAACATTTTCGTCAAGAAGTATTGGAAGATTTTGAAAATGAAACACTTCGTGATCACGATGCTGGTAAGTCATTCGATCGAAAAGATCTTTGTTTCACTTTCTTGTTTAGGACAACTATATGGTATGGAGAAATTTTGGGCATTTTTGAAATATTCACGACGAAAACCAAAGATTAATCCAAAACTTGAGGAAATTTTGAAGAAATTCAAACGTCTTGAAGATTTTCGTGTCGATGGTGCTTCATTTCCACAACAATTCTATTCGACAAAATCAGGAATAATAGTAAAAGAAACCAATTACATCTACATTTTTCTATTCAAACTCTTTTCCATCTAGACTGTTCCAGCACCAGAAGCAGTTGCAGCTGCAGCAGCCAAAGAAGCCGCAATAGGAAATAACAGTGATACATCAACAATGCCTAATTCATTAAAGACTAGCGGTGAACATTTTCCATCTCGTAATCGCGTTCCACCAAGACAACAAAATCGACGGACCACTTCTGAACGGTGTTAAATTTACATTTATTCCTTTTTTTCTTTCTTGTTTCTCACATGTATGTATGTGTGTGTACAAGGTATCAAACGGTGCGGATGTTTATGTGTAACTTGATGTTCAGGTTGGGATTTCGGTCGATCCTTAGTGTGCATGTTTTTCCTCTTTTCCAAGTTTCTTCGTTTAACTTTCATGTTTTCTCTTTTTTTGGCCACTATGCAGACAATTGATATTATAATTTGATATCGAACTGCTATGTTGCACTTTTCCTTCCTTCCTTCTCTCTTTTGTTATTGGATTAATCTATTTCTATTCCTTACGTATATCAGTGTATGTCTTTTTGTCTGTGTACATATTGCATCAGTTTGTTACCGTAGTGGATAGGTAGATCAAACCATGATGCATTCTCGGATCGACGGAGATATGACTTCTTTATGTTTCTCTACGTGTGATGTTCCTTCTTCTTCTTCTTCTTTTGAAAAAAAACACTACTTGCTAATAAAAAAGAGAGGCCTTGAAAGACAAACAGAAAAGTTGAATATTTTTCGATGAGAAACAGACAGATGATTAAGATCTTTTACGTATTTCTTGTAGAGTAAAACACCTAATGGCATCATCTCGAATTTTCAATAGTATTGGTAAGACGAAGAACAGATCTGATCAAAAACAATGTCTCAATTCGAAAGTGCTTTGTTCGTTGCACAGTGAAATTCTTTTCTTTTAATTAGGAAGACTTGGTATAGGCTTGGCAGTTGCCGGTGGCGTTGTGAATGCCATGCTCTATAATGGTAACGTATGAAAAAAACGAGCGTGTATTGTAGAAATCAATTGCTGAATCTGTTTGCAGTCGATGGTGGTCATCGAGCAGTTATTTTTGATCGTTTCCAAGGTATTAAACCCGATGTGATTGGAGAAGGAACTCATTTCATGATTCCATGGCTTCATCGACCCATTATTTTCGATATTCGAACACGTCCGCGTTCTATACCTTCTATCACAGGCACAAAAGGTACGTAAGTATCATTAATGAAGAGTATATTTTTCTATAAGTTCATAATTATAGATTTACAAACAATTAACATTACTTTACGTATTCTCTATCGACCGAAAGCTGAATTTTTGCCAAAAATTTTCACAAACTTGGGTTTAGACTATGAAGAACGCGTACTACCATCGATCACGAATGAAGTATTAAAATCCGTTGTCGTACGTATTGAAACTTCCCTTTCATACAGTTGTGCAATACATTCCTGAACATTTTAGGCTCAATTCGATGCCATTGAATTGATTACTCAACGTACACTTATCTCACAGCGGGTCAGCGAACTACTGACTGAACGTGCGCAGCAATTCGGTTTATTACTTGATGATATTTCAATTGTAAATTAGTTTGAAAGAGACGTTTTTTCGAAAATCATTCTGTTTTCCACTAGACACATTTGAGTTTTGGTCCTGAGTTCACCAGCGCTGTTGAATTAAAACAAGTAGCCCAACAGGATGCAGAAAAACAACGATTTCTTGTCGAAAAGGTAAATTCCCATTAAATATAATTGATCATATCGTTGGAATTATGCAAACGTGTACAGGCTGAACAAAGTCGTCAGGCCAATGTTATCGCTGCTGAAGGTGACGCTCGTGCTGCTGATCTGATCGGTAAAGCATTAGGAGAAGCCGGTGAAGGTTTGTGTTTGATTCTCTCGTCCATCAATTTCTCTTACGATTGATTTTCATCTAGGTTTGATTGAACTTCGACGTATCGAAGCAGCCGAAGATATTGCTAATCAATTAGCTAGATCACGAAATATTGTTTATCTACCTCGTGGTCCACAGATGTTATTGAATATCTCCACTGGTCAATAACATATTCTCTCTTTGTCTTTCTCATTTCAATGAGATTGATAGGAAAGAAACCGAGATGAAAACCATATTTTGATAACTATTTGTAGACAACAACTTTGCTTTTCCTCTTGATATACGAAAAAAAATAGGCCGTTTAATTCGATCAAGTTCTTGTTTTCTCTAGATGGTGATTAAAATAAGGAATTGTCTAAAATGACCAGTTTCGATTCACTTTTTCGTCGAGTGATTACAACTCAATCATTCATACGTGGTTGGGGAAATCCGTTACATTTACAAGAACTTTGCGCCAATCGACGCCAACGAGTCGCGATACGAAGCGAATGCATGAAACTTGTCCCAGCAGAAAGTGTACAAGAAAATACAATTCAAATCGTTAAACAAGAGACAAAAGGCAACCGACTTATTCTCGACGCAAAATTCCCTTCACCACTCGCGGTTCATTTTCCGCATCTGGTAAGAGCGAATCTTTTTCTTTTGTTATACGAACGAATGCGTTTTCTCTTTCCAATAGGTCCCACCGGAAGTGGCTACAGCACATTTTCAACTCGTCTTACCACATAACCACCGATTGGGTATTGATTCGATTCCAATCGGTATTTGCTATCCTGGAACAGGCGATCAAGGTTATACGCGACGACGCGTTCTGACAGCGAACCCATTGATAAAACAGTATGGTATTGGTTCAATTATTCTCGAAAATCCTTTTTATGGACTGAGGAAACCAAAGCATCAAGTTCGTTCATCACTTTTCTATGTCACAGATCTGTTAGTTATGGGTGGTGCACTTATGTTAGAAACAATGCTTCTATTACACTGGTGTCAAAAGATGAAATTAACACCAGCTATTTTACATGGATTCTCACTTGGTGGACATATGGCTTCTCTAGCTTTCACTACGTAAGTTCGAATCACCAGCTTTCTCTATTGAAACAATTTCTCTCTCTATGTCTCTCTTGACGAATTTTGCAGTTGGCCTGGTCCATTGTCTCTGCTATCGTGTGCTTCCTGGTCAACGAGCTCAACAGCCTTTTGTGAGGGTGTACTATCACGCACTATTCCATGGCCTCTTCTAAAAAAGCAGTTCTATGAAAACAAAGCCTATCAAACCTTCTACGAATACTTACGCGATGGAGAAAAATCATCAAGATCAAATCTAATTCCAATTGATCCTGTTAAAGATATGATGCGTTTAGTGATGGATGAATTTACATCTTTAGAAAAGTATGCACGTCCTCCAGAATCAAATATGCCCAATGCCATGTTTATCGTTGGTACACATGATGGATACGTATTACGCCATGGTATACCTGATATGAATGATCTATGGCCTGGCTGTCACGTACGGTATATTCCGTATGGACACATCAGTGCATTTTTATTCAATCAATCTGTGTTCCATCATGCGACTGCAGAAATGCTACAACGACAACAACCTGATGTAAAACTCAAGAAAAACCCGATTATTCCTCGTGTAACTATCAATCCAACGACAAATAATACATAAGGACACGTATTAATGTACATATTCGCTCCTTTTCTCTTGCATCGAGAAACAAAATCAACGATACAATGTATTGTTCTCTCCTTCTTTCTTGACTTGCTTGTGCTATTTTGTTCAATGATAAAGTGAAACCCAGTGCTTGTTTTAGTTAGAGTGAAAACCAAGATATAAAAATGGTGTATCTATCTAGATTTTGTATATCTATACAAACAAGCTCAACTCATAATGTGTTCTTTTGTATTCCAGAATAAAAAGAATAATCTGCACTTGTATATACGTGTAAATTTATATCTCAACATGGCACAAAATATTGTCGTACAAGTTGGCCAATGCGGTTCGCAAATTGGTTGTCGATTTTGGGATTTAGCTCTACGCGAACATGCTTCACTGATGTCACCAACGAATGCAAAGAAATGTATCTACGATGCGTCAATGAATGCTTTCTTTCGTAATATCGATTCCTCAAAGAATACCCCGCTGGCGTATCCGTCTCCTATCCATACGTTGAAAGCACGAGCTGTTCTCGTTGATATGGAGGAAGGTGTACTTCGCTCAATATTGGCTAGTCCGTTACGAGATCTGTTTGAAGGCGAACAATTTATCCGCGATGTGAGTGGTGCTGGAAATAATTGGGCAGTGGGAAATCGATTCTACGGTGGAAAATATCGAAACGTCTTAAGTGAAGAAATTCGTCGACAAGCAGAGCAATGTGATTCGCTACAAAGTTTCATGCTTATACATTCTATGGTGAGCTGAGAACAGGGTGAGTGTATGTAAAGCTACTAACTTAACTGTTTTCTGCATGAGAGAAAATAAAACTTTTAACCATGTCTTGTCGTTCTAGGGCGGAGGAACAGGTAGTGGCCTTGGAACATTTATTTTGGGTTTACTGGATGAAATGTATCCGAAAGTATGTCGTATTGTTACGCCAGTTTATCCATCGAAAGATGATGATGTCATCACATCGCCATACAATTCAGTTCTTGCTACACGTGAATTAACTGAACATGCTGATTGCGTGATACCTGTTGATAATGATTCCTTAATCGACATTGTTTCACGTTGTGATAGCTCGTCGAAACCGAAAGACGACGGTCGACATCCGTTTGATTCGATGAATACGATAGTTGCTAATTTGATTCTAAATTTAACCTCGTCATCACGTTTTGATGGTCCACTGAATGTTGATTTGAGTGAAATACCCATGAATCTTGTTCCATATCCTCGAATGCATTATTTAATCAGTTCACAAGTACCAGCACCATTTAAAACATCAGCCGCCAATTCTTCCATTCCTCGGAATACAAATCAAATCTTTCGTGATGCCTTGTCTCCACATTATCAAACACTTCGTGTTCGACCACAAACTGACGGTGTCTACATTGCTTGCGGAATGATTCTACGCAGTAAAACCATACAGATGTCTGATATTCGTCGTAACATTGATATGTTAAAATTGAAACATATGAAATTTGTCAAATGGAATGAAGATGGATGGAAAGTTGGTTTGTGCACTGTACCACCGAACGGCTTACCGTATTCATTATTAACATTAGCAAATAATACCTGTATAAAGGAAACATTCATTGAATTGAAAGAGCGTTTCACGACACTCTATCGTCGAAAGGCGCATGTTCATCATTATACTGATCATATTGAATTGAATGACTTCGATCAAGCACGCGAAAACTTGAATCAATTGATCGAAGAATACAAACAGATTGAAAAAACGAGCGGATTATTAGAAACAAACGATAATGAAGCTTTATCAGCGACAACGAATATTCCTCGATTAAATGTTTTATCTTGAAAAACAAACACTTCTTTTTTTGTTCATCTGTGATGAGAATCTTCCTTTGTCTTCATATCTTATCTTCTCTTATCTATGTATGTCGACGTACATAATGCGAACAAAGTGTTTCATTTCTTTCTAGATGGAAATTTGTCGAACTATCTTCGCGTTTTTTCTTGTTGTGTTTTCCATTCAAGGAATTGTATGTATTCGTATCGATGAAAGATCAAACTCAATACTAAAATCTCTTTCTTTAGCTCGGTGAACAATGTTTGAGTGATCAATGGCCACCGAAACCAGATCGTGTTGTCCCAACACATGTGGTCAATCTAGATTTACCTCCTACGGAGCGATGGAAAGAAGTCGCCACAGTTTACAAACCAGCAGTACGTTAAATCATATTATTCGTTTCTCATCTTCTACTCTTTAATTTTATTTAGATCATTGATTTGGTTGATTATATCAAGAAATTCGTTCTATCAATTTCACCTGAACTACAGTTTTTAGTCAGTCTCGTTGATACTAAATTGGTAAACTTCGATATTCATGATCATCTTCCGTTTGCTTATTGTTTGTTTTCTAGCCTGCTATGGCCGATACATTGCCAGCACCATATGGTGATGAAATGAAAGGCATTAGTCAAGCAACGGGTGTACCACTGGGTAAGAAAAGTTCGTATATAATGAAGAAAAGAGTTTCTTTTATCAAATTTTGTAGGTGAAATTGTCTTGTATAATATTTTTTATGAAATTTTCACGTTATGCACATCAATCGTGGCGCAGGATCAGAATGGAAATATACTTCACGGGCGAAATCTTGATTTTGGACTTCTATTAGGGTAAATTTCGAAAAGCTCTAATTTCATTAAAAAGAAAACATGTTCATTCTAGTTGGGATATGTTAAACAACACTTGGACATTGTCCGAAAAGTTACGTCCATTGATTACACAAGTGAATTTCATTCAAAACGGTCAAGTTCTTTTCAAAACCACCAGCTTTGCTGGGTAAATGCACTCGTTTGATCATCACTTATGAACATTTTCTCTGTCTATATCTAGTTACATCGGTGTTATCACAGGCATTCGTCCCGGTGTCTTCAGTATTTCAATGAATGAACGTTATGGCCTCAAAGGTGGCTATATCGGTCTAATTGAATGGATTTTTAATATCAATCGTAACCAATCATTTGTTACATTTGCCATGCGTGACATGTTAACCAAAGCAGAGAGTTACGACCAAGCAGTTAAATATTTGACAGAAGTAAAACTCACTGCGCCGTGTTATTATATTCTTGCTGGGCCAAAATCTGGACAAGTAAGATAGTACATTGCTTCCAAAACTAGAATCATATGACGTGTTTTTATTTTCCAGGGTGTTATCATAACGCGTTCACGAAATGGATCAGATGATGTTAAGCCATTAGGCAAAGATAATCGTTGGTTTTTAATTGAAACTAATTATGATAATTGGAAGAAACCACCTTTCTTCGATGATCGTGTCACACCATGTATCAAATGTATGGAAGCCAAAGGCAAAAATGAGGTGACATTTCAATCGTTGTTCAACGTGTTTTCATCAAGACCAATGCTCAATAAAGTAAGCGAATCTTTTCATTGAAGTTGTACTTTGAACTTCATTGTTATTTGTAGTTAACTGTATATACAGCTTTGATGGAACCGGCTACCGGTCGATTGGAATCGTATTGGCAATACTGCCGTGATGAAGAAGCTCCATGTGCACCATGGTAGATCGATTCGTCATTGTTTTGTACTTTCCGATTTTTTACATTCCTAATTCACTTCTATATTTTTTTTCACTATATTTTCTTAATCGTCTTTCTTTTCCGTATGACATTCTTCGAAATGTAATTTTTTGAAAATATTCTCTTCTCTCGTTCGTGTGCATGCAATCAAATTGTCTTATCACGTGTTCCTTCAAATGAATATTGAAACATAGATGTGATGAATAAACAAGCACGTAGAAAATATTTATCATTGACAACCCGATGTCGTCATCGATTGATACATGAAGGGAAGCATAAACGAATACTTTCGAAATAAAAATTAACTGCTCGGTTTAGATTTTATTCTTGTTTTTTTTTCTTTCTTAAACAATGAGGATCTTAATTCATAAAAACGCTTTTTTGCTGTTGTTATCTGCAGAAGAACAAGTCGGCAAGAACGGTTAAACGAAATTGATTTTTTTAAACATTTTGTCGTTTTTTCCAGTGTTCGAGTGGGCCGTGGTTGGGTAGATATTTCACGTTACCACCATCGTATTGTAATTGTCCTTGTTGTAGCAAACGATCGTAATCTTCGCGAGTGAATTTCGTGAAGCCCCATTTGTCTGAGACGAAGATCTTTTGACGGCCGGGAAATTTGAATTTAGCACGACGTAAAGCTTCAACAGTTTGAGCCTTGTGTTGATCTTTAACACGTGCTGACATGATCACTTGACCGATGTTCACACGAGCGACGGTACCCAATGGTTTACCGAAGGCACCACGCATACCTGTTTGCAAACGATCGGCACCGGCACACGATAACATTTTGTTGATACGAATGACGTGAAACGGGTGAACACGCATACGAATATGAAAAGCATCTTTGCCACAGTGTTTGACTAAGTATTTGTTAGCACAGATACGTCCAGCTTCGAGCGCTTCGCTGGATAGTTGTTCATATTCATCAGAAACAAGATGAACACATAATGGAAATTCATCGACTCGTGCTCTCTTGCGTCCTAAATCGAAGATTCGAATCTTTGGATCCGGAACACCACGGCAAAAACGAGATTTAGGCTAGAAGAGAGAAAACAATCATTTCACAAGTTTTCGAAAGCATTATCACATACATATGGCTTGTTTTTGCAGTAACGATAGCATCGGGCTGGTCGTCGACCCATATTTGCTTTTAATTAATTAATCTTTAAATAAAAATTCACAATCAATATTCAATTCACTTTATAAAAACAAAACGACTAGAGAAAACGCTTTATATACGAAATAAAAATAAATAAATAAGATGAAATTGCACCGTCATCTTGACTGTTCAAGAATCGATGACTCCATTCTCGACCACCATGATGAAAACGCAAGTTTTAGCACATTTAAACAGATGCGTTATTCTCGAAAGAGAGAGAAAACCGATTCACCATGGGAAAGGCTCGATGAGTTTTTCTGATTGGTTCACTATCGTCAGAGGATTCGTTTTGCGCATCTGATATTTGCATATGTAAAAACTTCCTGACAAACAATTATTTCATTGGCTAAACGATTGCGGCCAATTGCATTTATTTATTTATTGAGAGTGTTGATGATATGATAATCTATTGCCAGTCGTCTGCCATTGCTTCATTCATTCAGGCAGATAGCCTGTAAAGATCGGTGTTTGAGTAAGTTACTTACGATATACGATAGTAGTATGTTAAAACTGTCGATGTAATCCATCTATTTGTCGTATTTCTCTATACACTCCAGGTGTGTACATATTTGTCAAAGAAAGTGAGAGAAACGAGATGTTTTTCTTTCACGTTTAGAGCATTTAACCCCACCATTAATCATTGTATGGCCACTACAACCGACAATAAATCAATAAGCGCTGGACAAGAAGAAGAAATCAATTCACTTCGTGATTATTTCAAAGATAACATTCGTATTCTATCATCTATCGGACAATTTTCGTATATTCTTAAAATTCGTACTGATCAATATGATGTTTCCTTAACATTACAATTAGATAGTAAGTTTTCGAACAGAACCATTCGTGCAACACATTCCTTTTTCATTGAAGAATCCTACCCGACGAAAGCACCTGAAATCATGATCACAGCACCTCGTCTGACTCCGGATCAAATTCTACTTGTACAACAACTTCTTCAAACGTACAGTGAAACATTAGTAAATAAACCGATGATCTTATCAATCTATACTCGTCTCTTGAAATGGTTCGACGAAAACAAGATTCAAACGTTGACTGTCAATACGAATAACAGTAATACTAACACAAATAATGCATCGATTTCTCCGAGTCCTCGTTCGCCGACGAATAGTAAATCGATTTCATCCTTTCTCCCATTGAATAATCACACCAGGTCTGCTCAAATCGATGAACACGATGCTGAACACGCTAAAAAAAGTTCAGCTAAAACAATCGATGATGTTCTTTCACATGTGGAATCGGACACGCGTCTCGATAAACGTTTCGTTCGTATTGGTTATCTCGATCAACATCAAAATTTGCAGGAGAAATCGTTGGATAGTTTCGATTCGAAGACTGATCTGCCCGCGTTCACTGATCGACAAACCAATTCGAAATCTCGTATACAGTACTTGAAATATGCAAATGAACTCATTTGGGACAAAGATTCACGAGTTGATTTAATCTTTGGTTCAACAAGTAATCAACAGACAATTTCCGATGTGATCAAACGACATAAAAATCTATCAGAAACAAAGTAATTCACGATTATCTTCTCTATCAAATCGCATGCCTTTCGTTATTCATTCGGATAGGACTTCACAAAATGAACAACTCATCGAGATCGATCCAACTCTATCAACCAAACGTTACCTAACCTTAACTGATAGTTTATACAAACCAAATTATCTACTATCAATCCCAATAACCGATCCATCTCTTATTTCACACTATATCACATACCGTGAACATCTTCTTGCATCCAATCCAAACTTATTTTCGTCGTCATCGTCACACGTATTCACAATTGACCCGCATTATCTTCATTTAACTTTACTTACCTTACGTCTCGAATCCCCGTTACAAATCGAACAGTGCATATTAGCATTGAAGCGTATCCAAGAAGAAGTTCATTATCATTGTTCCTATCCCGAACGTATTTGTTTAGAGTTCAATGGAATTGACACCTTTCATAATAAGACATTGTTCGTCAAGTGTCAACGAAATGCGCGCTTGGAAAACCTTCGAACATTGATTATCGAACGTCTGTGTGAGCAAAAACAGAAACAGAAAATGAATGAAATCTTCTTCGCAGGAAATTATCAAGAATTTGTTCCACATATAATTCTATTTAAAAGTAAAAGAAAATTCTTATCAACATATGCAAACGAACTCAACAATACGATTTATTTTGGTAAACAACTTATCGATGCTCTACATCTTTCATCCCTGAGTACGAACGAAAATGAACAGCAGAAACATCACTGTATATTTAAACTCGATTTAAGTTAGCAAACCAAACGAAAAGTTAATGATCTTTTCTTCTTCTTCTTCTTCTTCTTTTTTCATGCACTGTGTGAAGCCCTTTACACTTCTTTCTTCCATGCTGCTACAAATGCTTCTTCTCCTTTCTCTTCTATTCTTACGAACTGCTACCAAGCTAGATAGTATTCTCGCCGATTAATAATGCGCACAGTTAATCCTCATTTCATCTTTTTCTTTTCTTTCTCTTTTAAAGATTCGGATTTTGAACAGTATGTCTACAATGTGTTCATATAAATATCTCCTTTCTCTTTGTCGCTCTTCTTTTTTTATGTCACTTGAATATGTAATATTACGAATGATGATCATACCTTTGTTCTTCGATGAAACACAAAATAACATATCGATGACAGATGAATGTGTTTTTTATATATGTTGAATGTCAGTAATTTTGTCACATTTATTTATAAAAAGCAAAGAGAAATATGAATGAACAAAGAACTACGGCAGCTAAAACGACATCTTCTTCTCGGTGAAAATCAAGAAGCCATAAAGAAGATATTTGAAATGAAGTCATGTTGATAAGTGTTTTGATTAGATTAGAACCGATAATTTCATTATTCATATTATTGTTTTTTTATTTCTTGCTATCATACAGATGAATTATTCTTTAGATAAACATCATTCGCCAACGGAATGTTGCTTTTTTTCATATAGAATTTTTCAGAATATAAATACATCAGAGATATTTTCTAATCACATTCAAATGAGAAAGAACGTTTTTTGACGATACCATGTCGACGAGGTTGCACGACGAGTTTCCCTATTCGTACTAATGAGACAAGAGGAACGTATACGGAGAATGTCAAAAAACTGCTTTGATAAATATCGCTGCCTTTAGCTAGAAATAGACCAGATGAAAGAAACGTTTGTTGATATACGAAAAACCAATCGGATGTCAATACTTTTACAGATCATGTTTAGACGATCACTTTCCGAACTATTTCTTCACTTCGATTCAAAAATATAAAGTTTCACCATACACCTAAACGACAATAATTGCATTTCTCCTCGAGACAAGATAAATTGCCGCTATTATGTTTCTTACCAACGGACTTCTCTCCGTATGTTTTCTCCGCCACATTGCCAAAGCAAGCACGGAAGCAATCTCTGGAGAACTTTACTTAGATCTTATTTTCAATAGCAATTATTATGCTAATCATGCTTCTAAACGAACAATCGAGAACAAGTTTTCACTTCTTTCCACAAGAAACATCTATTGTCACAGACACACACACACCACGTCTAGAAATAATTAACGATGACTTGTCCAGTTGATCGTTCTTTTCTTGTTCGCGAAAGCGCTTCCAAGCTCTTGTTTCTTTCTCTTATTTCAGAAAAAAAAGAACATATTAATCAAGTATTACCATTGTATTAGTAAGCTCAGTATCATTTTCATCTAATAGGAAAGAAATCCGATTCTTCAGAAACTCGAATACGACTATCACTTCCTTTCGCTCTATTACGACGACCAACTCAATTAACTCATCTTTAACGAGATTGGCTTCAATTCAAATAGGATCAATCGTTAATTAATGAGATTATTCGAATCATAAGCAAGACTCTCATTCGTTGTATTTTCTTTCTCATTTGTAACTATCAAAAAGCAACAATAAATCACTGTTAAAAAACCCAACCAATTCAAAGTTATTTACAGAAAAAATAACGATTAGGACGGAAGAATATCAAGTGTATGATAATACGGAGGTGGCGGAGAAATCGACGAGTAATGACGTTCTTCAGGATAGGAAAAGCAGATTGTGTTACTCGGATCCGTGGAATATGTTGTTGCTGATGTATCAATAGATTCCACATAATAACCGGTGTGTCCAGATGAGATACTTTCATACGATCGACTAGATGGCAACGATGCAGTGATGTCGGCTGGTAGTGATTTTGATTGTTGTTGATGAGTATCAGGGCGAGATTTTCGTCGAC
Source organism: Adineta ricciae (assembly GCA_905250025.1). NCBI lineage: Eukaryota > Metazoa > Rotifera > Eurotatoria > Adinetida > Adinetidae > Adineta > Adineta ricciae. Next base: position 29,351 of record CAJNOJ010000138.1, on the reverse strand, counting down.
GATGATACTGTATGAAAATAACCAAAAGAATTATGAAAAGACAAACACAGCTGAACATAATCAAGCGCGAATTAATCATCTGTTGTTTTTGTTGACGTTGATGTTGTTGGATAGACGAACAACTTAAGCGAAAGAGTAGTTTTGGATCGAAAATATCGGATGAAAGCATCGGCGGTGGTAGAAGAGTGAAGCGTGGTGGTGGCGGAAGACGAACCATCATTCGGAGCTGTTTGAATTCTAAATGGAGTAGACGATATATATATATATACTTCGATGTACGCCTGTTCTTCTATGGAAAATATTCAACTGATACACTATCAGGAGGAAAGGAGGAAATAATCTATTTATTAGATGCTGTTCATTGATTACAGTCCGTTAAATTATTAGCCGTGCCTGTTTATCAATGATATGTGTCGTCAGTATTGTGTATACAAACACATGTCATTCTCGTCCGGAACCGATTATACGCTCTACAACAGCTTAAAGTGATAACGAAGAATTTATAATGAACATATTGAACCTGACATAATAGGAAGATGAGTGATAGACGATTAGATGATAGTGAATGTGACATGTGTGTAGAAAACTTAGAATATTTCTGTCAAAATTGGTTACCTGCTTATGGATGAATATTCTTTGCTTTTTATCTTTAAACAGTCTTTTTATATGTTAATTTCATTCTACATTGTCGGAAACAAACAAAGATAATTTTCCAAATTGTTCGTTTTCACACACACAGACATTGTAGTCCAACTGGCAAATTAATTGATTTTTATCTTTTCTTGTGTAGGACTAGACATATGACGATATGATCTCTTCAATAAGCTATTCGCGTTGATTGGTTTACACACACACACACGCACACACAGATATTGACAAAATGTGTGATGTTTTAATTGATCATTTGTCAATGACGGAAAGTCGATCGACTCACTGAAGATGTTTTTATCTTGACGATTTTTATTTTTTCTTATCAATTGATGTTTTGTTTCGACAAAACCAGTGTCGATAGTGCTGAAGAGCAAACTACCGTGAATTGTTCTGATTCGTCCAATACCACCAACCAATAAATCACGGGAAGCATGAGTAACAGCTGATGTCTTTTCTGCATATGCGTACCTTATTTCGATGCTCATTTTCTTGTGTTGTTTATCTGCAATGGCATAGCGATCGAATTTTCTGTTGTAATGCTTGTTCTGCGAAAACTATTGCATTGTTTTCCGAAAGACTATCTGATAATTTTCTTTCGAACTTTGCGACCTCTGTTTTCTAAATATTTGTTTATTTCGCATTGCACCTGAACGCTCAGTTGTATATATAGAAAAGCAAATATTTTGGTGAAATTCTTTTCTAGATATTCTATAAGATCGAAACCTGTTTTCTTCGCACATCTCTTTTGTCTTTCACTGTTGAACTGAAGCAAACCACCCATCCAACAAACTGAACATCTCGATCGACCAGAACTTACCATCAAATAGTAAGCGAAAGTATACATCTGAATGTCAATCTCGTATTTTGCCATGTTTAGTTTCCAATAGTCATTCTCGAAAAGCAATGAGCAATCCAAATAGTATTGAAGATAGTATTCCAAACAAATCTCAACGAGAATTGGGTATCATTGAGAAATTGTGTTCAACTTATGGCTTTGTCTATTGTTGTCATCGTGATGGTCGTTACTTTTTCCACTTCAGTGAATATAAAAACGATATTCAACAAGCAAAGATCGGAGGTAATGAGATACTTGTACACGAAAGCAACATTTTGGTGGAAAATCATGCGTAGATGTGGTCGAATTCGAAACAACGATTGATAAACGAAAGCAAAAGCCTGTTGCTGTGAATATAACACCGGCTAGTCCTGAGATTGTTGGTGAAAATCGTGTTGAAGGAGCGATCGCTGTTGTCGCTCGTCAACCACTGAATAATGGCGTAAGTTGCTGGAAATATGTCATTTTTCGTAGTTGACATTCATCTTCTAGTTTGATCATTTGAATTATATGCCTGATGGGAAAGTAACATATGTGAAGAAAGGCGAAACTTACTTTTTACCATATGGCATATCCGATCTTCAAGATTCATCGAAAGCAGTTCAAGTTGGAGATCAAGTAAGGATGAATAAACAGATCTCTTCGTTTACGAAAGCCAATTTCTCATTATGATTTTGTTTAAGGTGACATTCAATGTGAGCCAAGATCGTCGTACGAATCAATTTTTTGCGAGGAACATCGTTGTTACTCAGAGAGGTCCGCCAGTAGTATCAACAGCAAAACGTTTCCGTGGTGTGATATCAACTATGAAAGATAGTTTTGGTTTCATCGAACGAGAAGATGCACTGAAAGAAATCTTTTTCCATATAACGGAGTTCGGAAATAACATTGCTCCAAATACAATTCAACCAGGTGTGGAAGTGGAATTCGACATTCAAAACAGACTCGTAAGGAAAGATGCCAGGAGAAAACGGGAAAATAGTTTAGAAACATTATGTTTAGAATAAAGATTTAGCGAGTAATATTACTATTCTACCGAAAGGCACAGTGCAGTTTGATGAGATTGATACGGCGCTGCACATTGGTCGAATAACACAACCATTACAAATGAAAACGAAGAAATCTAGTGATATACTATCTGGTCGATTACTTTACGATGCACCAGATAAGTAGGTCTACCTCTAATCTAGACTTCGTTGTGTATTTTACATGACTCTATGTAGGAAAATGAGTGAATTGCCATTTGGTGAACGCGATCGCTGTGGTTTATATACTTTACTCGAAAACGATATTGTTCAATTTGTCATTGCAAGAGATAAACGCGACGGTATGACACGTGCAACACAAATATCGCTACTCGATCAAAGTTTTCTCAAAACAAAGGAACATCGAGAAGTGGTAAGTCATGGATCTTCAGCATACGACTAACTACACTTATTCGATCTCCATTTTAGGGTACTGTTTTGCAATTAGTCGATAATAAATCAGGTTACATCAAATGCATCACATCGGATCAAGTCGTTCCGTTCCGATTCAGTGAAGTTATGAAAGATGATTTTCAAATTATTGAGGGTGGTCCATTGGAGTTCTCTCTAGCGCTCAATCCACACAATGGCGTTCGTTGATCATAATCAGATGATTTGCACAACTCTTTCTATTTGTTTGCTAGGATATTCCGCACGCCATACGTATTAAATTGTTAACTAAAGATAATTTTCGATCGATGATCAACGATCATGAATTTCGCGTCATAGGAGTTGTTGAGCGAGACGCCCAAGAAAATCATACAAGCTCGGACAACAAATCGCAACAAGCCAATGGGAATGATTCAATAACTATTCCATCAAGTCGGCAACATGAGCCAGGTGTAATTCGTTATTTATGGGATGACAAAGAAGCTACTATTCAATTTTCAACAACGAATATCAGTGGTACGACAGCTCTATTTTGTGGCGATAAAGTAAGTAGAATCTCGGGTTTGATTTGTGTGAAGACTTGAACATTTCCAGGTTGAATTTACTTTGACACTTGGAAATAAATTCGCTACGGATGTGACATTGCTTGAACGAAATCGTCTTCGTGGCTGGATCGCAATTATTCGTGACGGTAAAGGCTTTATTGAAGAGGCCAATGTGTCCGGCAATATCGAACCAATTTTATTCACAATTAATTCATTTACCGGTGATAATATTCAAATCGAATTAGGAGATGAATTAGAATTCAGTGTACGAAAAGTTTCGAATCGTCCCGTCGCTGAAAATATTCTTAAAGTATCTTCAACACTAAGCACTCTCTACGTAAGCCGCCTTTCTTTCATATCAAATCATCGGTATGCGGCATTTGTTTTTGTCATTAGTCTGTTCTACCAAGTACTCATCGTGGTCGTGTAGTGTCACCTGTGCGCTTGATCACAATTGACGAATGTGAAATCCTTGGACGAATTCAGAAAATAACAGATGATGGCACACCAGGTGAATGCTATACATATAGTATAACAGGTGTGAAAAACAAACGCGTGATTCTACTACCAAATGATGCAGTGACATTTTCCGTTGCTGTTGGACGCGATTATTCCAAACGTGCAGTGAACATTGTTTTGGAAAATGAAACACGAAAAGGAAAGATCGATACAGTCAAAGGACAAGTAAGACGAAGGTGAAGTTGATGTTGGTGAAATTTGGGATTGTTCTAGTTTGGTTTTATCGATTTTCCATGCGAAGAAAACAAGAAGATATTTTTTCATAACTCAGAAGTCGACGGTGGCTTTGAACTGCGAACCGGTGATGAAGTCGAATTTTATGCCCAATACAATGTGAAAACGTACAAACCATGTGCAAGTAGATTACGTCGAGTTAAGTAAGTGAACTTATAGCGAGAAATTCAGTTGGAGAATTCGATATCGTTTGTCTCTAGTAACCTTCAACGGCCTGATCGATTGATTACAAAACTTAAAACGATCAATTTCGACGAAAATACTCGTCAGAAATTAATTATTGTTCGACAACCACGAAATGCAGATGAAAAATCAAAAGGTTTTACCAATGCGCGTGTTGAGCGTACACCCGGAGTCTTAATAAAATCATAAAAGATTTGCAAAACATTCGTATACATATTTACATATTCATATACATACTAAATGAATCTCATGTTTTCCTGTTCGATGACATACAAGCAATAGATAATACCAATCAACAAAAATGTTGTTTTTAGTCTTGATGTAAAATGAACATTTGGCTTTTTGTCGTTGGTTTTCTTGTTTTCTTCACCTTATTGATCTTCGATGAAACTTCATGTCATCATGCCGTTTTAATTTTCAACAGTAATCGATGTTCATCTGTTTCGATTATTTTTCTTCTCTTGTATTCATTAATGTGTATATTTGAAAAAAAAGAAAACATCCGAGAGATTTCTTTTGGCAATTATTTACAAAACAAAGATCAATTGTAGAGATAAATATACACAAAGAAGTCCTATGTGGACGTCCTCAATTATTCGACCAATTGTCGCGCAAAGCTCGTTTTGTTTATCTCGGATGGCGTCGACAACAGCGATCGCACCAAAACTTCATATTTTACATTATGATTATGTCGAAAATGTTGTAGAAAAACGCAAACCGTATCGAGAAGCTCATTTGGCGTTTATTAATAAACAAGTTGAGAGTGGAAATGTTATTTTAGGTGGTGCTGCTGGTAATCCACCATCGGAAGCTTTTCTTATCTTTCGTAATCTGTCGTCAAAGCAAATTGAGGAAGTTGCGCAACGAGATCCGTATGTTGTCCATGGCATCGCTAGAAAATATTCTGTGAAACCATACATGGCTGTTGTTGGTGATGATTTATTGAAGAACGATCTGATTAAAATTTAGTGCATGTAGTAAATCATCTTTGAAGAACAAAAACAAGAAAGTCATTCAAACGTTTTTATACGTATAAAGATTCGATATAGAACAGTGTGAAAGACACAAAAAAAAATAAAATTAGTAATTATGAGAATAAAAATCACTCGACACGAGTGTGTGTTTGATTTGCCTATGTACAATTTCTAAGATTTGATCGAAGCATTGGAAGAGAGAACGGGTCAATCGGCCACTCCAAACTTGAGGGTTATCGGCAAGATGCATTGTTCAGTTTGAATAACATTGTGAAATAACACACAGATGCCATAAAAGTGCAAGTAAACGGCAACTATTACTGCAACATGCAAGATATGATGACTTTGTCCAACGATATCAAAACGACCTTTAAAATTCGAACGAAAAACATGAAACTTCGTGTTCTTCTAAATTTACCAGGAAAGAATCGTTCTGGCACTCGGACTGCATAAGTTACACCGCCAGCGATATATGTCACAGCCATGATACAAAGATAGAGAAAACCCATTTGAAACATACGAGGAAAACCGTGAAGAATGCATGCATGAACGGCCGGTACGACACCTAAAGGTTCAATTGAGAAGACTTTCAAAATTACTTTCGATTTCTACCGTAAAGACCCAACGCAATAAATAGAATAGCTTTGAATGGACGGCAGTGTGGTTGTGAACATGTAGCACTGCTCGTGCCAATGACGGAAGCCAGTGATAAAACAAGTAGAATACTAATATAGAGTGTTTTTAATTTAAAATAACAATAAAAAAAATAATGAATAACTGGAATCATTGAGCCAAAAATTAAAATATTAATGCCTAGAAGAAATCATATCGAATAGGATATAAACATAAATCAATCCATTAGTGAGAAGGGTATGACAAGGTCGATAGGAATGGCAATTCTTAGTCTCGCAGAACAAGATTCAATGATAACGAAGTTAATGAAAAACATTTGTATGCTCGACTGCATATATAAGTTAATACAGACAATAAACGAGATTGACAACGAGAGATTTTCTCATTTCTGTTCTGCAAGTCTTTTCTCGTTCGATATATCGATAAAATAACGAAATGTCACTGGAAGACATGTGATCTTTTGAACAGTAGAGAGTCGTTAATGAAGGCTAAGAAAGAAAAAGTTCGTTGATTTCTTACCCATGTAATCAAGTTTGGAAACGATAACCATAACACGTGGAGAATAATTGATAAATACATGTAATAATGTTGAAAATGTTAAACATAAGATCGCAGATATGAAAAAAATACTAAACGATATGTAATCACTCAAATCCATCTGTCTATGATTATCAATGAGAAATAGAACGAAAGTAACAGCGACACATAGCGCTCCAATCAAATGCGTCCAGATATTCACTGTTTCGCTATGTATTGAGGCGATGGATATGAGACATTCTCGAACGGAATTTGCAGGTGGTCGATGTTTTTGTAGTAGGAAATGATTATCCCCAAGCCATTCTATGAAAGATAAGAAGAAAGAAAATTTCGTTTATATTTTGTAAACAGATAATTGACCTGGAAAAACTTTTCTAATTGAGAACGAATAAATAACAGAAAGATCATGACCTTTCCCGAAGATTTTCTCTGCTGACTTATTTCAATTCGTGGATAACCTCTCTCGAAAACTCATGTTTAAAATACAAACCTGGCAAGCCCCAATGTGCGATATATCGCCGCCGGAGAACATTGTCAACGGAAGTTTCATTGTCTGGAATAGTTCGCAACGGTCGTTGTTCAGGCCGATCTGTCGATTCAATGTCATAGTGATTAAAACGTTTTTCGTACGAAGGTGTTCTCAGGAACGAGAAATCTTGATTGGGTGGTGTCATTGCTGTTCCATGATGGTGAACATCTTCATCATCATCGTCGTCGCTTTTTTTTCGTTCTCGTTCAATTTCATCGGCAGCTGCCTTGATTTTTTCACTCAGCATCGGCATTGCTCTTGACAACAAGGAACTCGATCAACTGTTAATATGTTCCAGTGATAATCCAAAATAGAATTGCCGATTGTGTCAGCAGAAGAAGAGTAAATAACAAAAGAAGAGAATAGAACTTGTGTGTGCTCAGCTGAGTTAGTTATATGCATTGGTACGAGAAGAAAGCCAATCAAAAATTTTGATCAATTGAGGATAGAGTTCGATGTGCTAGACAACAACAAGGCATACTTGACGACAATAAAAATAGATTTTTAATTCAAACTCGAACTATTTTCTTACATGAAGAGACGTTTTGCAGATTGAATTACAATTGAATTCATATGAGCTCAAATTCAGTTAACTGGATATCTGATACACATTTTTCATGTTGATTCATTTTGTTGGTATGCTTTTGTTTTCAACAGTTATTCTTGTAGATATACGATGAATTAACAGATCATATATACATTAGTTATCACTATTTGCAATGTTTCAATCGTAAAAAAGCGACCGAACAAACAAAAGATGTTTTCCATCAGTAATGTCAAGAATTTGCCGAAAGTTTGTTTCCATTAGACGCTTTCCAACGACTATAGTTGACATTTAAAAAAACTAAATAAAAGAAGCATATATGTATATCTACACGCTGGAAATTCTGGTAATTTATTAATGGATACATACATATCTAGGAAAAAAAGACAAATACTTAGAGCGTTATTTTTACCACGCAGAGATTTTTCTCCGAACATGGATGACGTCGAGCAGAAAAATGTGCCGTTCTATACGTCTGCAGAACTGACGTCATTTTTTGTCCGATACAAGTTTTGTTGTTATAAAAGTAATCTAACCCATTGCCTATCTCTCTTTCTAGATATTTTATGTAGTTTATTATGATTATTGCTTTGATCTTTCGGTTGTTCCCAACTTGTACTTCTCCCATCTGTGCCTGTTTATGAATCTCGATAGTACTCTCGTCAAGTATTCACTGTTATCATTTCCAAACGAGCATTGATGCCTCTCAACAAGTATGTTATACCCGTTGTTTTTCTTTTCTTGTTATTTTTAGCTAAGTTATAGTACTTCAAGCGTATGTTTGATTATAAAAGATGTCTCTTTTCAGTTGTCTGAAGTTTGGTCATGAACAACAGGGACACGCCAGTGAGCCGATCTGTTGTTCACACGCTTCGTCATAATGGTTTCGTCGAGAGAAGATCGATTTCATTTGATTAGTGTTCGCCATTGATCTCGAAGGCGGTTGATACTTGCGTGAAGATTTGTTTTTTTGATTAGTTATGCCAACTGCGCGACGGAACATCTTGAGTAAATCAAGGGCATATGTTGTCTCTAGAATATTGATTAAAACAAGAGCGAGAACAATGATATAGATAAATAATCGCATGATTGAATAATTTATCAAGGAAAAAAAAACAGAAAAGTGAAACTAAGCGCCTACTTCTATTTAGAACTGATTCGTGGTTTGCACGCATTAATCAAGCGTTAGGACGGGACAGAATACCGACAGCTGATGGTAAAGAAGATATTCGATATGCTGTACGAAAGATCAATCAATACTTCAGCGCGGGTATGTCTTACCGTTTGGTGATGGTGAAGAAAGTTGAATGAAATCTAATTTTAGAAAAACCAAATCATGAATCGATTAGCAAACATGCAAATCTCATCGTTGAACTTTTACTTTCCACGCATCGTTGTTCAGATGATTTCGAATTATTAAGTCAAATATTAGTGCTTATACGAGACGTACTCGATTGTGACAAGAGTAAGAACGAAAGAAACAACTCTGACAGAGATAAATGATCTTGAAGATATCATTACATTACTAATTCTATGAGCAACCCGTGGCTCGTGAAGAACTAACGAGAATCTAGCATGCATACTTGATTTAATCAGGAGTAGATAAACAAAAAACAGGAGTAATTCGAGAGGGTTGGACCAGTTGCTAGAAAGTTTTCTTATGGCCTTCGTTTTAATGAGAATTCTCTTTTTTTTCGAAGAAACGCGACGGCCATTGGTTAAAGCACTGATAAAAAACGATGTATGCAGCTTTCTATTGCATCATCTTCGTGCTGTTGCTGATGATCGTGGTCTAGGACAAGATCTTTCACTTCAAATTCATCAGATCTTAGCAGTTATTGGTCATCACGGTAGATTAACGTTCAATTTACATATTGTTCCTTCTCTATTCAACTTTATTCTCCATAGATAAACGTCTTCCATTAAAAGCTCGCCTATTTAAAACCTTAGGATGTACGATTGGCTTGTTACGGATATATAGTTATAATGCCAAGATTGGTCCAGTGATTCTGACTCTGTTGAAAATCTATGCTAAGAACGGTAAAATACTAATTGTTTCAAAGAAATCAAATTTTTTGGACAAGGATTCGTTTTCTAGCAATAACTGCGTCAGCGATATGTCGAGCTCAAGGTTTACAACCATTACTGCGTCTAGCACTGACACTCGACCGACGCCATGCTAAACTACAAAAAGCCGCTATCACTGTAGTTCGATATCTTACACAAACGAGTAGGAAAAGATTAGAAAATCGAAGAGTCAACTTGCTTGGACTTTTTTTTAGAAAAATTAGCTGCTCGAGCAGCGACTACAACTATTGTTCGTGATATACTAGCTATCGTTTTTCTAATGGATAAATCCCAAGGACCGAGCCGTGGGCGTTCAATTAAAATCAAAGAAAATCTCCTTAAAGTGCTCTTAAATCTAGTTAAATCAAGTAGATACAAACAATTTTGCACTGATTTGTATTTTCTCATTCACTTACGTCTATACAGAGGCTGGCCGTCTTCAATTTTTGGAAGCCAATGGTTTTTATCTTTTGCATGAATCAGCGATGAACGTTCTACAAAATGATAGTTTTACTACTTTTCTTGATCTTTCCTGTCATATTATGTTACATTGCTGTCCTAAACAACAGTTACCACTGGAAAATGTTTTCAGTCCAGTGCGATATGTTTTACCGCAAGGTTACGATTACATTGTTTCCAACGAATTGTTCATGGCTGGTATGAAGAAAGCTTTGTCATTCGCGTTATATATCTTCCTTTTTTTTCGAATGATCAGATTCCGACCCTAATATGTATAAGGATACGAATGAGACGCCTGAACAAAGTAAATCAGTTCTTCCAACAAGTGAACAACGTGTTCGACCGAAATCATCAACAGCTTCTAATGTAGTTACTCGAGTACCATCAGCATCGAAATCATCAGCAGTTGCGGCATGTCGACCAAAGTCAACGAAAGGGGCACGAGCAGAAAAGAAATCACACGAACCTCAAGCATTACGAAAGAAGAAGTCAAGTTTAAATGGGCTTAAAGATCGTCAAGTGTCAACGATCGATGATGAGGCCGACGAAGAAAGCAATTCTCTAGTCGAAGACGAAGAACTCGATGATGAAGGTAAGACTTGTTAAAAAGAACTCTGTTACTCTACCCAAATAATATTTCATCTGTTAGATAGTGGCAAGTCCGATGAAGAAGAGGAAGATGAAGAAGATGATGAAGAAGATGATCCATCCAATCGAGAAAACTTTACTAACTCTTCTGTACCATTACCGAACGGTGAACCAGTCGCGGTAAGGACTTTACCCGCCATTTACATACTGACAGTCCGACCTATCCTTTTAGCGTGATCCAATGGAACTAGCTGCATCTTATGATCAGTTTTTTGATGAAACAGTCGATCCGATTCATGTGGTATGCATAGAATATGACATTTTGAATAACATATTATTGATTTGATTTCTAACAGCTACGTTTGAAAATGACACAGACTATCGTGGATTCACGGACGGGGAGTTTATTGACACGATTATTTAGCAATACACTACCATCAACATTAATGCGCATCTCAGATCGATCTAGCTTCTGTTATTGGCGTATGCCTTCGGATTTACATTTTCAAGCTTATGCAATTCATGCGACGTCTACAAAAAGTGCCTATCGGTACAAACATATAACTATATCCACAGATGATGAATTTTTCTTTTGTTTAAAAGATTTACAAAACTTGCATATCCAGACGCTCTTAATGGATTATCCTATCCAAGATGTGAACCCATGCAAAAATCAGATGAACGAAGTATTCGGTGAGGTTAATGATGATGCTTTACACAGAGATTACATCATTTCTCTTTTTGTATGTTTGTAGCTCGATATTACTTGGCGATATTCATCGAATTCTTTCTCCGCCATCGATTTTCTATCGAACTGTGTATGATTTTGATGCAGTTGTTAACCGGTCGTCAGTAACAGCTTTGAGCAACGATGATGAACAAAAGTAAGGCAACTGAAAAGCTCTCTATGCCATGAAATTTGCATTTTGCTCGTCATAAGATGTCAAATGCGATCAACCGTTGATCATCTTCTGTTCGATTCTCAATTTGAAAGTGGCAATTTACGAAAAGCCATTCAAGTAAAGTCCAAAACCGCATCGTTCGTATACTTATCCTATGTTCATAGATCACAGAAGAAGAGTATGATTTGATACTCCGTCCAGATGTCAATACATCTCGTCATCATCAATGGTTTTATTTCGAAGTGTCTAACATGCGAAACAACATGACATATCGTTTCAATATCATTAATTTTGAAAAAATCAATAGCCAATTCAATGCCGGAATGCAACCAGTGATATTCAGTGTACACAATGCCCGAAATGGTAAACCATATTGGCGTCGAATCGGTGAAAAAGTTTCCTACTATAAAAATATCTACGGAAGAAAAAAGAAAATCTATTACACATTAACATTTAACATAAGATTTCCACACGACAATGATATCTGTTATATTGCTTATCACTATCCATATACGTATACAAAACTATTGGTAAAAATAAGGTGAATTCATAGTGTAATGTTTCTACATACTATGTTTAGACGGATATAACAAATTGGTCGAATACGTATGATCGGTCGAATATTTATTTCCGCCAGCAGGTACTTTGTAAAACATTATCTGGTAACGATTGTCCTCTGTTGACAATAACGAGTCTATATAATGAAGATGACATGTATCAAGATGAAAAACAAACCATTCCAATCCGTAAGTAATCTTCAAGCAAAAAAAAACAGCAATGTGTTCATATGTCACTTGCAGAAGAACGATCGTATATTGTCTTATCAGCACGTGTTCATCCGGGTGAATCGAACGCATCGTGGATTATGAAAGGCATTATTGATTACCTACTCAGTGATGAGCCAGCAGCACGAATTCTACGAGATCGATATGTGTTTAAGGTATATTTCATTTGATTTCGATACTCATTATCAATTCAAACGGATTTTAGATAGTTCCAATGCTGAATCCTGACGGTGTTATCAATGGATGGTAAATACCAAAATCTAACTTTTCAATTTGGCATATCTATTGATTTTCTTCTTAGTTCGCGTTGTTCATTAGCGACGAAAGATCTCAATCGCCAATGGTCGTCGCCAAACTCAACATTATTTCCAACGATATACCATACGAAAGGTTTAATAGCATATCTATCAACGTGTTCTTCACGGCCAGTTACAGTGAGTTATCAAACAATTGACTATTTGTTTTACCGAACTTTTCGTTTAGTTATTTTGTGACTTTCATGGACATTCTCGGCAGAAGAATTTCTTTTTCTATGGCAACGATCCTCGTCTTCATTATCTTGGTCCTGCTGTCGGTCGTTCAGCAGTAACAAAGCTATTTCCAAAACTATTCACTGGTGTGCCTGGTTTCGCATTACAAAATTGTTTATTCACCATGCGAAAACAGAAAGAAGGTTGTGCGCGTATTGTGGTTTGGGATGAATTTAAAATCGATTTAGCTTATACAATGGAAGCAACATATTGTGGTTTTGATACTGGAATTTACAAGGTTCGTTTTCTTATGTGGAATTCATGATTTCAATCAATAGTGTCATTGTAGGGTCTACAAATCCAAATATCATCGTTACAATCAATCGGACATGATTTTTGTCAAGTTTTGTTGAAACTAGTTGATCAAGAGTTCAAGACAGCTGAAGTTATTGCTCCATTTGAAGAGCTGTTTATTGGCAATGATGAATATCCACAAGAGAAACGGTATGAAATTTCATGATATACCTGTGATATAGATTATGCACTGCTATTTTTAGGACAACTAACAATGATGAGAAACGTCGTAGTTCCTCGGCATCCTCTTCTTCCTCATCGTCATCCAGTAGTTCGTTGTCATCGACAGACGGTGACCTTCAATAAGAAAACGAAGTGCCTAGCGTACAACAACTCGAGTTTTTTGTTCTCTCGCTCAAAACTGTTCAGTCATTCATGCTTGCTTTTCCATTTCATTTGCATGTACAAAAGAAAACAATAAAATCCTTTAGAGAGGATTCGTTTGGCAAGTATTTGACACTCTGGAAATAAAGTAGTACATTGATGCTGTTTTATTGTGATCATTGTTAAATTACATAAAAGGAGAAACGTGTATGAGAGAAGATGATGATCATTCTTAGTACTGATTACATATACACGCAAACATACAGACAAACACTTCCGAACCGGATGAGACAGAAAAAGAGAGAAGGATTCTCTTTCCAAGAAAAGAAAAGCAGTCAAATTATCACAGTTAACATTAAGAAGAGAGAAAGAGAGAAAACGTATTTGCCTAAGAAGGAATATTATTCACGAGAAATTACACTGTACAATATTTTTTTAAGCCACATAAACATATTCTGATATATTTGTCTCCGATCTCGCCATATATCGATGATCAATTAACCATTCGATCATTTCTTTGATTAATTTCTTTGATGGTACGAACATATTTTTCAATATTTCGATTAACTCCGTTTGTAACTGAGCATTGTTCATACGTTGACGAGTTTTCATTATTTGTACAATTGCTTCTTTCGTTCGCTCACCACGTAAAAACATAATTTCTTCATTTTCTTCTTCGCGTCCTTTTTCCGTATTTAATTGTAGCCGTTGAATCATATTGATATGCCCGCGTGTCTGTACTTTACCCGCACGAATGATCGTAAAGTCGTAGTTGATCCAGAATAAACTCGATTCACCCAAATCTTGATGAGATTGCCCATGTGGCTCGTAGCATATCAATTGCTGCTTTAGTTTAGCAAATGACACCAATGACCAGAGAGTTTTCTTCAGTTCAGTTTCAGGAATGTTTGTCGCTAATTTCAGTTCGCTAAATGTTAATTTATTAGTTGGCCGGTGGTTCCACGCGAATAGCACAGATGCTTGCAAGGTTGACACATCCAAATCGTATTTTCCAGTTTTCGATGCGAACGTTAACTGAAGAGAGAAGAATTAGCGATTTAACGAAAGGAGAAGCTGATTTCTATTGTAAAGTTTACCTGACCGTTTGATACTGTGTGATACCAAGTTAGTTTCCTTCCGGAATGTTTTTTCTTATAGAATTCTTCAATTTCTGGTAGGACATCTTCGATCTGTGCTGGTAGCGACACGTCGATTTTATCGCCGGGATGTGGCCATGCTGCAGCACTGAGAATTTTAAATGAGAAGGAATCTAAACCGCAAAACAGAAGATAAGAAATGTTGCTCTATCAATATCATTCTTCAACGTACCCATCATCGTATTATTATTCCGCGATGATGGACACACACTTCGAAATTCTTCGTTCATATCACGATTTAGTTTTAGATCTTTGAACATCTGTTGTAGTTTAAGAATAAATTCCGCTGGCATTCCCACATCCTGAACAAGAGTACAATGAATGCATGGATATCTTATGGAAAATCTCGTATACATACCCTCAATTGAATGACAATGCTTTCTTCTAGTTCATTATCGATCGATGTATCCAAAATGAGACGACGTGTCAGCGATCCTTTATAGAATCGCATGAACACGTCTTTATTCTGTACATATTTCAATAACAGTAGCTAAAACATCGCAGTGAAACTTCGATGAATGATTAGATCGTTTCGTTTACTCACCACATCTTTGATTTTAGATTCGATTTCTTCTGAGGAATACTTCTTATGCGTAGATGTACCTTTGCGCAGTAGTATATCACAATATTGTGCTAACAATTCTGGACAACGTGATTCTGCGAGAGTTGTTCGCGTCGTTCTTAAAAAGAAAACGTCATCGATACTCACCAAACATACTTCCGAAACTTAATTTTACCCTCGAGTAGCACGCGCTGGCATATCAAGTTGAAAGACTGAAGTATCATTAATAATTTTCTGAAATGCTATTCAAACGAAAAACATTTTCATCAGCAGAAGAAGCAGAGTATATCCCCATCTACCTTTGTCTCTCGATGTGAGAAATCTGGGATCATTCGAGAAAGCATCGTGAACTAAATTTGAAAATTGTCGATAGAGATCTAGTAGTTGTTGAACGTAACTTTCCGGATCCTAGTTTGAACAGAAAGCGTTTTGACTTCGAATACACATCAATTCAATAGACCTGTCTAATTGTATCTCTGTTTTTTAACATATTGTCTAAACCTTGCTTAACAATGAATGTTTCGAGAGCTTGAGTTAATGAGGTAATATCGCCCGTATGATCCAGTAGAGTGAATACAAGACGTAAACCTTAAGGGAAAAAAGATGAACATGTAGAATTCAGCTTGTTTGACTCTCTTACGTTCAATATCATTATTTTCAATCAAATTCGGACATTCATTGGTGATTTGCTCGCGAAATTCTGTCACAAATACATCAACACAGCGGCCGATTAATAATGGTACACTATTGCATTCCGGTACGGATTCCAAATATCGTCTAGCACGTTTTTCTTCCTCCTAAAGACAAAAGAGAGCTTCTTGTTTGTTTCTTGTTTAACAATCAACTACCTTCAATTTTTGGTCAGCGTAATGGAGATACGCGAGTATTCCATGTTCGCCAAGGTATTGACCAGTCTTTTGCTTGTAAAATCGAGTTGTTTCATTCAGGTACGCACGTTCAAAATTTTCGATATAAACTTTGTATTTGTCTTTCTCATCAGTCTTTAGACTAACTAAAAATAAACAAGATGTCAAACTGTGCAACTTAGCTGGATCAGGTTTCAGATGGAAAAGCAAAGAAAGAATGACAAAAATTCTTTACCATAAGAATCTCGAACGCCAATAACTAATTGGGAATCAAACGATTCGCCATTTCGTTCTGCTTGAACTAATTTCATGGCACTATTCTGAAATTTAATAAATTAACATGAAATATTTCTCCGTGGTTCAGCATTACTTGTAGACGATGTTTGATATCTTTAAATATATTGTTATTCCATGACTCGAGCATCAATTGTCGAACTTGATCGGTGCTTCGTGTTGCTTTCTCTGAGCTTGAAGTGGAATTCGTTTCAATTCGAACGAAGGGTTTTGGTAGATATTCGCATTGTTCGTAGAACTTTGACCATTCTTGAATATATGCTTTGAGCAGTCTAAAGACAAAGCCATGAGTCATGGAGATTCTCATAGGAAAAACTCTACGTACGCTGAATCTTCGTCGTGTCTTAGAACACGCTAAAACATATTCACAAATTTGAATAATGATCTCGAAATGTAAGGTTCCTTACTTCTTGCGCTTGTTTGATATGTCGTGTGATTTCATTTGTTAATTCTGCGAATATTTCCGGTATACTAGTTGGATACCAAGTTGAAACACTGTACACGTCACTAAAAGAATCTCGACAAATGAAAACCTGTTTGTTTGAACTTCGGAATATCTGTACGTGAATAGATTCTGCCATTCCACTTGTGAAGTTGGCTCTTGTCGGAGAATCTTCAGAACAACACGTTTCATTTGAGGCCATCGGTCTTGAAATGTTGTAGGATGAGTCTGGCGTATTTGAAAAGAAAAGTTCAATTAGATTTACGAATCTTTCAATATTTCGACTTACCATAACTAGTTAGAAAAATATCAATCGAAAAACAACAAGAAAAAGATGTAATGATTCAATTCAGCTGATTCTGATTTGCTGAATGCCTCTAAGCCAATCCGATTAATCTAGTCTGCGTTACTGTCAATGCCGGCGCACTATATATAATTAGATGAAACTGTGTAGATATTCAACAACATCTTTTTCTCTCGTGTTCAGATTGTTTTTTTTTCTTTCCAATTATTTTTCTTATTAGCATGATCGATACCGATGAAAATTTATCTGATGGCTTGACAATCAAAGATTTATTTCAAAACCATGATGGCTTAACTTACAACGATTTTATTGTTTTACCTGGTTATATCGATTTCTCATCAGATAATGTCTCACTCACGTCAAAACTTACAAAAGCGATTACAATTCAAACACCGTTTGTGTCAAGTCCCATGGACACCGTCTCTGAATCGAACATGGCTAGTGAGTTGAAGAAAAATCGTTTGATTCAATACTTCACGTATTGCGTTTTAGTTGCAATGGCTCTCAATGGTGGAATTGGCATTATTCATCATAATTGTTCGGTAGAATATCAAGTTGGTGAAATACGACGAGTGAAACGTTATGAACAGGGCTTTATAACAGATCCATTGGTGTTATCGCCAACACATACAGTAGCAGATATCTATGCAATCAAGAACACTCATGGATTTTCTGGTAAAAGAAAACATTATCTTTTTTCTATTAAGACATTCGCGTGAGTTTTTGATTGAATAGGCATTCCCGTAACGGAAAATGGAAAAATTAATAGCAAATTACTAGGTCTAATCACATTTCGTGATATTGACTTTATCAATAAAGATCAATGGTCAATAACGCCAGTTAGTCAAGTGATGACTCCAGTCGACGAGCTGATCACAGCAAAAAATGATCTCACTCTCCGAGATGCGTATTTAATTCTACAACGCAGTAAAAAAGGTTAGTTCGTTAATGAAATTTACACTTCAACGATTTCTTTCGTTTTTTGTCAACAAAGAAATCCTCAACGATCAGTTTTTATACCTCATATACAAAGAAATCTTACAAGAAGCATAGAATCATAATAAAAAGATGACGAAAATAATCTGGTATTTTCTTTCTAGGAAAGCTACCAATTATAGACTCGAATGGTAACCTTGTATCGTTAATAGCTCGCACAGATTTAGAAAAGAATCGTGATTATCCATTAGCATCGAAAGACAAACACCGGCAATTACTATGTGGAGCTGCCATTGGCACGCGAAAAGAAGACGAGAAACGTCTCGAAGCTCTCGCTCAAGCAGGTGTCGATGTCGTTGTACTTGATTCTTCCCAAGGAAACTCCATCTATCAAATTGAAATGATTAAACATATCAAAAAGACTTTTCCAAATTTACAAGTGATTGCTGGAAATGTCGTGACACGGGCACAAGCTAGAAGTTTAATTGATGCGGGCGCTGATGCACTACGAGTGGGTATGGGAAGCGGGTCAATTTGTATCACACAAGAAGTCATGGCCGTGGGACGAGCACAAGCGACAGCGGTTTATAAAGTAGCAGAATACGCTCGTCGATTTGGTGTGCCGGTTATTGCTGATGGTGGGATTACATGTGTAGGACATATTGTGAAAGCCTTAACGCTGGGAGCTGATTGTGTGATGATGGGATCATTATTAGCTGGTACGCATGAAGCGCCAGGAGAGTATTATTATCAAGACGGTGTTCGACTGAAGAAATGTAAGTTTAGAATCAAGTTTCGAAGAAGATTTCTCATAATCAAGAATCTTTCGAATAGTTTTTTAGTCGATGCAAAGGTAAAAAAAAGAATAGGATATTAAAAAGAAACTAATAATTTGATCGATAATCAACACCGCACCCTATAATTTTCTTTTAATTTGCTTGAGAGATTACACGAGAGGAAAAAACCAAAAAAAAAATCTCATTGGTTTCCTTTTACAGATCGTGGAATGGGAAGTCTCGACGCGATGAATGCCTGTCAGGAATTATCTGCTGCAAGTCGATACTATTCCGAAGCAGACCATGTGAAAGTTGCCCAAGGTGTATCTGGTAGTGTTGTCGACAAAGGCAGTGTTCATCGATTCATTGGCGGTTATCTGTACACAGGTGTACAGAAATCTCTGCAAGATATTGGCTGCCGGTCGCTTATGCAATTACATGACGAATCATCCAAAGGCCTAATTCGAGTTGAGAAGCGTACAGCTTCAGCACAAGTTGAAGGTGGTGTACACAATTTACATTCATTTGAAAAACGCCTTTTCTAAAGAAAACTAATTTAAGCATTCGATGTTTTTAAACCTTATTGAGCGAACCTTTCTGCTTGTTTTGTTGTGTGTTTCGTAATGTGACTGTGAATATTTTTATGTATTTTATTTAACCATTCCAAGACTTCTACGTCTACACGCAACGCCGATTCCATTTCTATCTTTTTCTTTTCTTTCTACGATTTCATGTTTTTTCTATGTCACTGTATGCATTCGTGTACGAGTTTCAAATGATGGTAAGAATGATCTTACATCAATAATAAAAATATCACAATAATAATATCCTCAGTAATGAGCTAGGCAACTTGTTTCCGTTAATAATGTGATACGAAAGTCTGTAGCGAATGCAAAACGTGGTGATGGTTCATATAAGTATCACTTCTACTTTCTCACCTAGTTGTGTTATTTGCTAATCATGGCAGGAGTCCACGAATAATGAGTCTGATGCCTACGATTTTAATTGCCTTCTTCTCGTATTATTGATAATTTCAGTTTTATTGGCATCCATTAGAGTTCGTCAAGTTACGTTATCTCCGAAAAGCAATCGATCTTATTTATTTACATATTCGATTTGATTGCATTTCAGGATAATCACCGTCGTGTCGATTTAACTTCGATCAAACAGGATTCTGTTTATTTTCTTTATATCCAACGTACTTTTTCCTTGTTTATCATATTGCTTTATTTAATCACGATCTATGTCCATTAATTCAAATCATTTGAACACAAAAGATTTTCATTGTTGATCCCCGCTCTCTAATGAGAAACAGAGTATACACAGTATCGCCTATCATCTTTTCTTTCCCGTCACCTCGTTTTCATTTCAAGATGCTCTTCTCCTGTTTTGTTTTCTCTCATTGCATATCATATGAACTATCAAATAAGTGTAGATTCCCACGATCGATTGTATGTACATATTCTCGTCTTCTTCTTTTCCTCTCTCTTTCTTCTTTGACTAGACCTCGTTTACACACGGAAATGAATGTGCATAGGAAGACGAGATATTTTGTTGTGGATTGTTCACGCTAACAATTTAATTACTTTCTTTCATCGACACGAGTTGAATGTATTGAACAACGATAGTTTTCCTAAGGTGTGTTTGACACATTGAACGTGTCCATTCAAACAATGTCATCCGAATGATATAAACATTCTTTTTCTACAATGTTCATTCAATTTTGAAGATAAAAGAATTTGAGGAATTTTCTGCTTTCTTAACAGGATACAATCAACTCGATTCTTTAGAGATTAAATTCATTTCGACATCAGATAAAAGGTTAAGATTCGCTCATCGACTCTTTTTTTTGTATGGAATAGACACGCACACAACCGCTGATGGATTTTCTAATATAGATAATTGAAGCGAATGTGTTCAATCTCTCATCAAAACTGTCCGCCATCGCATGTTGTTGTCTGTCTACTTGATCACGACGGATATCCGATAGCGGCGTCGAATGCCTCTTTTTTCTTTCTACTTTCGATTTCCTACTTCAGGTATTTGTACTATTTCAATTGTTTTGTTTTTACTTCGTATTGAAAGTTGAAAAAACTTTGTTTATTTGTCGATATCGACACTTGTCTGGTCGGTAAGCAAGCAGCTGAATATGTGTATACACGCCGGTACGCATACATATCGACGGTTGAACGTCCGCGCGCGTTCGCTTTCGTTCGTTTGTTCATGAACCTTGTCGTCTTAAGAATTATGCAGACAATGTGGACGACCAGAGAGAAAACGCGCGAAAGGAAAAGAGGAAGAGAAAGAAAATTGAGGAGAGAACGTTGTGATCGAGCACGAAAGAAGAGAGAAAAGAGAGAATGATTGTCCAGTTTTTTGTCTGTTCTCTCTTTTTTTGTTTCATAGACGTGCGCTCGCGTTCCTCTCTTATTCATTGCTACCATTGACCGACACTCCGTCATCATCATCATCATTTTACAAATGAAACAACAGTTGCTTTAAAAAACTCCATTTTAATCATTGATCAACATTGAAATCATCGTTATTCTCATTGAAACACTACTCTATCTCCCGATATGGGTGCCAATGATAGTCCAGCAGCAACTCAATCCATTGTTACTGATTATTTCGATTGGCGTTTAAACAATCGAACAATAACGAACAATCGTCTGTTTTCCATCGTCCGGATGATAGCCGCTGAGTGCGAAACAACCTACGTATCTGAACAGCCCGCATTCAATATACAATTCTCTGCACCCAACGATCCTACACGGACATTGAACAATATTAAATCTTTTCATAATGAAATTGCAAGAGAATTTTTTGCTGACGGACGTATATCTTGGTCGCGCATTATAACTTTTATTAGTTTTTCTGCAATGCTTGCTGAGCGTATCATTCAGCAACATCAGCAAGCGAATTTACCACGGGAATTGATTATTTCATCCATAGCCGAATGGACATCAGATTTTATTAATACAACTTTTCAAACGTGGCTACAAAGTCAAGATTATTGGGTAAAATCAGACATTGATTGACTATTTTCTTCAAAGATTAACTATGAATCAATTGTAGGTTGGTTGTTTGAAACTTTACGATAAAACCCCACAACGACGAAATTCAATTGGTCGCTATGCGGGTATTCTTGGCACGCTAGGTTCGTATTTGACTTTTCTTTAATCTCTATATTAATCGAATAGAATCCTTAGAGAAGGCGTGTTCAGCTACGGGACAGGTGATCAGATATATGTGTTAGAACAACAGATTAGTAGAAAAGGCATATATGCGTGACACCATCATGCCTTTGGGAGGAAGAAACGAGTCCAATAGCCAGATGTGATATATACGTATTGAAAGGATAATAGCTTTTTTTGTCCTCTGCATACACAGCAGTAGTGACAATCCATTAAACAATCAAGATGCATGAATCTTCATCCTCCCACCTACTAGGCTAATGTGATAACAAGCTAAACGTGTATATGTGCGTTATCCGGCTCGAAAGAATAAAACTAATTACACACGCCCAGCATGGTATATATGCGTCTTTTGTTTTCTTCTAGGTATGCTCACACTTGGCGCGATTTACATCAGACGAACTTGAAAAGTCAAAAAGAAGCTTCTTATTTTTGGTAACAGTGATTCTTTGGTCTCCTTTTTTTTTATTACGATTGTTGTTCTTCTTGTTTTGTCAAATATATACCTGGGTCATATGTATGTATGTGTGTATATATAAATATACAGATGGTGATATAAACCACCAGTAAAATGAATCCGTATTTGATTTGTCGACCTTTGATCTTATTTTATCTTTATGAGGGAGACCATCCAGAAATACGATTTATTTGTTTATCAAGGGTATATCTAATTTTGATTCGAAGAGAAGACGAATGTATCCATCTGTCATGCGGTATTCCACTGTATGTAGTTAAACTCAATCTTGGATAGATAAGCAGAAGAGGATGCAATGAACGATTTGAGTTGATAAATTAGAAATTATTCGTGAGAATGTATGTCAGTTGTTTGCTCTGTTTTGTTAACAAGAATAATTAAGAATCTTTTTCGTTCAAGTGAAAGCAAATTACATTTAGATTGTGCCTTGAAGAGATTTGTTGAAGTACGAACAAGATTCATCCGAAAATGCGATAATAAGATGTTATTGACTGTAAGGATTTACTTTTGCATCATGCTTCGGTGCGATTTCTGATGGTAGACGCGAAATGTTGGTTATTGATAAAGAGTTTACTGCAGCACTTGAACTGATATTGCAATATGAAGAAATGGAGCAACGTAGAGAATCAGTTTCAGTTGCATCGAAAGGAAAAACGAAAACAGAATTTTTCTCCTTCATAAATACTTTCGATGGACAAACCGAATTCCTATTAACTTTTTATAATTTACATGCTCGTTAGGCATTTTATTACCGGTTACAATAATTGAAAAACAAAAAATTATTGCATCTACTTTACACATAAGTTTTATAGTGAAGTCGAGATCTTGTTTTTGTTGCAAGATGATCTATTCTATGAAAGATATTCATATATGAATTAGTTCTGATAGAAAAGTCAATAAGTTTCCGTTAATCTAGGTTTTGAACTCTACTGATACGAACGTCATATTGGATTATTGATGATTGTTTGACTTCTTATCATTATCCGAATATCAGTTTGTGTGGAGCGAAGTACATCCAGTCGTCGCAATCATCAGATGACGGCTCAAAAAAAGATTTACACTTTCGATCGTAAATTCGTTTTGTAATGGTACTGAAAATTCTTTTATCTGGTTAGCAAAGAAAAGAAAGGTGCATGTCATTGAATCAATAGAAAGAAACCATAGCATCGAGTATTTTATTTATTACTTTCAAGTATCAGTGTATATCCAGCTTTGCGCGATATGAGAGTCTTATCATTTCAAGCGAATATTGAAATACGCCGACCGCTTTCGACAATCCTCTTCAGAAGAAATTCGTCAGTTCGCTTGTAAGAGAAAAAGAGTCAAAACAAAGTCAGCAATGGGTGGTGGTGGAAGTAAGAAACCTAAGCAAGTTAATGAACCGCCAGTACAAAAGCTGCTGCCACCTCCATTGGAGCAACCCAAGAGAGATGTTTCTTTGCTATCGCTACCGCGCGCACCGCCTACTTTTTCGCCTGTTGAGGAAGAACGTCCAAGAATTAGCCCAGTATTACGACCAATAACTCCTGCCAGTACGAAAAAAAGTGTTTCAGGTACTCTTTTAGTTTCATATCATTACCTCATGTTTCAGATGTATTTTCAGTTCGAGAAAAAAGTTTCCATAAATCTGGAGATGAAGAGAATGATCATGATGATGACGACGACGACGATAGTGATGATGATGAAGATGATGATGAACGACCATCAACTAGTGGTCAGCGGGGAAAACCAAAATCTCGTGCGACAACGAAAGTTACAACGCCAAGTCCTATACCGTTGCTCAAGAAACGAGCATCTGTGGCGAGTTCAACTACAACAACAACTAGTACTCATTCGGACTTGCATCGAGCCGGTTCATCGACACACAAAGGAGAACTTGGTCGTTACTGTTCGCATTGCCCGCATTGTCAACGGCGAAGTCCTGGTAAAAATTCCATAGTCGCCGAAAAAACACCTGTCTGGCTAACAAAAAGACCAAAACGAGAGGGTTTAACTATAAATATGGATAATTATGATGCCGACGCCATTCATGAGAAAGTCATCGCTCTCAACGGTCATATTCCTGGTTCGTATGATTATCAGCCCCAATTGACGATCGCACTTACCAAAGATAAGAATGAGTTTACGAAAGAAAACTACTTTACTCTACCATTTGTAGTTAAAACAGTACCAGGCGTTGCACCAGCATGCACACCGTTTCCAAACTACAAGATTTTGGAACGCAACGAACGACGTATCAATAAACCTTATACATTACCATTATTTACCGATTAACTCTTCTTTCTTTTTCATTATCAAAAAATGAATCGAATATTTTCCTCCTCTTTCTTCTGATTTATATAATCTTTCTATTTTATAATATACAATAAACAAGTCTAAATTTCCCACAACGAAATTTCATTTCTGAATATACATAGTAACGATTGTTGAGTGCAAATGAAGATTTCCCTCGCTTTATTCATCATCTCATTACTACTAATGTCAAAGAGCATCTATAGTAAACCGTTCCGGAGATCGACAATTCCACCGTACTTCTTACGGCACTATGAAGCGATATCGAATGATCAAATCTTGAATAAACCGCAAAGGGGTATAAATAGTATCAATAATAATTTTCAACGGAAACGAGTTTATCATTGTGCATCATGCGATCTATATGATTGTTGTCAAAAAACAACTTGTCTATGTCTAAATGATTACTGGGGTCCTGTTTGTTATTGTAAAAAATAATCCTTTTTGATCCAAATGGAATTAGATGAAGAAGAAAATGCAAGAACTAGTCGTTCTCTCAGTTTTTTTTTGCTTGCATTTTCTTTTTCTCTTCGACAATTGTATTTGGTTGAACATGACGACATGGTTAATTGTGTAAATTAAAAATAGAATAAAGTAAAGTTTGAGTTAATCTTATTTGTTATATGCTAATATGCTCTTGCCGATTGCAGCCACTTGGTCCAATTGATTATCTCTCGTTTATCTTGCTCTTGACGATGAAGATGTGCTGTTCTCCATCCGCCTTCTTTTTCTCTTTCGATTATTTGACTTCCTATGTGAGTTTTTCGAAGACTTTCCATAGATTCATTCTTCTTTCTCGTTCTCAAACGTTTTCTTCTCTATATCTCCTTGTGTTTTAGATCGACCTTGATCATCGTCAACAACTAAAGTCTACAGGATTTTACTATTTGATTTTGTTTCTCTACCATTGCCGGTAACTTTTTCTTCTTTGACAAAAAAGGAGAAAAAAAAGGAAGAACTGATCATCTACTCATGAGCACGAACAAGCAGAAAAAGAACTCGCGAGGAATTCATATTCTTCGATAACAACAGAATGAGACATGACCGATCTATACAATGAAGTTAACTATGTCACTAACAAGCCTGAAAAACCGACAAAAAGTCTTTCTTCTTTCATTACTCAATCAGATTCTTTTTCTCCATGTCACGACAATTTAGTTTTTTGTGATCATTAGAAAGACAGCTGCTACTCGTCATTATCTCATCATTTCTTGTCATCGAGAAGACGAAAATGATCTATTGTATCAATACGCATATGGTGTAAGAGAACTTGTCTAGATACATGTCGATCGTTTATCTCATCTCGAGTCTCGTTATATTCGGGGCTTGTGACGTTCTATTTCAATTTGTTCAAACTTCCGAAGGTGAAAATCGTCTTGTATATTATCTCTTCTCCGAACAAGGTTATAATCCACTTGTACGACCCACCCAGCATTCCAATGAAACCGTGACTGTGTCATTTGGTCTTTTATTAGTTCAATTAATTCACGTAAGATTTCGATCGAATATTCAATCTATTCTACAAAATGTGTTCGGTTAGGTTTACGAAAAAGAACAAATTATGAAAACAAATACATGGCTGCATATGAAATGGTAGGTGACATCTGTTCAAACGTAAATAGCTTGTGAAATCAATGGTTTCAGGTACGATCCACAGCTGAGATGGAATCCGGAACGATATGGTTTGATTCTTCTTGGGATAAATAATCAGTGATTATACAAACTTTCCCTTTTCATAGGCGGTGTCGATCAAATTAGTGTACCTTACACCAATGTTTGGACACCAGTGAGTTTTGCAACACTTTTTTAAACATTTATTAATAATTCATTTCTTTTAGGATGTTGTTCTATTCAATAATGCAGGTAAACACTCTGTGTATACCATTTCTCTTTTTCCACTTTACTCAATCAACAGATGGAAATTATGAAGTTTCATTTAAATCCAAAGTCGTTCTATTGCATACGGGTGAAGTTCAATGGATTCCACCTGCAATCTACAAGTCTTCATGCCGAATCGACGTGAAATTCTTTCCATTTGATACTCAAAAATGTGAAATGCGTTTTGCATCGTGGACATACAATGCGCGAGAAGTAGCATTTACCCATTATAGCGAAGAACGCGATAAAAAGTCAGAAATAACCAAATTATTAACACAACAGGCAATTAGTGCCACTAAAGATGAACCATACAAAGATGATTATCTCGAAAGTGGAACTTGGGATGTCCTGAATGTATGCAAAGACCTTCGCATCAAGTTCTTCCATGGAGTCTTTCTCTATTTCTGTAGATTCCAAGTAAATTCGTTCATTATTATTCGAATGGTTCGAGTTCCATACCCGATTACATCGAAATTGTCTTTTCTATTGAAATGAGTCGCAAAACTTTATACTATACAGTGAATCTAATTGTTCCAACTGGTCTAATGGGCATTCTTATCTGCATTGTTTTCTGTCTACCAACTGCAGCCGGAGAAAAGATGACACTCTGCATGTCAATACTTTTAGCGCTGAACCTCTTTCAACTTCTTGTGACAAAAATTTTACCACCGACATCAGCTGTAGTTCCACTGATTGCTAAGTATCTCCTTTTCACATTTTCACTCAATGTTCTCGTCATTGGTAAGCATAGAAACGACGCAGATGATATCTGTCACTCTATTTTTGTATTTTTCCTATAGTTAATACAGTTGTAATAACGAATTTTTATTACCGCACACCGATGACTCATTCAATGCCAGGTTGGGTACGACGAATTTTCATTCATTTACTTCCGCGGTTATTGTGGATGGAATCGCCGAAGTTAAAAGCAAAACGTGAAGAATACGAAATGGCAAATGCGATGGAAAAATCTGTTGTTTTTCAAAATCCGACTCATATTTCGACTGAAACCATTCAGACAAAACCAAAACCGAAATTCAAACACACTCATAAAGTAACTCATTAACAAATGTTCACCATCTGATCTTTTGTCTACTTTCCGATTGCAGGATCATCGTTCTAGCTGCGAATCAAACGCTTCGTTAGTTACTTACATCAACGATAAACGCCGAACGTCGACAATTCTTCTAAAACCAATATCGAATTCGAAACCTCCACAACATCCAAATTCTAAGCGGAAGTACTTCTTTTTCGAAGAAGAAAAGCGGGTGGTCGCTACAACTGCTCAGAGTAAACAAAAACCCAGTGGTCGTCGATTACAAGTCGAACAAATGCGACGAGAACTTGTTCAAGCTCTGCAAAATATTCGCTATATCGCTGCACATTGCGAACAAGAATCCCTAATTGAATCTGTACGTGATGAATGGAAATTCATTGCAACAGTTATCGATCGTCTTCAATTCGTAATCTTCCTGACAGTGACAATATGTGGATCAGTGGCTTTGCTCTCTGAAGTACGTCTATTCGATTACAGACATTCATTTATTTGATTTCTTTTTTATCTAGGGATCGTATGTCTTTCGGTTTGGTTCTCAAGACTCGCAGAAACTCATCCGATTTTCTAATCCGAATACGACTGTTCATGAATTGACACGAACGGCTCGGAATTAGCTTCATTGTTCATTTCATTTTCGTGGCTGTAGACTTCATGCCTTAACCGATTGATTGTCAAAAGCGATATCTTCTGTTGAAATTTTACAATTAGGATAGGAGAATATTCTCTTGATATGTTTTAGTAAATGAAATGTGTTTAATCACACCTAATCCAACAAATTCTTGATGTCTATGTATTAACACTTTTGCATCAATGTCGGTATGTGACGCCCTCTTCAGTGGTACATGTTGCACATAGCTAAGAAGATCAATATTAATGAATGGCTAGATTGACTTGTCAAAATAAGGAAAATTGTTATTGAAATATGGAATGGAACGAATCTCTACACAAACAATGTGTTTTTCTTGCATATTTGAATTGATTTCATTGTATTCCCTAAAGTTTTCTTTGTAAATTGATTCGCTAATGAAAACAATTTCTCATAAAATGACCATCGTTCATCTTTGAACGTTACAATGATAAATGAACATTTTGACAAGTTAATAGTTAGTCTCATTGTCAACATATTAATCAATAAAATTTCATTTTCAATCGACACACGACTTCTAATGATCTCAATGTCTAACTTTGATCATTTCAATCTAAAGTATTTCACATTAAACAAACAATTGACGTGCGATAAACTATACATTCCAATGCGTATGACATAGCGATACACACCTAAGGCTATGTTCATTCCAACGAAATGGATATTTGATTTTGCACAAGAAACATAACAAGAACAAATGTTGAACGGAACGGAAGACGGACGATTTGATTTTTCGGAAAAACATCTACATATGTCCAATCGACATGCATATTTGATCTCAGCTGGATATCTAATCGTCAATGAAGATGAACATTGAACATATTTGTTTTGATTGTAAATGAGAGTATGACTGTGAAAACACGACTGTCGTCCTTCTGTCTGTTTCAACACAGTAGGTATTCAATATTCTTCATTGATCACTAT